>JAGPOW010002067.1:7690540-7705132 GCA_030014935.1 Caiman crocodilus
AAAAAAATTAAGAGAGAGGTGACTACAGTTGATGTGCCAGTAAGTGAAAACAAAGGGCTTCCCTGGGGAAAGCAAGACTATGTGGAGTGACAGGATGTTCAGCCAATCAACAAATAGGCAAGCATGAGCAGAACTCACTGAAGTAACAGAGTTGTATATGGATTTGGCATCCTCTAAAAACATACTGTTTGGCTCAGCTTAGATATAGGTAAGAATGCAAACCAAATGCTTTAACCACTAGGATATTATATAAAAGGTGGCAACATCTCCTGACATGTTTTCAAAGATAGAAAAACTTGCCACTACATTTACCAAGAAACTCAAACCTTTCTGTGTATTAGGAAAAGAATGAGGCTTCCCAGGGATTTAGGATTCTGAGCGTGCTCATACTATCCTGATTGGACTTAAGCTGCTTAGCCCTGTGAAGACTCAAGAGGCAATTCAAACATATGCAGAGTTGCAACTTTCAAGTTCAGGGAATTCAAAGGGAAAAAACCTGTGTCACTTATGGAGTTCAGGTGACTACAGGATTAGATAGTAACTGAGCAGGGGATGTTCAGAACTACAGCTTTGGAGCTAAACTGCATCATTCTTATATTAGGTGCCTAACTATGGCCCTGATCCTTATCAGCTGAGTCTGTTCAGTAATGCAGGAACCTAGCATCTAGATGTACTCACAAATGAGCAAGAATTTGCACTTACATGCTTTAATATGCAACAGACCTTAACCACACTGCTAAATGGTTCAGTGTGCCAGATTACTGTCCTCTAAATTATCATCCTGCCAATTAATTAGCAATATCAATGCTAACCCGGAGTTGTAAGAGTGATTGTTTATCAAAGGAGAATCATAACCCTAGTGTGTTCCACTAGTGTCACCTTAAGCTCTGCTCCACCTTACTCATGGTCCATTTCACTTCACTTCAATTGCAAAGAGCCATTCCAAGACAATTATGTTTAACTAGAGAGGCATTTCAGGCATCTTAGTATTTTCAGCTGCTCATAAGTTTAGCATGAATTCTGACTGCCTTTATGCAAAATCAAACCGAGCAATTAATTTTCTTCAAACATAGGTTGATATCCACCCTTTGAAATGTTCCTAAAAAAGTGCAAGCGGAGAAATTCTTATAGACACTGCTGGTAAGGTGTCAATATTCAGTTTCTTTATGAAGTGTCTAAAATACTGCTCAGAGGATCTCCATCAGACATAAGAGAAGGAAGCAGCATGAAGATCTTTCTCTTAAGAGAAAACATCAGTGCGTACCGGTGCACACCACTTTTTTTCTGGCTACTAGCAAAATGAGCTTCGGGAAAGCAGGTAGAATATCAACATCCTTGACAGCTACGGGAGGAAAAGGAGCAAGTGGTTTCACTGGTGTACATGAAAACCTGAAGGGAAACAAGGTGGAATCAGAGATAGTGATGAAGAGTTGCAGGGCAGTGCAAACTCAGCTTGATACCTTAACTCCTCTTTTCCAGATGATATTTAGAGGGTCTGGTTATTTTTAAAAAATGCAAATGTGTTTTAAAGAGGATGGTGTATTGTGTTTGGATATAATTATGCAAATTTGATTAAATTTTGTGGGTGTACAGATTTTTTACATCACTCCTTAAAATTAATTACATTTTATTCCCTGCATTTTATAGGCACCTCCTCATGCTTTTCAATTTTTTTAAAACTATAGTACAACCTCAGTGATCAGAGTATCATGGGTACCACTGAATAAGGAGTGCTGGGTAATAAAGGTGTTAGATAATCGAGGAAATTTTCATTGTAATTAAGAAGATGTTAGCAGACGTGACCCCTGTTTCAGATAACAGGGACCTTTTGGATAATGAAGTTCAAACAGTCTATACTCTAGGCTGTATATTTGAACTAGTTAAAAAAACCTCTCTTCCTCCATTGTTTGGAATTCTGAATTGGATCTTGTGTGTCCCTAGAGCCTTGTCATTCATTTTCATTATGGGATCTTTACAGGCATGATTTCTGCACTGGCTATATTTCATTGATATTTCTTTATAAGGAAAAGGGAGTTTAAGGCGCATTATCAGGAGACTGCCCTATTAGACAAATCTATTGGCCTGTGGAATTGTCTCCCAAGGGAAGTGGCAAAAGTCCCATCTCCAGGGACATTTAAATCTCGAATGGATAAAAAAACTGAAAAATATTAGAAAAAGAATAATCACACACTGGTAAGAGGACACAATAGATAAGATAGACTAGCAGGTCTTTTGTATCTCTTATTTCTATATCCCATCTTCTGTGCAAAAATGTAGCATACATCTGTTTCTGCTTTTCTCTCCAGTCATCCTCTGTGAACAAGAATAATTTCTTCTCCTATTTTATATGCAGCCCCTTCCTGGTATTCATGTCTGAAAATGGAGTTTGTATATCCTCAAGGGAAAGTTTATTGCAGTGAGGCAGCCACAATGAACAGAAATGTCAAGTCTTAATGACAAGAAAGCAGTTTACTCGAAAGATACTGATCTCAGTATATGGTAGTAGTGTATGCATGGCTTAGATTACAGGAATTTGACCCTGAAGGAAAGAGGCTGTTAAAGACCCCAGAACTGTGATCACTTGGAAAGGCCATGCATTGAGTACATGCTACTCCTACTCTCTTTCAGCTTTTCAGGCTTGTATTTTCCAGGATTTTAATTAAAAGATAATGGCATAAAATCTTCTGGGTTTGAAAATTAAACCTTTGCCTTTGGTCTGGGTGATAGCTGGTCTCACTCTTACTGCATTCCCTCCCCTCCTCTTTCAAAGGATATCAGAGTTCTCAGGGAAAGCAAGTAAAGTGATCAAATCTGAATAGCTAGAAGCGAATATTATACAACCCACCCACCCACCCTACTTAGCATCATACAGGATTTGAACGGCAGGACTGGAGTAGTTCTACAACACAGGGGATCAAAATACAGAAGGGAGTTTAACTCTGTTTACAGCGGAGCAGTGTTTAATTTGTGCCCCGATGCAGGAATCTTAGGGGTGTTCAGCTATCCTGACACACCAGCTAAATCGCCCATTCATGTAAGATCCCCACCCATATAAGACGCCCTGCTACTGCAACAGTGACCAACAAGCAGCTCCATTATAAAACTCAGTGTAGGGAAGGATTCCACTTACCATGTAAGAATCCAGGAGCAATCCCATTCTCTCAGTCTTTGGGCATGCAAAAAGATGAAGCCCTTATTAAATGCTGGCCACCATGGGCAACTGGTGACACTGGGGGGTCCCGCAGTGGCCAATTGCTGCCAGGGAGGGGCAGCAATTCTCTTGGCACCTCCACAACCTCAGTGGGTGCACTGGACATTGCCTTCCACTCCCTGGCCAGCAAGGGCAAATCTCAGGGGCTACCCACCTTCCGTGCCTCACTCCATGTTGCTATGCTGGTCACTCCTTAGCTTCTATCCAAAGCCTGACAGATCAAAAGCAGTGAATTTGAATCTCTGGGTAACATTATACTCCAGCTTTTCACAAGACTACTATAAAACAGAGAAGATTTATCTCATGTCCCCCTTTCCACTGAGACAATTCTCTTCTCTGACTTCCAGTAATTCAAACGGGTTATTCTCAACTGCTTAGTTTGCCCCCCTCAGGAGAGACAGCAAGTCTAGTACCTGTTATTGTTTTCCCCATCCTCAATTTCCTTTCATTATTAATTTAATCTTTAATAATTCTTTCAGAGTGCTAGATGTCTGACCTACAAGTATTATAATAACCCTCATGCAGAAGTAAGTGGGTGAATGTACCCATTTGAAAAGGAAGTACGCAGGTCTAATCTAATACTTGCCCTGCATTCCAAATGTTTCAGGCTTGCCTGAGATTATAAAGCATTTTGTTACCCTTACCCATTTTTTTTCCTTTAATCAACAGTTTTGACTTCTATACATTTAGATAAAAGAAACAGGAAAAACAGATGGGCTTCCACTCAGTGCTTACAGTAGTGTTCCATGCATGTTTTATATCGCTGTAATTTAGAGCACTTTTTATAGCACTATAAAGTTACAGCGTTTTTAAACATGACCGAAGCATAGTGTTTTGTTTTGGATTTTTTGGGAGGGGGCTGTGGGGGGAGGGGAGAGGGGCTCTTAGCCTCCCTGCATTTTCCAAGCTAGGAGGCAGGGATACTTTGCAGCCTCTTGGGGCTTCTCTACTGGTCAGATATTTGACGAACATACAAAAGTTATTTGAAAGTTATTTAAAGTATTTATTTAGTAGGTTACTAAAGTGCTGTAAAATACAGCTCTTTAAATCTAATACCTCATTTAACAATGGTTAATTTAAAGTGCTGTACCCATGTTTAAAGTGCTGTAAAGCCATGTACTTCTGTTAAGCCATAGAAAATAAAGCAGCTTAAATGGAGCAAAAAGGAACTTCTGCACACAACCCTATATGGCATTCTCTCAAAGGGTAATATTTTAGCCTGCCTTGAAAAGTAAACTGAAACAGTAATATGAGGAAGGTGACAACTTAAACTGTTGCTCTTAAGAAGGATCATGATACAAACACAAGGCTTCCACACAAATCTGTTTTGTGCAAGCTCCCCAAGTTATTTCACTTCAACAAAAATGCTCAAGTTAATAACTTGAGTACAGAAACGTTTAATTTTTCTGTGGGATTCTATATCAAGTGGCAGAGAAAAACTCAGAGGAAAATACACTTCTATTCTAACATTAAATGTCCAAAAAAATCTTACACACCAGCGACGCTGATTCATTTCCATAAGAAACAAATTGGTAGTTGATGCTGATGAAGGCAGCTGCACACTTTACTGCTAATAAGTGACACCAGGGGCCTTGTTACAAAATATTTCTAAACATAAGAAAATCTGTAATGGGGTCCCCAAGGGCTGAGTCCACAAACTGTGGACTTTCATTGTGCTGCATATGCACAGCCACTTGTTTCCAAGGCAACTAATGCAGTGTACATGAGCACTACAAAACCATCAGTGTATAGAAATTAAGAGAAACATCCTGATTATTTTTAATCTTTGTTAGTTCTGCATGTTATAAAGTATTTGGCTTTGCTTAGTTTGTACAACTCAGTTGTACAAACAACTTGTACAAGCTAGTACAGGTTGTACTAAGCTCAGTTGTACAAACTAAGCAAAAAAAAAGTTAGTTTGTACAACTCAGTAATCACCTAATTTCTGAAATTTATTCCCAGCAAACATTATAGGAAGTCATAAATGAGAGTGATAAATAATGTCATCAAAGACACAGTCTACCTTTTCCCTCTGTCCTGTGTACTTTAGTTCCCTCTCCAGCCACAGACCAGCTATAGGACAGGTAGTGACAATAAATGTTGCTTCTGCTTCCCTGCCAATGTATTGCAACCCTAAACGAGTTCATCTAGGGAAAATTGACCTCTTTGCTCTCCAGTTTTTGGTCCATCTTCTAGAATTGCCAATTAATTCTAACATATTTACTCAAAAAAGAGATGACCCTGAATATAAGGCAACCCCCAACAATTAGAATCTCTATGTAAGAAAACTTATACAGTTTCCAGGTACAGAATCTGACTACTGGAGGATTGTCTTGAATATCCCCCCACCCACCCTATTGCTACAGCAGAGAAAGCAGTAGCTGGGAGGGGGGTCAAGTCCCCCCCCTTGCTCTGTGTCTTGTCTACTTCTTCCCCCTGCAGCCTCCCTACCACCTGCAACCTCCATCCCCAGCTCCTCACCACCTCTTCCCCTCCCCACAGCCTCTTCATCTTGCCCTCAAACTCCCTCTAGTCTCTGCTTCTTTCCCTCTCCCCCCGCTTATTGTCAGCTGTTGCTCAGGCTACTCCATCCTAGAGCACATGGAAGTTTTTGCCTGACCATGCCACAGTATAGGTGCTGCTGATTAGTCAGGCAGGGGAAGGAGTTTCCATGTGCTCTGTGCCCAGGAGAGACCCTAGCCCAAGTCAGAGTCGGGCTGACAGTAGTAGAGAGGGAAGTGAGGGGGCAGGGGGCAGAAGCTACAGAGGGAAAGGCAGTGGTGGGGAGGTGCAGGAGGCTGCTGTGGGTCTGACTCTGGGCCAGATCCAGGCTCAGAGCCAGGATCAGAGCTGCAGCCACCTGCTCCACACTCCTCTTCATATGCGAATATAAGATGAGCAGCTTTTCCTCCCGCGCTGACTGCGGGGGGAGGGGAGCCTGGTATTATATTTGAGTAAATATAGTAGTTATGTTTTTCTGGAATGGGGCATGAGAACAAGAAACTATTGAATGGTCATCAGCTAGCATCATCATCCTGGCCCTTTGAACATGGTCTGGATTAAAGTAGGAAACTAAAGTTGAAAGGCTCAATATCCTCTTACTAAGTCCCTGAGCCATTCAGGCCAAGTTAATTGACTCTGACAGGTTAAGAGGGTATTTTTCATCCTAACTGTTTTGTGACCAGTCAGATTATTTTTTTCAAACATCAGATTCCTAGAAATGGTAAAAATAATTCTAAGAGCCTCCATATAGCCATCAAAATATTTAAAATAATACAAAGGTCTATAGGAGAAGAAGATCATTGTATATGCTTCTCCTTGATTGTGTTTTAGTTGAATGTGCTCCTGTGGCCTTACCCTTCTGGCCTCATAGAGCTTAGATATAGCTGTATTATTTTTATTGTGAAACACCTGAAAAATGCAGAAAATTCTGGATTCCAACAGGAGTCCACTAAGCCTACCATACACTCTTAGTCCAAGTATTTTATAAGCTTATTTCAATCATCATTTCAGTCAAAAACAAATCCTGCAAGATGCTTTACTTCAAGATCTACTATGCACTGGATGAGCAGAGTGCTTTAAACCACTATCTTTATCTTAGACCATTTTTAAGCATAGAAAATCATTGATGTTGGTTTTTGTTGTTGTTAAAACTGACTCTAATACAAAAAGGAGCCAAAGTTATTTCCTTTGCATTTGGTCCATTGCACTGGAACACTTCTCTGAACATGGGATTAGATTGTAGTCTCTTTCGAGGCAAGTACTGATATTCCTCCATAGGCTGTCATACAAGGAGTGGTAAAGACCTCCTGAACTTCTAAGTAGATTAGATTTCTCACACCACCCATCTCTAATATCTGCTTTTTGATGTGGGAGTGTAATGGATGATATGGCAGCTTTTTTGCCGTTCCACTTCAAACTGAAGATACACCAAACTCATTGAAATCATTTGGAAGCATCACTACTGAGTCTGGGTGAATGTAAGCAGACTCTTTGGGTTCTAGTATCTATTTCTAAAGTCACAGAAACATGTGTGACAAGGTTCCTTGGGTGAATTTGTTATCTTTTATTAGACCAACCCAAATAGTTGGAGAATAGTTATTAAGCAAGCTTTCGAGTTCAAAAACTCTTTGTGAGGCTAAGGAAGTTTCAGCAGTTGGTGTGTGCTCTTCCTGGATGGAATAAAAATTCCTGACAAAGGGTTTTTGAACTTGAAAGCTTGCTTAATAACTATTTTCCAACTATTTGGATTGGTCTAATAAAAGATATCAAATTCACCCAAGGAACCCTGTCTGCCTATGTCCTTAGACCAACACAGCTACAACCTACGCCTCTGCAGACACATGTGTGTGAACTCGAAATGCACGCTACAGCCAGACTATGAGTAATTAAAATGTGAATTAAAAATTGGTAGGTAACAAAGAGAACTAAGGGTAGTAGGAAGCTGAGCTCTTCAAGGGCTGTGAGTAGGAGAAAGAAGCAAAAGCAAAACTAAAAGGATGTAACAACTTAATGCAGGCAGATTGGAGAGCCAAAGTAAACACAGTCTTATAACCCCCAGCAAGAAGGGGACTAACTACACTACCTTTTGAGAGCTCGAGTTTCACAAGGCATGGGTTATAGTTCGTTTATTACAAAACTCAGTAATAACAGTGAGTTTTGAAAGCAAGCTGTACTTAGTATCTCTGGGTTTCACAAAGATCACAGAGCAACCAACATACTAGCAAAGCTTCAAAAGCAAATCAATGTTTGGCTCTCCTTCCCCCCCAAAATCTCTCTAGGCTCCATTATTGTTAACAATGTAGCCAGTGCTGACAGAGCTGTGTCAGATGGCCACCTCATACAGGGTCTACGTCTTTTATGATAAACCTGCTGGTGGAGGATTTCATTAAAATACAAGAGTAGCATTAAAATATCTTCTCCCATTCCAGTCACTAAACAAAGGCCTATGAAACCCCTTGAACTGAAGAAGAAAATAAAACTCTTTGCTGGACTTTCCAACTACATGAAATCAAACTTCTTAGATAAAGTATGAAAAAATAAAAAAGGAGATCTTTATACGTGCTGCATGGGTAGGGGGAGTGCTTTAGATTGGCTCCAAGAGCTGCTCTAATTAAGGCATCTTCAGTGTTTCATTTATTCAGCATCCTGCACTTCAAAATGGCAGTGGGGGCACTTTAAATGAAGCTCGTTCGACAAGCTTTAGTTAAAGCTCCCCCATCACCATTCTGAAGCATGGAGGCTGCTGGAGCACAGTAATTAGCATGCTTCAGCAGGCTCAGTTAATCGAACCTGCTCTGATACGCTGTAATTACAGTGCATCAGAGCAGCATCCCCACACGTCTATAAAACAAAAACTCTCAAGAACACAGAAACTCTAACTATCTGCAGCTGCACACAAACACCAAATAGTATCACCGGGTCTCATAACTAGTAAGGGAATTAATCTATTTAATGAAGTCAGGTCAGCATTATAAAGGTTAATAAAATTGCCACATGCAAGAATCAGTATGCACTGACTCTAATCATTACTGTGAGAGCAATTCTTCTATGTTTAAAAGTGCAGCATGCAGAAGTAACAATGAACTCCTAATCACAAAGGCACATACGTTTTTAAAAGCAAGCCAAAAGTGAACATTCTCACCTCAAGGAAGTATTATGTGTAACCAGTCTACTGTATATGCTAAGAAATCAGAGTACGAAGGTCTCTGTTTATGTTTAAATAGCACAAAAATTCCAAGCAAATGCAAAACTTTATAGCTATACAATAAGCATAACTGTGGCATTTTGCAATTCCAACTGACACTTAAATATTTAAAGAGAATAAGGGCATATGGGTTATTTATTTTCTTTTTACTTTAATTCTACTTGTGGAAATGGTTTCCAACTTAGTTATTTTAAAACAAAAACGGCACCAGGTTAGCACCGAGCTTGTGCGCAATTCATCAGGTTGTGAATTTTAACCTGACACTTACAATACACCAAATGCTTTTTCAATGCTGCTGTTGCACCATCTGCTTTGATATTGCTGCAAAATTATACTTAAAAATATGTTGCTGCAGGCAAAACTAGGTTTATAGAATTTGACTACAATCTATATTTTTCAGGGAGGGAGGATTAATCTTCAGTGCTTGAAAGCTTTTATGCTTTATAATTTTTGATAAAATTTGAAAACAAAGCTGATACAAGAATGCAAAAGTATACTCTGTCTCTCTTTCCAAATTCTAAAATGCTCTGTTCTTGGACAAGTCTTCCAGAAATAATTTATTTTATACATTATATTTTCTTCAGACCTTAGCAACTGGATGTTACTGTTGTTTGGCTTCACTGGAGCTTTCATACTTGATGAAACCCAAAGAATCCTCTTTTTAATGCCATAGAGTAGAAACACACCTGTGATGAGGTCAGATTCAGCACATTATTTTAGACCATAAAGAGAATCAACTCAAAGGTCAGTGCTCTTGTAGAGGGTAATCTGAAAAGTGCTTTTTGCATTTTGTGGTCACTCCATATTTTAGTTTGCACAAAACAAATTTCTTAGTTATAGGAAATAGATATGGAAACAACTACATCAGATGCTAGAGGCAGAACAAGTCTAGAACATTTATTGAAATGGAAGTTCCTTCATTCTGATCTGTCCCCCATCATCAGTGAGACTGAGAACCCCACTGCTAAGGACTGAAGAATCTAGCCATAAGCAAAATCTGATTTATTTTGGAAAAAGTAAGATATTGCATATTTTTTCTGACTCCTCTGTGAGGTACTATGAAGAAATACCTAAAGGAAAAATGTATAATTTAAATATTTTTGACGGGGGGCAGAGGGTGTCCTACTGTAATAGAACCTCTGTATCTTCCTGTGACCTCTCTGGTGGTGGTCATAGTCAGAGACTGAGATTAGATTTGATAGGCTATACATCTAATATAGTGTTGCAATTTCTGTGCTCCTTTTTGCCATGATTTGAAGCAAATGAAAGGACTTACACATTTATGTTTTGTGTTCTTTCCACTAGGTAGGAGAACTGAAAGGAAAGATAATGTAGAACGAATGTACAACTTCTAATCATTCTTTCAATAAAAAATCAACAATATAAAGATGAAAAATGCCTAGCAAACTCCACCTATGCTAGGCTACTGCCATTGAATTTTAGAATTATTCAGTACTGTTCTTTCCAAGTTACTTTTAAATGTGCAAAATGATGGGCCTTGCTACTGCCACAGGGAAATTATTCTACTACCTTCCAGATCCTGATGTCAGAAGTTTTTCCTGCTGTCTAGCCTCACAACAAAACTATGGCTTTATAAATTTGCACATAGTGAGAGTCATTGTAGCGCTATCCAGTTTACTGAGATTGGAAGGACCAAACCTACACTGGATTGTAGTGAACGTGCAGATAAGTAAAACTGTTGGGCTTTTTTTATCAACTAATATCTACCTACAACGGGGGAATTTATCTTTGATCAAAAAGTACCAGCCATCTACAGGGACCATGGGGAGGGGATTGCTTCCCACCCAATCTTATATAGCATGGTCCAATCTTTCTTTCATACTTCACAACGCCCTTGCAGCTGGTCAGATGAAGCAGTTACTCATCTGCTTTTCTGTTCTAATCCTTCCTATGGTTGGGATAACCTTAGACAAGCAGTCAAAAACTTGTTTAAATCTAATCTCAGCCATTCAGGTGGTCCAGTGAAAAAACATCAACCACAAAAATCCTTGCCTCCTGCCTAGTTCTACTGAATATATTATATCACTAACTAAAACCAAACAATAAAATAACTTATATCAAGAAACTCAAAGCAATTTATAAAACACTAATTAAGCTTTGCATTGTTCCAGCCAGCTAAATAATTATCATTCCTATTTTACAACTGATTTACCAAAGGTCAAACTGCATGTCAATCACAGAGGTAGAAATACATTTTGGAATTGCTACTCTCTATTTGGTTGTGAAATAATATTATACACATTTCTACAGAACTGTCCATGCCAAAACCATCACTTCTGGGAGATTGCATTTGTATAAAACAACAATGTGCATAGAACTCGTGGGTATATATATTTTTGCTTTTTAAGAAGGTTCCAGAGTAACACATTTATGTTTATGGCAACACATATAAATCTATGCTAATTATTATGCTGATGAATAAAGCAAATGCATTGTCTCTGGCAAAACTGAAGTAAAGTCCACAATAGACCACTTTCTCTAACAAAGACTTATTTTAAGCACTCTGTATCATTAGCTGCAGGCTCTTGAGAGTACATTAAGATTTTTTTAAACACTGTTTTCTTCTTGTGGTGCAGACATAACAAATGGTGTCCAATTTATTTTAAGCAACATTCCTACACACAAAGTTGGTGACATAATTAAGAAATGTATTCAACCTATTACTAATTTAACACAGCTCATCAATGTTTTCATCAGAAAGCTGTTTATGGCCCACAGTGTCACAACTGAATTTATGCATTGTAAATACAAATATATTTTATTCATAGAAAATTCTTGCAACTTCAATTATGCAATAAGTATTTATTTGGAATTCATTATTTTTTGTTTGATATCCATCATTAATTCATGTTCAACTGATTAAGCCTGCTGTAAAGCTTTAGTGAACATTACACAAGACAAAATATAGATTTGTAGATCTCTGTATTTTCCCTACAGTTTCTAATCTGAAAACTGCATAAGATTCCACTATGTTCCCTAGCAGGACCACTGAATAATGTGGGATGGAGGGGCATGGAAGTGTATGAACCTGCAGCCCTATTTTCAGACTCAACTTCAACCTATGTTTAAAAAGAAAAATTGTAAGGAGTCATTGTAGCAGTCCACTACTAAGTTTAAAACTGCACCAAATTATAATTCTACCTCACTATTATCTTTTCCATCCAAATATACATGAGTAGAGGGAGGTTAGCTGGAGTCAGGCAGAAGGTAAGGCAAGATGGCACACTAGAGAGGCATAGGATTTTGTAATCTTGTGCCTCTCTAGGCCACAGCCTAGTTTGTCAGAGGTTTCTTCCTCATCTGACAAAGTAGGCTGTGGCTTATAAAAGCTTGAGTTTCTCTGAACCAGCTAGGGTAGGTGCAGATGTTCCATTTAGATTGTCCTAACTGGGGTTAAGATTTGGCCTTCATCTGTGATAACCAAGCATGAATGCGGGTGCCTCCTCTATGCTTACTAAAGCTTTAATTGACAAATGTATATCTTGCCAAGTTTGCACAGAATCTTTTTCTTTTAACCTTGGAAGTGGCTTTCTACTTTTTTGTAATTATTCATCTGGTTGTACTTTCTCAGTCTTTTTCTCAGTATCACAGACTCCTTTTCCACCCTTTGTTTCTGGCCCCAGGTCTGGTAGTCAAGTCTTTATACACCTCAGGTGATTTTATTCATTGCAGTGGTGCATTCATTAGCTCCGTAGTTGGGTAGTGCCAAGTAGGCATTTTCACCTTCCTCCTTTGCTTTTTTAAGCAAGGTCATCACAATACATGCTCCACATTCTGCCAGTCCATGGCTCTGAGGGACTGGATTTCTCACAACAAAAGTGATCCATATGAGTAAAGTTTTGAAATCCTTAGTTCTTGAGCTTTGGTCCATTGTCAATAAGTATAGTTCTTAGTATTTAATTACATACAAAGCAGATTTAATATTTAACTCTTGTCACTGTGGTATCATCAAACATCATAGGAATTGGCATAGTAGTCCATTATAATCAGGTGGTCATGTCTTCCCAAACTGAAAAAGTCCATTCTTGCTTTGTCCCGTGAAATAGCAAGTTGCTTGTGATGTATCACTGTTTGTATTTTTTTTCTTGGCATCCCTGTATTTTTATTGGCATTCCCTGTATTTCATGTGAAACATCTCTCTTACCATGTCTTCAATATCACTACTCATCTGCAGTGAAAATACATAGTTCTGGTTCTATTTTCTGATTTTGTCTTTGCCAGTTGTCCTTCATGTATTTTTTCCAGAATTTTCTCTCTCAGCATTGCAAGAATCAAGGTCTGTGCATCCTTCATGAGTACACGTGTGACCACTGAAAATTCATTTTTGTATTGAAAATATGCAGGGGGGGATTTTTTTTTTTCTCCTTTGCTTAGAACACTGCCTGCAGTGTTTCATCTTTGGCTATTATGATCATCACTTCATCACACATGCCAGACGATACACAGCATGATGCTTAATTCATGTTCACATATATGGTTACATTTTGCTTCAGATCATCAGGTTGTAGAATGTTTGAGAGCGGGTATGGTCTTGAAAGTGTGCCTGCCATCACTAAGCGGCGTCCAGTTTGGGACGTCTCATACTCCTGCAATTGCAGAAGTAGTCAGTGTATAGTATTCTTGATGGTGCATCTCCAGGTCCTTCTTTGAATATTTCAATCAGTGGTTAGTGATCTGTTTCTGCAATTAATCTCTGACAATATACTAAGTCATGGGATATTGTATATCCATAAGCCAAGCCAAGGTTCTCTTTCTCAACCTGTGCGTATTTTTACTGTTCCTGTCATAGTCCTTAGATGAATATGCAACAAAGAAAACAAACAGTCAACAACCAAAACTGAAGGTCTACAAAGCCATTGTGTTGCCAATCCTGATATATGCATGCAAAATCTGGGCAGTGTACAGATGCCATGTTATGAAGCTGAGCTACCTTCATGTAGGCTGTCTGAGGAAACTGATGAGGCTAACATGGCAAGACAAGGTCCCAGACACTGAGGTTCTCACCCAGGCAGGTATTCCAAGCGTCCGTACTCTCTTGATGAACTCACAGATGAGATGGGTAATCCATGAAATCAGGATGTCAGATGAGCAACTGACAAAGAATATATTTTACAGGGAGATAAAGGAGGGAGAGGAGGCCAGACAAAATGCTTCAAGGATTCCTTCAAGTCATTCTTGAAACATTTCAACACTGATCTGAAGTCCTGGGAAGATCTCGCTCATGATTGTTCCATCCATTGTGAAGCCTCACTCATACCGTAGCTACGATCCGTGTGCAGAGTGGAGCTGATAAGGCAGAGCAGAAGCACAAGTAATGTAAATCTCACAACAGCAGCATGTGCACAGTTCATTTCAAGCAACTCAGCAGCATCTCTTGCTCGATGTGTCAGAGACAGTTTGAAGGAAAAATTGACTTGATCAGCTATTTGTGTGTTCACAGAAACCAAACTAGCCAGTGAAGTCATGGTCATCTTTGAATTTGAAGGACAAACAACAACAAATGAATATACATAGTGGCACCCAACATGGTCATCCTCATTAAAAAGATGGGGCTCTGTGGCATTGACCCCTACACGGTTGAGTGGGTCAGAAACTGGCTGACGGGGCGCTCCCAGAGAGTGGTGGTGGACGGGTTGTACTCGACCTGGAGAGA
>JAGPOW010002067.1:7721954-7737781 GCA_030014935.1 Caiman crocodilus
ATATCCTTCCCATATAAATTGGTTCCCGGATGAATAAGTGTGATTGGGAATGACTGAAATATAATGTTAGCAGCCCTATACTGAATGGCCTGTAATGATGGGGCCATCACCTAACATTAATTCATCCAGGAACCACAGATCTCACCCAGGAACAGAGACAAAACCACCATTTGAAAGACAAAAGACCCTGCAAAGCCAGCAACTCTCTCCATTCACACCTGAAACTGCACATCCTTGCATGGAGCACACATGCTCAGTAAGCCAGCGGCTGACCCTGCCTGGGCATGCCTCCATCACTAGGATCACACAAGGTCTGCCCGTATAAAAAGGGGCAGTGAAGACAGACCCACTGGGACGCCCTCTCCATCTGGACCAGGACCATGCCACACCACCTATCCACCCAGAGGCCCCACCGGTGACCCCCCCTCTTGACAACACGGACCCTTTTTCAGCCTGGACAGGTAAATATTACCTGAACACCTCCTCCTACAATTTGGACTCTCTCTCTCTCTCTTTCTCTCTTTCCTCCTGGACTTCAGTGTACTTCAGACCCTGCACCAAGCCTCTCTAACCCCTGCTGCCATTATGTGGATGTGGGCAGGTGTAGGGGTGTGTGTGTGTGTGTGTGGGTGCAAGGGAACCAATTGGATATTGTGTCACCATCTCCCCTGTTCAATAAAACCACTGTTATTTGCAACCCCAAGTTGGGTCATGTTTTACTGAATCCAGTCCCTTCCTTATCTTAAGTTCCAGTCTCATTCTCTCACTCTTTCTGTCTCTCAGCTCTAGCCCCCACCCTTCTCCACTAGTTTCCCAATTTTCTCTCTATTCCTACTGCCTTTTCCCTGTGACTTTCTGCTGCTTTTCTCTGCTTTTCTGCTGCCCTGCCGCCTGTTGCTTTTTCTATGATTTTCTGCTGTCCGTCTCTCTGTTTTCAGGCTTCCCTCACACCTTCTGTAATGCTTCCCGCCCAGACCCTAAGCTTCCCAGCTCCTTGTGGCTGTCCTGAATTTTTTTGCTAGCAGCTGGAGCCTTATTCCAGTTTTCAGCACCTACTGCCGCTCCATGCAACTTCTCTAGCTGCCCTGTGGCATCCTCTGACTCCCCACACCCAGAGCCCCTCTTTCACACCCACACTTTCCCTTAGTCCCATTTTTCCTCTCCCCATCTACATTTTCAGCTCCCCCATAGCTCTGGCTCCAGTCCCAGACTCTGTGCCAGCATGCTTCCCTGTTCTGCAGGCTTTAGGTGTTGTCTTTTAATCAATTAAGATCAATTAACCTAATTGATTAATTAAAACCTTACCTCAGTTCTTCAGTTCAGGCCCCTGTAGCCTACCAGCTCTAATCCCAGTCCTGGTAACTTTCGCTCCCTACATTTCTACTTTCTTACCTTAACCTTTCTCCAGGGATCCCAAGTACACCAAGCACATACATACATGCATACACATCACAACACCCAACTTAGGAACTCACCTGTGTGTATGTGTAGGCAGGTGGTATGTGTGTGAATTAGTGAATATACATATATAGATATCATTGTGTGTGTGTTTGGTATATGAATTAGTAATCCATGTATGTGTATTGGATGTGCAGGTATTGGTAACTGGTAGCTCATTCTGTCTAAAATTCAGTGTGTCTAGCGTGTATGGGCTTAAATTGGTGATAGATATGCATGGGCCTAGACTGGTTATTTTGAACGTATGTGTATCTGAGTTGCTAGTGTGTGTGTGTGTGTGTGTGTGTGTATGTGTGTGTTTGTGTATGGCACTGTGTACATGATATATGAATTAGTGATCTGTGTCTAACTCTTGGGGTGTATAGTGTATGTGCTTGAATTGGTGATAAGCACGCATGTGCCTAGGCTGGTTTGGATGTGTATGTGCCTGAGCTGGTAGTGTGTGTGTGTGTGTACCCAATTGATTTGTGTGTGTTTTGTATATGTGCAATTGTACACCATGCCCTCCTGTCTAACAGTGCAATATTGAGATCCTGAGCATTGGCCTGACCCCTCAGGGCAACACAAGAACATAGAACCCAGGGAAGAATTCCTCCTTAGTCTCCATGCTCTTACCACCCAGTGGCTTCACTCCCTGTGTGAAGTCACTGGTTGTTAACCACAACAACAGCAAGGACCCCAGGGTAGCATGTCTCCCTGGGCTATATGCTCTGACTGCACTCAATACTAGGTGTCCATTTTCTTATTTCTTTCCAGGAACATGGGAAGCTGGGGAGGGATTGCCTCCACACTTCCAAATTGTTCTGTCTAGAAGCCACCAGATATGGGGCGAAGACTTAGCCTTCTGAGGGGAGGGCTACCTGCCTGGACCCAGGATTTAGGGGCCCGGATCAGGTCTCCTAATAATCTTGGAGCCAACAATGTGATGTCATGTGGATGGGGTTATATGCACTAAGAGGCAGGTGTGGTTTTTGGCTGGGGGTCAGTACCACCTCCTTGGCAGTAGAGCTTGGGAAAGTAAAAATCTTGTCAGGAGCAGAGAGGCTTGGAGCCATGCATCCAATGACTACAAATAGGTTCCTTTATCTCCATGAAGCAGATGAACTGTACCCCAGCTTCAGCTCAAAGATAACCCTTGTCCAAAGTGGTATCACTTTAAGATATTTTGGGGTACTTACAGTTTAACACTCTTTAATGCATGAATGTTCCAATTTTAAGTGCCTTTCAAATGTTTTAAGGGTAACCTGTCACATCACTTTAGTGTGTTCTTTTGCATGGTGTTCCATGTATGAAACTCCTTTCCTGAACCATTTTACCAAACTCTCTCCCTTCATTCTTCAGTTAACTTCCTTTTCATAAATCTACTTTTCCCCTCCCAGAATTTCATAAATTCACTGTGCACTGATGAGGTTATAAACACTACTTAATTCTCAAGATGCATGCCTTACTCTATGTAACCATAATTAATTTTATTACTGCTTAATATTTATAGTAAGGAGAGTGGTAATATATTACTGCAGTAAGATTGGGCCCTCTTAAAAATATAGCAGATGCTACTGACATCCTTGTTTTCCTTGACCACTTCCCCTAGTACGGTGTTCTTGCTGTCAGTTTAACCTAGATTATAACCTGTAAAACCCACGTTGTCTTCACAAGCTTTGATACAAAAATAAGAATACCTACTTTCATGACCATATCATGCGGTCAGTTAGATGATCTATTAGGAAAAGCAAGGGTAACCATTTCCACACAATCCAAAATGAAAGAAGAGGTGTTTGGAATAGTTCTTTTTTCCCCTTCATTTATGTATTGATACAAAGCACGATTCGTAAATGATTGTTATGTGATAAATGCCCTGAAAGTCATATTGATACACTAGTGAATTTAAGCCTGCTGTATGTGTACAGTAATGTGGAAGGAAAGAATTCTAAATGAATTACTGCATTTTACTACCCAGCAGGGTAATAACCATGGCAACATCTCACAGAAGAGAAAAAAGGTTGAGGAACTGTAGCTCTGGGTATTTGTACACACACCATTCTAAGGGAGAGCATCTTTATTTCATTAAATGTTTATTTAATTTCAGAAGAAAAAATGAGTGAAGTGGCATATGCTTACTGTAGAACAGTAAATTAAAGTAGAAATGTTTAATTTTACAAATCATATATTGTAAGGGACAAATAAATCTTGTTATGAAACTAAAATAATGAATAAAAATAAGTCACAAAATGAGAAATCTTATAATGTAGTTTAAATCAAATATATCAAAGTATAAGTAACTGGATAACATTAGATCTAGAAACCCATTTTGCATATGCAACTGCTCTGAGATTTATTCTTATTTATCATACTTTTTTTTTCTAATCCAGTAATCAACACAATCGTTTTCATTTAACTTTTTGTCTTTTAATTCAGAGTAAGTTATGTCCAAACACATTTAGTATAAGTTACTAAAAACACATTTGGTACACATTCACTAAATTGACAGACACATTTAGGAGCACATAAGTTCTAAAAACTGATGGAAATACTGCAAAGGTGTGGGAGTCTAGGTCTGGCTAATTTTGGTTAAGTACCCTCCAGAATTTGTGCATACATTTGAAGACTTTTTAATTCCTTCAGAAAAAAGAAAGATATTAACAATTTCACAAAAACTGTTGGATATTTCAATTCCAATTACATTTTAGGTTGTAAAAACAAAGACATGAGAAAATATAAGAAGCAAGACTTTCAAAATGTAGATCCTGTCTGGAGAATTCCCACTGTACAGGGATGTTCAGATCCATGGTTTTATGTCAGTCGCTGAGGCACCTTGAGTCTTGGAAAATCTTATATATGTAGCTTTGCTTCTCCCCAGATGTAGAATTCACCTCTAATTTTGAATCTACTGCTAACTTTCACAAATGTTATAATTTATTTTGATTCATGGTTTGATAAGCATTTACTTCTAGCAAAAATAGAAACAAAATCATGTGAAATTTTCACATCATAAAAATGGAGTTGATTCAACTAAAACACACCTTTCAAGCAACTTTCCATCTTTGTCCCTTCATTATCACTGTCCTCATCACAAACAGGTCACTTAGGTGCATGATCCATTTTTTTGCATCTCAGCTGGAAAAAACGCAGCACTTCCAGTATATTGTAAATCTCTTCAAATCTGTCAATTTATCACTACAAACACAGAACTTTCCTTACGCTACAGTACACTACTGATGTGCACGCTACAAGAAACAGTACACTATTCATCTATTCATCTAAGTGTTGTGTCTAATCACCTCACTACCAGCAAATCACCAAAGAATTTATCCCAACTTGTATGTTTCTCTTTCCAGAGTAGGCAAGTATTATTAACACTCTTGTTAATTCACACAATCTGTGACAGAGCTGATCCTTCATCTCAGATTTTCAGCAAAAAGTGATTGGGCTGATCTAGATAGGTAAGTTTATGCATAATACGAATGCACTAGCTACTCCTCCATGACAGCATTCTTTGGCTTATTTCAGTTCATGAGCCCAAATGGCACAACCAGCTTCATTAAATGCCATTTTCAGCATTCATGCTTAGTCTACAATTCCTTTTTTCCCCTCTCATGAAACAGGATCACCTTGAACCTGATGAAAACAGAATAGACAAGATCCTTCCGTGTTTTAGCCCCAAAACTCTGATGTAGTCCAAAAACTCTCTGATTTAGTTAGTCTACAAGGTGAAAATCTACTCCGCCTTCTATCTGACTGCAGACTAACTTGACTAACTACATTTCTCTTGAGATTAAAATCTTATATTTAACAAGGCTGCTGTGTCTGATCTTGCGGTTTTTTAGGGTTGATCAGATTTCAGTTTCTCCATCCACACTCAGATAATATATTTCTTTGCATTTGATTTCTTCCTTTAATGTAAAGGTGACAGAATTATTGCAAGCTCCAATCCTTATAAATGCCCAGACAGGGTAAGTGGAATCCACACACTGAATGATAATACCAAATGGTAGTTCTTTGATTTGAAAGTGGATATCTGATGCCAAATGAAATAAGTGGGACCCCAGAGCTGTGGACCAATAAAAGCCTGCAGCATACCAGGTGTTCAGGGGTTGGGTACCTGCCAATAGTGCCTAAGCCATGGAGGCCACAGGGTTGCCTCTACTCAGGTCAAGGCCTGATCTTTTAGCCCCTGCCACCCCGAGCCAGTAGAGGTTAACCACCAACTTCAGGTCCTGCTGGGGGGTGGGAAGTGCCATGCTGGAGTCCTACTGGCAAGATGCCTGCAAGGGTGTGCCAGTGCCAGGACCCAGCTCCTGTGGGGCTGTGCCCAAGTGCAGTGGATTCTTCCTGTTTCAGTACAAGGTCTGTGGGGTGCTTTGTGACAAGATGTGGGGGGGGTAGGGGAGTCAGGGAAGGCCCAGGGATGTAGGTGCCCCCAAGTAAGCCTGGCTAATAGCGGGCCAGAGGGAACAAGAGCAAAGTGGGTTTTGGAAATAGGGGCTTTGCCACCTCAGGTTAGTCACAGCCCATGGGGCGAGGCCGCCCCAGTGCTTGGGCAGAGGAGACAAGCTCTGGCATAGGCTAGAGAAGGGGTGAGCAGGGTTCTGCAGTGCTCCATGGGATTTTGGCATAACGTGACCTAATGTGAATCATGATGGGGTCTGGTATAGAAGTTCATTATGGCAATCTAACCTACAGCTGAATTAATACCACATCCATCCAGGATTATCTTAGAGCAGAATCTGCCATTTTTAGAGCACTGCATGTGCCATTACCATCTGTTTAACTATGGCCATATAGTGCTTTTCGTGTGCTTGCCACACAATAAGTGTAATGTCTGCACCTGGCCAAAGAGCATCTACTTTGGAAGTAAATTGTGTACCATAAATTCACACCCTGGTTTCTCTTGGATTAGCTTTCCCTGGTCAACAAACTGATGCCTACTCTTGAGAAAATGTAAGTCTTCTTGATCATTAACACCTGTGCAGTTTGCAAGGCACTGAAATCTGTACTGAAATCTACATATAAAGCACTATCCAATTCAGCAGTAGCAGACAAAGTATCAAAACCATGACAAAAAAATGAATGTTTGTTATTAACTTATTATTTCCAACACAGCTGGTCTCTTAATATTTTATGCTTATAAAGCTACCCTAGACAGTGCATTTCCATTACAGCTGATCCTTCTGGTTATGCTCAGTGATCATTTTCAGATGCTCATATCTTGTTCACTATGGAAGGTACAGTAGGCATCTAAAATATGCATAAAATCCATTTTTGCCACATGTTTTTGATGCACACAGCACTTCAACACAAAACAGAAAATTCATTGATCTTAAAATTATACAGTACATGGTGTACAGAAACACATTACATGCTAGATATCACTGTAAAATTAAAAACAGGATATTTCTTTGAATTTTGGAGTTAGCATTGGATGAAAAAATAATTTTATCCTCCCCACCCCCACCCAACACACACAAGCTATCATGCAATCTATGAACCACACAGGAATGGGTTATAGTGCTAGAGTGAAGGCTACTAATTGGGTTTGTTCATCATAGAAAAACCAATAAGCAGCTTGATTCTTAACATCTTTTTCATACACAAAAAGTGACTGATACACAAAAGCAATGATTTTAAAGTTAGATTTGTTGCCTTAGCTGTCCTAAAGTTGCACAATTGTCAAATAATGACAGAAACAGACTCATTATTTGGAACCTGCCTTCAGCCATTTCAGTTCTGATGGCACTAGATCATTTACCCAACTAATTTAAAAGCAGAAAAAGAACTGACCAAAAATGCAAAAAAAAAGGTAAATTATCCCAGTCCTGTAATAGTAATAATAAAACACAGCTACTTGTATTTACCAATATGATTTTTTTTTTTTACTACATGAAACTGTTATTACAATTTCAGTATTCTCCTTTCTTCCTTTGAGCCAGCTTTTTCAACTGGAAGCCAACAAGCTAGTCTTTATGTATTTCCTCTACCAGACACAAAAGAAGTGAAACATACCCAGACTACAGAATGTTAAGAACCTCTTTAAAAAGAACAAAAGTATTCCTTCAGAACAGCTTTTAACACTTGTACAATGTTTCTTTTTCAACTTTTTTTCTCTGTTTCATGTCATAAACATATAGTCCACACCTTAAGAAGTCCTCAAAGTACACCTGGATCATCTTGATCTGCATTGTCCCAGAGATCTGCAAATGCTTCACTGATTCATAGGTTGAAATGTGGCCTCAAATGTGTCTCAGGTTTGATCCATTAGTTGCCTTGAAATTAAGTGCATTACCGCTGGTACATTCTGTGGTCAGAAGTACTCATGGTACCTACCAGCTGCACTATATTAAATGGTTGTCCTCTTTCAGTGACAAATTAAAATGGCTGCACCAGAGGCAATGCACTTAAGACTTTTAATGAGAGATGGAGAATCATACGGGATAAAAGTAGAAGCCAAGCATGAATCTTCATACAAGAGTGAGATAAAATGCAGCATTTTCTGATTCTGGGTAAAGAAAATTATGACACCATAGAAAATCTATTTTGACAATCGTAGGTGTTAGACTAATTTCAGATGTGTACCTGTTAAAAAAATCTGCTAATATTTTTACAGAAATTAGACAAAACTTAAGTACTTTTCCTTAGAGAGTCAAACCATAATTGATTTATTTATGTAAACATTAAGTTTAACTCAGTTTAAGTTAAGAGGGCATGATCCATGTCATATTTCTATGCAATAATACCCTGTGAGATAAGATTTAAAATTATGTCACAAATAGGATAAACATTTCCAAGCTTCTGAGTAACAAACTCACAGGCTGCATCCAGATGTTTGTGGACATTTGGGCCCTAGAGACAACTGGCGGTGGCATACCTTACATCACCACTAGTTGTCCCCAGGGAATGCTAGTGTTTTGGTACATGGCAAGTTACCCTGGGTGGGGTAAGGGAGGCTGGGACCAGCACTGGGTTGACCCCAGCAGCCTCACCTGGGATGCTAGGGGCCTCCCAGGGCTGCAGCAGTGGTGATCCTGCCACATGGAGCCTGGCCAGCAGTAGAGTGTGGATCCAGCTGGCCAGATTCTGGCTTTGGTTGGTGCCTGGTGCCACTGCGTTCATGGCTCTGCTTTTTTTTTTCATGTTTTTTTATTTCATATCCAGGGGTCAAAAAAACTATCCATGCTCGTTTCTTACAGTGTGGAGAACAATGGAGTGCAGACATTTGTGGCACCACATACCACATGCCTGTACTCATCTGGACATGGTCATACGAACCATGGATCAAGCACCCAAGCTTAAATGCCCATTGAATTTGCTAGATAGGTAGAATTAGATTTTCACAAGTACTTAAATTACTTAGGAGCTAATTAAGTCATGCTAGGGGGTTTTGGGGGGGAGGGTTGTTTTTGTTTTGTTTCAGTCAAAGGAACTTAGGTTTGTAAGTAGGGCTGTGCAAAGCTTTGGCTGCTGATTCAATTCAGAGAAGATTTGGCCTGGTTTGGCAGCTGAATCTCTGAATACAAATCAAACTGGGAGATCAATAAAAAGGAACTGATTCAAAGCCTCTGAGTTGATTCAGATAAGATTTGGAGATTCGGTGATGCAGAAAGTTCCCGCTCGCTGTCGGAGGGATCTGGACCCGGGCTTCGTGCCAGTAAGTAGCGGGTGGGAAGGGGGGTTGAGGGAGGGGACCATGGGGAGACCCTCACCAGGTCCCATCCCCTACCTGTCCCCACAGCCCTCCTGTGTGTCCCCCTGACTCCTGCTTGTCTTCCAGCCCCATCAATGGCTGCCCCGCCTAGCCCCAGTGCCCTGGCTCTTAAAAAGAAAGAAAGAAAAAAAAGCACTATAGTCACTGGCTCCTATCAGGTTGGGGGATAATCCATGCTGCCTCCCACTACCCTGTGCTGCGTGGGGGATCTGCCACGAGCCCCCATTCCCTGCTCACTTTCCCAGCCCCGTCAATGGCTGCCCCACCCAGCCCCAGCATTTGGGCTCTTAAAAAAAAAAAAGCCCTGAACTCACTGGCTGTTGCATCAGCCATCAGGGCATCTGGGGGATCATGGCATAGCTTCCCCATTCAGCACAGGGCAGCTGGGATTGTCCCTCTGCCTGGCATAAGCTGGTGAGTGTGGGGCTTTTTTCTTTTCTTTTAAGAGCTGCGATGCTGGGGCCAGGCAGGCCAGACATTGCTGGGGCTGGAAGAATGCATAGAGGGTGGGGCCTGTTTGATCTGGAGAGTCAGCTAAATTGGCGGCGGCTGAATTTCCAAATTAGATTTTGCTGAATCAATTTGGGACAGTATTTGAATCACCAAATCAAATCACTGTCCCCTGGATCAACTGAATCCAAATCTGAAGTGAATGCTAGCCACTTTGCACAGGGCTATTTGTAAGAATTTAAAGTCTACAGTTTTTGCACAAATATTTCCTAATTTTTTTGCCTAATTTCCAGAGGTGCTGGGCATGTACACAAAATTGAGGTGTAGCTTTCTGACAGTTAATCTTTTTATCACTATTAGAAGCTCAGAAAGAATTGAAACTTATGTTACAATGCTTTCAACAATTTAAAAATCAGAAACTGATACTAAGTCACATTCCATGCAATAGGTAATGGCAGCCCAGGACCTTTCAGGGTACGGGTGAGTACCAGTCAGCCAAGCTATAAATCTGACCAGCTCAAAATAACATGCATTCAATAAATATATAACATAACATAACATCTCTCCCAACAGAACAGGGTATGTCAGAATAGTTTGTGGAAGTACAAATTGGTAGACTGCATGATTAGGGAATTTTTTCTCTTCTAGTGATTACTTGGGTCAGGTCTTCCTAAAGATAATGTTATACTAGAAATGAAAATATGTATTGTCTGAAACTAGATTCAAGCAATTTTTTTTTGTTCCCTTCAAAAACGGTAATCCCTCATTTTCAAAAAGAGTAGCCAGTTCCTGTCTCACTTAATTTTCTCTTAAGATTTTGGATGGGGACTTTCTACAGTAACAACTGTAAGTGGCGTAGTCTTGAATACTTCTTTTATGCATCATATTTCTCTGCACTAGACCCAGGCTCCTTTTGAGATATTAAGAATACAGCCACCCCATCTATGCTGAACTGTTATAATGCTCAGTACATTATTTTGTACAACTCAGATGCCTAAGCATTCATTTTCTGTCCCTTTTCAGAGTCATTGTCACTGGCACATATTAGTAACTGATCTGTGAGTGTGCATGCACCAGTATCCTCACTGAAATGAGCAAAGAGACTTTGTAATAGTCACTCAATCAGCCTTCTTGCCAGGGGTCAAGAAAGCATTTTTTGTACTAATTAAGGATTGTCTGGTCTGTAACTTCCTTTGCTGATCATCACACAATGCACAAAATATTGTGCGGCTGAACAAGAAAGAATTATGCCAATCTGACATATGCACTGAAAGCACAGAGGAATTTTTCAACCCAACTCTCCTCTACATAGCAGATCATGGTTATTTGCTTCACAAAAAACTTGGTTTGCATAAACATCTGCCAAAAATGAACTTTTAGGGCATTTTTCCATGTAATTAGTATTTGCCCACTAAAAAATGTTCCTGATTTAATTTTCCTTTCTTAGTTTGTGACAGTTAATTCAGTAACATGGATGTGATTTTCCTTGTGATGGTTTACTATGCTATAACTTGTAAAATGTGTTGGGGGGGTACGTCAGAACAATTTTACCTTCCTGCCCTTTCAGTACTAGCTTAATGCCAGGTGGTGTTTTAAGACAAGCTTTGATATTTTGGTTGGGGGCAGGTTGGGGTCATGCCGGGTTGCTTTTCCATGGGAAATTGTTGGTGGCTTTGTTTGAGAGGCACAGGTTTTTGCAGGGGATTTGAGTTCAACAAGCAATGCTGCCTACTTCCCTTGCAAACCCTCTCTCTTTTTTCTGGGTGGTTTTTGCATGGGGAGCTGCTGGTTAGGGAGGGAAATCTTTTCATGTAAAGGTCTGCAAGAGTGAGCCTACCTGCCTCCCCCTCACAAGTCTGGATTGGCATCGGGAGTCTGTACCGCAGATGTCCCAAATGGGCTGATCCCGTGCCCAAGCCTGGTCCTGAAGCAGTTCTGCCCCCCACTTTTCCTGCACATTTGTTGCACTGGGTGTTGGGTATGGGGTACACTTAGGGGTACACAAGGGTACACAAAGAGTCTGGCTGCCCCCACCCCCAACCTCCCTGTGTGTTGGCATCTGGGTATATGTGCCCAGGCTACCCGAGCTAGAGCCTGCATGGAAACATTACTATTGTTTTATGTAAAACAGAAAGAATCCTGTCTCCTGTAATTTGTATCCCCATGTCAAAAAGCAGGACTTTTTCCAAAGCTGAAAACCAATGTGGGGGTGGGCTTGGGTTCTTATCAAGGTTGATTAAGATTCCTTCAGTACCAGGGATCCCTGTGCCCAGAACAGCTTCCCACAAAGTGGGGTTGGAGGGGTCCGCAATCAGTCTAGCTCAACTCTCCCTCCCCCCACAATCACCACACAGTGGCCAGCATGAGCTAACACCCTCACTCCCTGCAGAGCAGGTGCATGGTGTGGGTTGAGGTGAAGAAACAGTCCAGGCTCAATGAGAGGAATTTTCTTATCACTTAGTCTATTTGCATGTTAATCTTTTAATTGCTGGATTGGCAGCTCATCATCGCCTGCATTCATATGCCCCCAGAGTACAACCAGATCCCTTTAATACTTGTTCCCCCCTCCCCCTCCTGTCCTCTACCCTGCAAGCTGTCCCCTCTTCTCTGGTACTCCTGTTCTTTCTAAACCTATATTTGTCCCCAGCAGCGTGTTCCTGCCCCTCTCTTTGCCATTGTGCTTCCTGACAGTCATAGTGCTGAGTGTTTCTGGATGTGCAGGGGCCTGCGGGTCAGAAATGAGAAGCACCAGCTGGTCTGAAGGGGCAGTGGGATGCAGGTAGGGAGTAAGGTGCACCAGCAATACTTTGGGGGGAGCGGGCTGGAAAGACAGGGGTTGTGGGTCAGAAATGAGGGGCAGCAGCTGAGTTGGGGGACTATAGGTTAGCTAGGAATGAGAGGCAACTGGCAGGGCTGGTGGGGTGGGGGAGTTTCAGGTTGGGGTCAGTGACTTGGCTGTAAAACATGATCATATTTTCTGTGTGATTGTTGTATACTGTGCCTCCTGTAGAACTGGAGAAGACCATTTCCCATCCACCTTCGGACTATTACCTTAAGTTTCCTCAGCAGTATGTGACTCTGAGCAAATCCTGGAGTGGTGAAATATGACAGTGCATTGTCTTATAAGCATTTCAGAGTAAACCTATTTGCATGGCAATTCAGGTTCCCCCGCAACTCAGGTTACAGCTTTCTCATCAGTTTGTGCCTTGAGACAGACCTCTGAACCTAGCTTTCCAGGGGTTTGAATAGACACCAGCCCAGTTCAGTAAACCGTTCTGACATGCAACTGTTCTGGGATCAGCAATATTATCATTTTCTTGTTGCTTACCCCATTAGGAATAGAGGAAGCCATACCCTAGCAAGCAATTCAGCTGGATGCATCTCTGCCCTCTCCGTGCACTGTTATATGTGGCCATTACACCCAAAAGCTAGGGCCACCTCACACTATACCTATGGCACTGGGGACTCTTCTGACTACCCCTGACCATATCAGCTGCACCATGAAGGATTTCCAGATCTTGTCCCAGCCCAAAAAACAGTTCCTTATTGAAGCCCATATACTTAGTATAGTGTGCGCGGGGTGGGGGTTGTGAGTTGGCAGCCTGGCATTGATAACTCAGTGCTCAACTTTTACCAGATTATGGGAAACCTGGGTTTGATTTCCAGGCAGGGCACCAGAGGGGGTTGAATTGCCTGTAAAAGGGAATCTCCAATGGGGAGAGGGGCTCCCCTTACCTCTTTCACTCTGCCCCACTGGGGTGCTTGCACCTGAAATTTTGTGGGATCTGTGCCTCAGACTTGGGGAAACCCTGCCTCTTATATTTTGTGAACCCTGCACCTCAAGTCTGTTGTTGATTTTTCTCTGTTATATGTGTAAGTTCACCTAAAATACCTTTGACTCTCCTCTTCTCCACTGGTTCTACCACCCAGGTGGCCACAGGGGGGGTACCATTGTCTCCCAGGGCCCCTTTGCCCCCCACATACGTGTTATATTCCACCCTGTTCTTTCCCTATTAAACCTGTATATGGTTAAGTTCAAATTGGCCTAGGCTGTACTCTATAAGGCATAGGAGGACAGCTGTTTCCCCATAAATGGCTATCCCTCCCATAGCACACTAACATCTGCTAAATCCTTCAACTGGAGAGAGAGAGTACCTCATCAGAGTACCACCCGGGACACATTTACTACCCAGGATACTCCTTCCCTGCCAGCCCTGCCAGTACCTCTCACTCCTGGCCTGTTCTTTTGTAGCAAAACCCCCAGTTTTCTTTCTTTCTTTCTTTTTTTTGTTTACAAAATGCATTCCCTCCCCCTCCCCAACCATTTTTGACTTTTTCTCTCCCTCTCTATTCCCTATAGATAAGTGAGCTTAGACTTAAGATAATGTTTAAACATTTTTTATTTTGGTAGCAAGTTTTTGGTTTTGGATATCCACTGTTGTATATTGTATTATTATTACGTTTGTATTGATTCTTACTGTTGTATATTGTATTATTATCATTTTTGTATTCATATGGATACGGTATGATTTAGGCCTGTGTTTGTAAGTGAACCAAAATCATATCAAGTTTCCATTTTATATGTCAAACCTCCATCTTGTGTCCTCTGCCTGGGTATCCCCTGTGTTGCAACTGTGAGTCACATATCCTTCCCATATGAATTGGTTCCCGGATGAATAAATGTGATTGGGATTGACTGAAATACAGTGGTAGCAGGACTCCACTGAATGGCCTGTAATGATTGGGCCATCACCTCTCATTGATTCATCCAGGAACCACTGATCTCACCCAGGAACAGAGAGAAGACCAGCATTTCAAAGACAAAAGACCCTGAAAAGCCAGCAACTCTCTCCATTACAGACACCCAAAACTACACATCCCTGCATGGAGCACACATGCTCAGTATGCCAGGGACTGACCCTTGCCTGGGCACGCCTCTTGTCACTAGGATCACACAAGGTCTGCCTGTATAGAAACGGGCAGTGAAGACAGACCCACTGGGACACCCTCTCCATCTGGACCAGGACCATGCCACACCACCTATCCACCCAGAGGCCCCACCGGTGATCCCCCCTCTCGACAACACGGACCCTTTTTCAGCCTGGACAGGTAAATATTACCTGAACACCTCCTCCTACAATTTGGACTCTCTCTCTCTCTCTTTCTTTCTCCTCCTGGACTTCAGTGTACTTCAGACCCTGCACCAAGTCTCTCTAACCCTGCTGCCATTTTGTGGGGGGGAGGGGGGTTCAAGGGAACCGCAGCATTGTGTCACCATTTCCCCTGTTCAATAAAAACACTGTCATTTGCAACCTCGAGTTGGCTCATGTTTTACTGAATCCCAGCCCCTTCCTTTTCTTAAATTCCAGCCTCATTCTCTCTCAGCTCCAGCCCCCCTCTCTCCTAGTTTCCCGACCTCCTCCCAATTCCATATCCCCTTTTCTGCTACCTCTCAGCCTCTTCTTGCTTTCCTGCTGTCCCTTCTTCCTCTCAGTCTCCCCTGCTCCTACTGCCTTTTCCCTGTGACTTTCTGCTGCCTTTCTCTGCTTTCCTATTCCCCTGCTGCCTTTCAGTCTCTCCTGTTGCTTTTCCTGTGATTTTCTGCTCTCTCTCTCTCTGTTTTCAGGCTTCCCCTGCACCTTCTGTAGTCCCCAGCTCCTCTTAACTGCCCTGAAGTTTTCTCCAGCAGCTGGAGCCTTTTTCCAGTTTCCAGCACCTACTGCTGCTCCATGCAACTTCTCTAGCTTCCCTGGAACCATCGTCTGGCTTCCCACATCCAGAGCCCCTCTTTAACACCCACACTTTCCCTTAGTCGCATTTTACCTCTCCAGCACCTACCTTTTCAGCTTCCCTACAGCTATGGCTCCAGTCCCAACCTCTGTGCTGGCATCCCCTGTTCTGCAGGCTTTGGGTGTTGTTTTTTAATCAATTAAGATCAATTAACCTAAAGTTACCCCCTGAGCCTCAGTTCTTCAGCCCAAGCCCCTGTAGTCTACCAGTTCTAATCCCGGTCCTGGTAACTTTAAATCCCTACACTTCTACTTTCTTACCTTAACCTTTCCCCAGGTATCCCAAGTACACCAGCACATACATTCATACACATCACAATACCCAACTTAGGAACTCACCTGTGTGTATGTGTAGGTGGGTGGTATGTCTGTGAATTAGTAAATATACACATATATATATAGCATTGTGTGTGTGTGTGTGTGTGTGTGTG
>JAGPOW010002067.1:7737881-7751963 GCA_030014935.1 Caiman crocodilus
TGTGTGTGTGTGTGTGTGTGTGTGTGGTATATGAATTAGTAATCCATGTATGTGTATTGGATGTGCAGGTGTTGGCAACTGGTAACTGATTCTGTTTAAATTTGGTGTGTGTAGTGTGTATGGGCTTAAAATTGGTGATAGGTGTGCATGAACCTAGACCAGTTATTTTGAACATGTGTGTATCTGAGTTGCTAGTGTGAGTGAGTGTGTGTGTGTGTGTGTGTGTGGCATTGTGTGTATGGTATAGGAATTAGTGATCTGTGTCTAACTTTTGGGGTGTATAGTGTATTGCTTGAATTGGTAATAGGTATGCATGTGCCTATGCTGTTTTGAATGTGTATGTGCCTGAGCTGGTAGTGTGTGTGTGTGTGTGTGTGTGTGTGTGTGTGTATGCACCTACTTGATGTGTGTGTTTGTATATGTGCAATTGTGTTACATTCCCCTGTCTAACAGCACAATATTAAGATCCTGAGAATTGGCCTGACCCCTCAGTGCAACACCCCCAGCCCAGCTGGTGCCCCTCACTCCTGATCCACAGCTCCTGAGCTGCAGGGAGACAAAAACCATGCCAAGTTTAAAATCCTGGGGGTCTGCCTATGTCCTTTGACCATCACTACTACAACCAAAAACCCAGTCCAACAAAAAATAATTTTAATTAACTTGAGTCTTGAATTGCCTGACTGATAACAATTTGATCTTTGCCACAAAGTACATGCAAACACGTGCAACATGGAAACAGGAGAGGTATAACATGGACAAGTTCCTGTAGTACCTACTTTATCATATTGTAAGCATATCAGAACTGTCCCTACTTCCGAGTGAAAAACCACCATGAAAATAGGCTTAAACAACAGCTCCTCATGCATCTCTGAAACATGGTTAAATTAACTCTGATGCAAAACAACTTCCTTAATCTTCCCTCATTAGCAGCCCCTGAACTGCATTATGAAATACACTAAGAAAATGGGACTTTCATGCATTCATACAAGAACAAGATCATGATGATCCTTGGTAAGAGAACCTATCACCTTTAAAGAAATATCGTGGTTTTGATCAAGCTCTACTGCTGATCACTTATCAGGCCCATATTAAACAGCACACCAATTCCACATTCCCTGCCTCACATTTAGCACTTTGACCAAATTCCTAAAGAAAATCCCACTGCCTTTTCAGAGATCAAGATCCCACTTTTGGATTACACATCTCCTTCAAATTAGTGTTAATTTTCTCTCCCCTCATGAAAGCTCTCTTTTGCTTTGGCTGTTCCTGCCAATGGACACCCTACCTCTCTAGCATCTAAGCCAAACCCAACCCAACCCAACCCTACAAATCTCTGAGCCTCTGTGATTTTAAATACCATTAATTAGCATCTGATCTCTTGTTCTGCTTTAGAGAAAAATTCAAATCCTGCAAACCTGAGTCTTATCAGAAAAGATGGACAAATGTGGTTTTCCCAGCTTCAGCCAACCCATTGTATTAAGGTGCTCTCATTTGAATAGACAATCATGATAGTTTAAGGACTATAGTTTTTAAGAGACATACAACACTGCCTGGATAAGTGATAGTCATTTCCAACAGGACTGTGTGAAATTTCACTGGCTGTTTTGTTTTGACACTGTTTCGACTCATTTCAAGCTCAGGACAGCAAAATCGAGTTGAAATGAAGGGCTTTGAAACGGCCACAAAATGAAACAAAGCCCATCACAATGTTTCAAAAGTTTTGAAACATTTTGAGTTTTGAAGCTGAAGCTGGTCTTGCCTGCAGGGAAACAGAAAGTAAGAAGAGGGATGGGGAAGAAGGGGAAAGACACAGTGAGAGCATGCCTTAACACACATGCTGGAGAAGAAGCTCCTACAGGTTAGGAAAGAAAGGGTCTGTCACCATTTGGCTGCCTGAGGTGCTGCTGGTGTTATTGCACTAGTGCTCACTGCTCACTAAGTTATTTTATACCTATTATCATTTAAAATGGTGGACCGGACTGAGGCTGTAGGGGAGATGGAGACCTTACTGGGTCACACTACACTGTCATGGAGAAGCCCCAGTACCAGTGAGGGCATGGTTTAACACACATAGTGTCATATATGTCATGAGTTTTGCTTGTCAGCAGCTTGAGGTACAGTTACGCAGAAACCCCTAAACCTATGTCTTTGAAACTTGGCAGAATTTGTGCCCATAGAAGAGGCTACCATCCCTGCAATTTTCATCCAAATACACCCCAAAATAATAAAGTCATAGGCAGTTTCATGCTTCTCCATTATAGCCTATGGGCAAAACATCAAAACAGCATCAAAACAACGTCGAAACAGCGAAAAAGTTTCAACACAATAAAACAGAAGAGTGCTTTTGAAACAAAATGAAACTCTGAATGAAATACTGTCATTTAAACAGAAGTCAAAACTAAATGATACTGTTTCACACAGCCCTAATTTTCACATATACTAAGACATACAGTGATACAGCAACTTCATGAAACCAATTATCATTTTATTCATGAATTGATGAAGTTTCCAGATTTCCCAAATCACCAGAAGAAGCTAAGCAACCTTTTTCTTTTGCTCTCTCTTCCCTTTCCCAGCTGCAGCTGCCAGTTGTACACTCATATGTTTAACACTCATAGGTTTCTTTCCTTCATGTGTCAGCAACTCTGAGCACCTGCAGCTTAGCTGAGTAAAGTATCAGGAGTAGGAACAGTGTTGATGGAATCCCAGTCCCTCCTCCTCTCACTGCTGCTGCCACCTTTTCTTACCTCAGGTTTACATAGAAAATTGTGTCCAGATGCACACAGCCAGCATTTGCACATTTCAATACCCTTTTACCTTCCTTCTTTCCTTCCTTTTAAGGCAGCTGTGTTTCTGGGGCTTCCCTGGGGAAAATCTTCAACCTGAAAGCCCCTCTTAATAACCTTGCCCAGACCTACACACAGGAAATTAAACTGTTCTGCACATTCAGCATTTACCATTCTTCTCTACAATCCCAAGTTCTCATACATACAAGCAGTATGCAACCATTTGGGAATTAACCCTTTCACCTCTGAAGAGTATGGGTGAATTTTCATTTCTGTGCATGAACTTAGTGCCTGGAGCTGTGGGTAATAGTTCATACATTGAATACAAATAGCTCTAAATATAACAGGGCTTCTTTGCAATGTTGCCAAAGATATCTGTCAGACCAACAAAATGCACACTGAGTGAAAACCTAATTAGGGCTTTTGACTCTCATTTTATTCTCCATTTGATTAGATGTAATCAAATGTATATACTCCAATATAAAATGCCACCTACAAGCTCTTTCCTCAGAATCTGTTCCCAAGTAATATTCAAATAGAAGCAGCAGTGCGTGTGTTTTATTTCCAGCCTGGGGAATTAATTCCTATTAACCCCTCTTAGTTATTTTCCCTCCAGTCTAAGGGGCACATACACTGAGACATACCCATCTTTTATTAACAGATCAAGATTGAGAAACTGGCTGCTTAATTTGGCTCTATCCCAACTGGCCTGCCTGCAAACAGAGCAGTCAAACTGTTCAGCTGCTCTGTGATTTCTAGGAAGCAAGATGCCTCTCAGACATCATGCAGATAATCTGTCCATAATATCTGGGGAAGGACTTTAAGTCCTCTGTCTCAAGAAAATGAGAGATCAATTTACAAGTACCAACCTATTTATTGTGTACTCCCTCCAGTCTAAATTTGGCTTTATGTGCAATTCTGAATTGAAAGAAATTTCTTATTCTCCAGGGTAACCATTTAAAGGTTAGTTTGAAAGTAGACCTAAGTTTTCCCTAGGTCTGTCATCAAGCAATACTTCATTTCAAAAGTGTGTGCCAGTCAATATAGCCTGGTACCCATTCCCTTTTCATGCCTCAGTAGTCAAGGCTTGACATTCCTTTTTGGATCAAGCATTAGGAATTCTACTTAGCAAACTGTCTCCACTTCTTGCCCCAGGCAGGATGGTTCAGTCCTGTTCTTAGCTACAATTGTTCAGCTTCTGTATGCTGATATCTACTCCAGTGACCCCTCCCAGCTCTCCCAGAATACCCAAGAAAAAAAGCATTACCTGAACTTCAAGGATTTAGAGGGCATCTACATTCCTCTGTGCTAATCCTGCTTACCCTCTCATTTCTTCCTAGAAGTCTAGGTTTTACTGAATTTTGGAATCTCTCATTTCAAAGCGTTAGGCTGCAAAGATTAGGGCTAGGGACAGAAATTACATATAAGCCAGTATCAGTGATTGGAAACTGGTTCAAATCTGTAACACACCAGAAATGTAGTGCACATAAACCACTTTCAAATTGGCCAAAGTAAGTTTAAAATAAACCTGGATGGATGTAGAATCTGTTCACTTGCTTATTTGTTCAGTCTATGCAGCTTAGACTCACCTGTGAACATTGAATCTATTCAGCCTTGGGCTTTTTGGCTATCTGTACTTAGCCTAGAAGTTACAAAATGCCAGATTTTATTCAACAACTACAAATGTGGTTTTGAAAGTCTCTAGAAGTGGTCTAAATTTGGTGCCAATTAATTCAGTGGGGCTTTTACTAGTGATTTTATGGGAAACAGTATTAGGCAAATGACTTCTTGAAAAATTCTGCCTATAATCAAGATGATTGAAAAATAATTTCCATTGCTAAGGGTCCAACTGCCTTCAACTTCCCACAACCCAGCAGCTAAACTGAGGGAAAAGGGCTGTAGGGAAGGGAAAGAAGATTTTGGTGACAGCCTGGGACGGCCAGGATTCAATAAGAGTCTTAGGTTCCTTCTGAATATGTTCAACAAGGGCATTTTTCTAGACCTAGAAATGAACTATGAAAATGCTTTTTCTTTGTTCTGCAGGAAAATATGTTCATCAATGCAAAGGCGATTTCTACTGTGGTTCAGAAGAGATCTAAATGCCACACCAATTTACCATAAAGAAGACGACTTGTTTTGGCACTATCTTCCACTATTTGCCAAAAGGAAGCTAATGACTGCATGGGTTTCTATGTTGTTAGTGTTATATTTTTCCACTTAGGGTGCCTGTGCATGTGTGGGGATGCTGCTCCAATGTGCTGTAATTACAGCGCATTGGAGCAGAGTTGATTAATCAAGTTTGCTGGAGAGTGCTAATTGGCCTCCATGTTTTGAGCTCTTTGAGCTGCTCTAATTAAAGTGCCCTCCCCTCCATCCAGATCACTTGTAAAGATACAATTAATGAGTTAATCTGCCTGAATTCTGATCATGATAAATCCTAGAAAGGGTATTCTATTGAGTAGCAACTCCTAAATTAATTGCTTTTAATATTTCTACTATAAAAATATGTAAAAGCCAGACAGATAATCCCACTTTATACTTAAAGGTGTTGGAGACACTGTCAAGTTCTCAATGGCTGTGCAAGAGACACATTTACTACATTTTTTGAGTAAGTTTACTACTTACTTAAAATGTTGACATGAGAAAATTACATTGTTCTCTCCATGCAAACCTTTCAAACTATATATGCTAACACCAGTGTCTGTGTGATGGCTAGAACTGACTCCTCTATTGATTAAAAGACAGACAGTAGGCAAACTAAGGATTTTACATAAAAGGTCATATTCTTTATGAAGAAAACACTGGCAGTACCACGCTACAATACACATAAAATGTAGACACCATTCTGCAGCAAGTACCTGAATAGGCTACTCAAATAATTACAGTAATTCATCTAGGAATCACACCAGGAGATTATAATAAAAACCCAAATTGATACCTAACCAGAATGTGCTGTTTTCAAGTAGGCAGAAGGAAGTAAAAGCCTAAGTCTAATTTACTGCTAAATAATAGAAAAAAAATATTGTTAACTGAGAAAAGCAATGTTGGATTCCCCTCTTTCATAGGACTGAAATATTCTGGACAAAATTAAGGAACTTGTCTTCAACAAATAAGTCACACAGTGACATGCCCCTGCCTATTGACACTGGATTTGGATCCAGCACCTATACCTTTGTCTGGGGCAGGCACAACCCTCAGATCAACCACAACACCTGCCAGTAGATAATAAGTAAATTTACTGATACAGAGTAAGAACTGAAAAACAACAATACAAACAACTAATCAATTCTATATCTACCCATCCTAGGGCTGTAATCAGAGTCAAAGTACACCTGGTTAGGATGCAGGCTCCACTCTGAGGCTCCTTCTCTTAGGAGTTAGCAGATTGGAGGTGAGATGCTGAGGCCCACAGGCCCCCTTCAGTGGGGTGCATGAGATGGGCTGCTGGTATGCCCTCGGTCCATGGTGACCTCAGGTACCATTTCCAGGGGTCAGGGATGGGGATGGGGATCCCTCTCACGGAGCAAAACAGAGAAGGCCAGGGAGGGACCAGAAAGAATAGGGAGGGAAGGGACAAAGGGAAGGACAGGAAAGATGAACAAGACAAAGAGAAGGACATTTGTTACTCTTCCATCTTTTGTACTCTCCTTTCCCTTTGATGACTCCTGATGACTCTTCACCCATGGCTATATCTGGTTGGCTGTTTCTCTGTGGTCACACTTCCATGTAGCCTTCTGGGCCTTGTCCTAATTTGGTCTCTTCTCCCAAAACGGAATTAGGCCCCACTTTTCTAAGCCTTGTTCTTGGTGTCACTTATCTTGTGTTATGGGACTTACTTCCTTTGCTTCCCAGGCTATGTGTTTTTGTTGTGCCGGACAACTTGTCTGCCTCGAAGCCTATGATCTCGTGTTATGGCATGCCCTGCTTTATTCTCAGGCTGTGTCCATCCATTGGCCTTGTTATGCTAGACAGCCCATCTACTTCCAGGGCCATAAGAAGCTGTGTGTGTATTTCTCAAGCTCTTTAAAATTCAGTTAACACCTATCTTGCCTATCTTGACCCCTTGTAATGCATATATCTATACCTATAAGCCAATTCCCCAAAAAACTGACCTTTAAATACTGTTTCCAAGCCAACACTGCCTTTCCCATTAAGACAAACCAAATCCGATGCCTCTTGCAGACGAATAAAAGAGATCATGAAAAACCTAAAGTATTTCTTAGGACAAATAGCTGGTGCTAAAACTTAGGACTTTACTAACCAGTAATATCCACAAGCTTTCCCTTTGTAGCTCTCAAAGACATTGTACCTGACCAATGAAAGGTGCTTTTATAACTGCAATTTGCACATATCAAAACAGAACATGAGCAGTGCCTTGGAATTGTAGCAGCTTACTTTTCAGAGCTTGGATTGAGTCCCAGGCTTGAGATATTGCTGTTTTGATTGGTGGAGTCCATCCACCAATCAGGAGGCAGCAAGGGAAATAAAGTCATACCCCTTTCCTGGGAGGAGGGGGACAGGAGTTTACTTGGATCTGATTGAAGACTGCAAACTGTCAGGTCTGGAAGACTTCAGGGGTGGAGCCCTGGAGCATATTAAAGGAGCTGCATGCCCAGCATGAGAAAGACTCCTCAGGGACAGAGAAGAGAGGGGCTTAGAACAGCCGAGGAAAGCTGCTCAGCCAAGTGTAGCAGTAGCCCAGGAAGAGCCCCTGAAAATGTCTATCTGCAGGGAGTGGTGATGGCTGAAGCAGTTAGGCTTTCAGTGTGCAGGACAGAGCATGGTGTCCAGAACCTGGGAGCTGCTTGAGGCAGCTCAGGTCTGCAACCTCTCTCTGCAAGAGACATGGTGCACAGGCAGGTGCAAGGAGCAAGAACTTTGGAGCCCCTTGGGTGGCTCAGATCCACAACATGCAGCATGAGGCTGGGAGCTCAGTGCAGGAGGCACTGCATGGAGGGTGAGAGACCATGGGAGCCACTCAAGGTAGCTTGGAAGATGATGCTGCCCAGGGGGTCTAGGAACAGACCAAGCCCTGGTGCTGTACAAGGCTGTCTGGACCTCCGACTGACCCATAGCATGAGGCACAGTGGTGCATGTGGCCCTAACTCAGGCCAGTGTCAGCAGAGTGGGGCAGCTGGAAAGCCCAGTGGGGAACAAAGTTCAACCTGGAGAACAGGATTCAACCCTCCAGGACTATGGAGTAGTAAGTTACCCTGAGAGAGGGTCCCCACAGGGGAGGGACCCCCCAGGGCTGTGAAGGGACACCACGTGGGCCAATCCTGGGTGATAGTGGGGGAGCTTAGGAGTCTTTGGGGGTCTCCCTCTCCTTTTCTTCCCCTCCCTCTTTTCCTGTAGTGTAACATTGGGAGTGGGGCCCCTGTCCTGAAGGGAACCCAGGTAGTGTAAGGACTGCTGGTTACGCTTGTAAACTGTGCCTTATAGTTTATGTGAATAAGATGAAGTAATAGTTTGTATATTAATAGAGTTATAAGGTTGCCCTATCATGATCCTTTGTGGCAAATCTGTATTTTTAAATGATAATTGGTTGTATGTGTATGTATGTATATATATGGGATAGAGCTTATTGTTTTGTAAATTTGTACATATATCTATAATTTATATCTTTAGCCTTTAATGGTTGTGTTGTAATAATAAATTTTATATAGTTACATAATTGATTGTCTGGCCTGACTCTATAGGGGACAGAGGTGGCCACTGGGCTGTTGTGTCCTGCTGCAGCATACCACTCTACAAACAATTCCCTCAATTGAAGAGGGAAGTACAAACCCATGTACTCCAGGCTACAGAATCATAATCTGGCTCATGGTCTCTAGAAAAAGTAAGGCTTATATTGTCACAGCATTTCTTTAAGAGACTAGTAAATTGAACACTATTCTGGCCTCCTTCCCCCTCACTCCATTTTGGTTTTTTACATGTAATATATATTAGATACATGATCCTATATAAATACCGAGGTATATTAACAACAGAAGATAGATATACCTTCTAATTTTACAAAACGCAGCTTTTGGGGGGAAAAAAGGACAGAAAGTATTCTTAGTGACAGTACCCAAAATACATTTTAAGCCTTCCCCCCATTTTAAGTATCAGTAACCTTGAAACATTCTTTAAAAGAAAACAGAATTAGATATTGCAGTCCTACAGTGATGCAATAAGCCTACACAGGTGTTATATCCTATTTGCTTAAGAAATGTACAGTAATGGGTCGATTAACGGTGTTTTGTTGCCATGGCTACCACTATATCACATGATACAAAACCTAAATTCAAGATAAGAAGCAACTTATCAGACCAACAACTACACCATCACAATTAGATATTTTCTGCAGCGTTTGCAAAGGGAAAGACTATTACAAGAAACAAGTATGATAGTCCTGGGTAGCACCTTTTTTTTTTCTTTTTACCTCATATGCATGTTGCATGCTAAACTTTTTTTGCTTGCATTGTTATGAACATGTAACCCATTTCTGTTAATTCAGTTGGCTATATATATCTCAGTAATATAAATAATTTCTCTTCTAGGATACTTAGCATGTTAAAGTAAAAAAATATATTTTTGTAATACCCTAGCATACTAAATTGGTGTATGTATTTTATATTTAACTTTCCAGCCATGTGTATTGATCTTAGCAAAATGGGAGAGAGAGAACATACAGGAAAATTGACCAATCTTTATTCTCTTAGGAAACATCCTCATGTTATCCTTATGTTACATTTGTAGACCAGCTATCCCCATCTTCTAGGTGAGTTCCTTTAAAACTCTGAACAGCTGGATGTAATCTAGGGCAGCCTCCAACATGTAATAAGATGAGCTGGGGATTAAATTGTCACAAGTAGCTCCAGCATCAGAATCTCAAAACTGATGCAAATTCACTTTTGCCTACTGCCTCAAGTCTATGCCAAAAACCATCTTTGCTGAATCTAAGAACTGTGACTTAATATGTTTAGACATCTTGTACCTATCCAATGGATGTGTCATAGTACAAGAATTTCAGAAAACTTGGTACTTAACATAGAGGCTCTCATTGTATTGTGGGAGATTGGGGCCTGTTGTGCGTCATTCTGAGTGGCAAGAAGAGTTTAAAATTTTCTATCAAAACTTTTTCAACCAAAAACTGGAAGCTTGGCTAAAGGCCTTGTTACATGGTAATTCTGGGCAGCTTCAGGAGCTCTTAATACCTGGATGATCACTTGAAACTGCTCTTAAGCACTCATTCTGCAGCTCAAAGTTATGCCATTTTAGGGCAAGATTATCTTTGATCCATGTTATTCACCTTGTGTTACGCTAAGGTGTAGCCACTATAGCCTACACATTAGTGTACACATCCCATCCATCCCCTCCCCGCTGGCCTGGATTGGGCCCACTGCCCCACCCCAACCACTGACTTGTGGCCGCCCTTACTGTCTTTCCTGGGGGAGCAGGCAGTGAAGGGTTAATCTGCCTCTCCAACAACTTCTGCTCTCTGGGTAGGCTCAGCCCCAAAATGAGCAGGAGCCCGGCAGTGGTGACTGTGCCAGTTAATCCTTCCTTGGTTGCTCCCCTGGGACAGATAGCTGACAGCTACGAGAAGGAAGTGAGGGGGGAGAAGAAACAGGGACCCTGAGGGGCAGTGGGGGAGATCTTGGGTTGGGGAGAGAGGGACAATGAGAGGCTCTAGGGGACAGGGGGAAACCCAAAACAGGAGGGGAGGGTTTCTGACCTTTCAGACCTCCAGGCCCCTACTGGCCTGAATGCGTGACTATCCAAACTCAAGCTAGCGCTAGCACCAACCAACATTTGTGTTGTGGTTCACAGTGTAACATGTAACAGGGCTCTGAATGAAAATTTTCAGAAAAAGATTCCAATTTCTTTAGAAAAAATACAGATTAATTTTAGTCAGATATAAATAGCTTTAAAAAAGAAGGTGGGGTCATTTGGAGGAAAATATGAAAATCAACTACAAATATTTTCTGATCAGCTCTAAGGTATATTTCCAAAGATATATTTAGGGAACTTGCACAAGAACTGGGTGTAATAATAGCTCATATAAATAATCACTTATGATCAAATTTATCAATCTTCATTCATAAACCAAGAAAAATCAGAGATAGTAATTTATCCAAATGTATTACATCAGAGCTGAATTTGGCCCTTGCCATTTATACACTAGAGGTAGTTTTACATGTGCTTCCCAGGTGAGGGGTGGCATATTAATTAGATCAGCTCCAAGAGTCGCTCAAATTTAAATGCCACCGCATCTCCTATATTAGCATCCCCATGTTTAAAAATGGCAGCAAAGATTCTTGAACTAAGGCTTGTTCAATGAGCTTTAGCTGAATTGCCCCCAGTGCCATTTTTAAGCATGGGGATGCTGATACATGAGAGGCAGGAGGCTGCTGGAATGCTCCAGCAACTCGATTAATTAGGTCTGTTCCGACGGGCTGGAATTTCAGCACATGTATAGGAACCTTAGGTGATTACATTTAAGAGAAGTCCATGCCTGCTGATACCAGATATTTTGAAAGAGATGAAATCCTGCTGGATTTCACCTGCTTTGTGTTCAGACTGAACTTTTTAATTATTAGAAGATGCTTCTAGTATTTTAGACATACACTGAAGTGGGTTGAATGATATAATAAGTAAAGCCCCCTAAACTGGATGATTAGGGGACAAAGACAAACGAAGTGAGATTAGGGACTGGTGACCAGAACTAAACAAAAAACAAACCAGCCCAGTGACCCGTCATTGAGGAAACAATGGTTGATGTGTGTACATCCTTTACTTACTAGACCCTTTGATTTGTCTGATTTTTGAGGGACACTATGCGAACATTTACCAAGGGGCAATCCAAAGGGGAAAGGTTCACCATTTTCAAGCAGAAAATAAGCAAACCTTGTTATAAATATAACTTTTTTTTCTTTTTTTTTGTAATAGCTGGAAGTGAGTTCTATACACATATGCTCATGTCCAAATTATATTGGTTTTGCTTATATGAACCCAGTGAAAATACTCCTGCAAGGACATGATATAATATATTATTTGAATTTCAAAATGAAGCAATGTACTGGTATTAAAAAATACCATGTATAAAGACTTCTTAAAAGGACATTTCCCCTTTTTTCCCAGATGCTTTTAAATAAGATAATAATGGCTTCCAAATAAATGAAGAAAACATATGCACTTAGGATTAAAATTGTAAAGACTATATATGTTATAGTTATGATTGATGGCCAATTCTTTCCAAAGATGCAGGAAAGAGGGAGGGACATTCATCATTGCAAATCCCATACACCATTGATGCAGAAACAGAAAAATACTCACTGTATGCAGGGCAGCAGAAGCTAACTGAATTTTAATCAAAATGAGATATGGAAAGGTACGGTCATTTTAATAACTATATTAAACAGCTTCTAAGAAGAATTACTAAAATAAACAATAAAAATGGATGTTTTAGAAGGTAATATAGGGCCATGCTCAAGATAAAAATCATATATTAAAAATCAATTTCCTTACTTGGGGTGCTTTTAACACAAGAGATTATTAGAACTTAAGGTATTTGGAGAGAATATAATTTACTTTTAACCATTTAAAATGTTTTCTTTCTTGCTTCATTACATTACATTTAGAAATGGAAGACTTGATTTTATTTATTTATCATCTGTTGGGCACTATACATAAACATAATAAAAGATAGCTCTTGGTTGTAAAAGTTTACCAGCTTGATAAACATGAGTAAAGAAGTAAGACTCAGAAAATATATACTACTGATAGTAAATTAAAGTAAAGATAATTTAAGCTCAAGCATTGTCCATATAATGTCAGGTCATATACTAGCCTTTGTTTAGGATTGAAAAATGTTTCTGCTTCATGGAGAGAATATAATACAGAAAAGTGTTAGCTCTTTAATGTGCTAACCATTCCCTTAACACTGAAATGTTGGATTAGGAGAAGGGCAGTAGATATGAAATTTTCCGTTCACCTATGTTAAATGAAGAAAATAAATTTGAAAAACAAAAACTGAAGCCATTTCAAGCACCTGGCAGTGTCTTTTAGTGACTTAATCTACATGTGAGATTTACTGTGGAGTAGGTTAATTAGCTCCATGGTAAAGTGTTACCATCTACATGTGCTGGTATTAGGGTACAGTAAATGAAGTAACACTGCCATAACATAGCATTGTTAGAGATAGTACTGTCTTAAGACAGAGCAGTTTACTGTGCTGAAATGCATGTGTAAATGCTGACCTCAGGCATAAATTGTACCCAGTTAGCCCAGCCAGCCAGAGGCATGCTCTGCCCTGGCTCAAACTCCCGCTGTCTCAGGTGCACATATAGACACTGTGTCCAGGAATAGCATACTCCAGCTCAAACTGATCCAGAATTTATTGCTTTGCATTAATTGCACATGTAGATGTGTCCAGTTTGGTCTTAGTAGGAGCATGGTCTTCTATCCTGCAGCTGTAAGAATCCATACACTGGTCATACAACACGTTCTTAGCATACAGCTCAAACATTTGAGGAGAGGCCCATACATGTTAATCTATTCTTTTTAACCAGAGGTAAAGACAGGTAAAGATCATTTTTTCATTCCTTGTATACTTCTTTTTTCTTTGTCAATAGTTCTCTAATATCTCTGTTGAACCAAGTGGGCATCTTGGCTCCTTTCCCACTTTTTGACCACATGGGAATGGTCGCTTTTTGAGCAGTGAGAATTGCATCCTTGTGGAAGCACCACTATTTCTGAACTTCCAAATCATCCAATCACTGGTCTCAGAGGGCTTCTCTACTGAGACTCCTGAGTTTGCCAAAGCCTGTCCATCTGAAGTCCAGGACTTCTGTTCTACTAACTGAATTCCCAGCCTTTTGGTAGATGGTAAACCTAATCAGATCATGATCGCTGTCACTCAGAGTACCACCAATCCTTAGGTCACCTACCATGTCCTTCCCTTTGGGCAGTACTAAGTCCAGAGTGGTTTTACCCCTAGTCAGCCCTTTCACAACCTGTGTCAGAAACAGGTTGTCAATAGCTGCCAAGAAGTTAGCTGACCTGCTGAAGCTGGTTGAATGGTCCTACCAAGAGATGTCAGGGTAGTTGACAATCAGGACTACCAAGAGATGTCAGGGTAGGCCATGATAATCAGGCCTTTACTGCTGGCTGCCTCAGTTAATTCCCTGGAGAATGCCTGATTGTTGTCCTCTTCTTGGGAGAGAGGACTGTAGTAGATTCCCACCATCAGTTCTCCCTCTACTGAACCCCCTTGTATTCATTGAGTCTTTTTTCTTGAGGGCTGATACCC
>JAGPOW010002067.1:7752063-7783591 GCA_030014935.1 Caiman crocodilus
ACCCCATATGTGGGTTCTCCCTAAGTGACCAGGTCTACATCTGATCTATCCCATGATGCCATTCACACTTGACTTACCTGTTTCTCAAAATGTATTAGCAACCTCCAGGTAAGGCAACTCAAGTCAGTCTGTGCGACTTGTCTGTTGTACCCTCTAAGTTCACCAGCACCCGTCCCTTCTCACATTCAGGGGTGGCCACCCCATATCAATTTGTTAGCTGACTCACAAGTAAGTTTATTCCAGTCTCCCCTGTTTCCTGAGGCTAGCTCCCCCAGTTTTTTTTTTTTTTGTCAGGGACACTATGATGGTCCAAAACTGACCGCAAAAGGAAACAAAAATGAACTTAAATATCCTCTTGCCTCTGGAGTTAAACACTTTCCCCCTTTTTTATCCCAGCAAGCAGACCCTACAGGTGGTTGGGGATTTCAGTGTTCATGAGTGGTCTTCCAACTACCCATGCAAGTTGCTGTGCTCCCTCCTCACACTATTATCCGCTGTCTGGCACTGACCAGAGAGTCCTTCTGCATCTTCCCTCTGCAGACACCACTGACTCTCTCCAACAGCCCTTCCCTGGGGCTGGAAGTCTTGTCCCGCTCTCCCCAGCTGCAAATCCGGAGACAGTATTCATTCCAGAGGTGTGGCATGGTGTTCCAGGCTCTGGCTGCATTCCTTCTCATGCCTGGTATAAGCACAGGATGACTATCACCCTTGCACTTCCCCTGGCCCCTGGAGCCTCTCCTCTCACATGGACACACCAATTTTAAGCAAACCAGACAAAACTATGGGCTTTCAGAGTTCTATTTTGAACATTTGTTGAAACTGAGGGTTTTTGTTTGGTTGTTGCAGTTCAAATAATGTGTTACAATATAACATTTCTGAACCCAAATGAAAGTTTTGGCACAACTGTAGTTCCAACCACTTTCTCCATTTTAAAATTATAAACCCAAGTATTTTAATGAAGATTTTCAAGCTTAAAAAAAAAAGCACAAGTGTTTCAGGTTTTCCATCTACTACAGATGATAAAGTATTCCTTTTGTGAGGATAAGAGACAAGTCATACAGCCAGATGAACATTGAGCAAGCTCATGTCACAAAGGAAACAACTTCATGAAAATGGGGAAGAAACCTTGATAAAAGTTAGGCAGATAACCCCAATCATTAAATTTATAGAAAATATTTTAACTGCATGTTTTGGACCATCTGCATTAGAGTTAATGACTCTGAATAACAGATTATGTATTCCAGTTCCTCATTTCCAAGAATGCTACATACATTCTAGATGGCTGCAATATTCTGAAATCACAGTCCCTTCCCATAATATTAAATAACCCACATACTGTAAAATTATCTATTTAAGTGCATCCAGATCAAAAATTGCTGTAATAATTAGATTTGCTTACATTTCCAGTTTCCAATATCTGTTAAGTTAAATCCAAGTTAAAATTATGTTAAGAAGTAATGCTTGTGTAAAACAAGCCAAATGAATTTGGATCCATTTCAAGATAACTTCCAGCGTCTCAGCACTGGACTTGAAGCAGTTTGCGCAGCATCTGTGGGGTTCTATTCTAGCTGCCTCCACAGCTTGAGAAAGTTGCAGAAGCTCATGAGCTCATAATTTTGGGAATTATGAATTTAGAAGTTTTGAAGCCAAGGATTTCTCGATTGATTAGACAAGACACTGAAAATAAATGTTAGCTGGAGAATAGAGACCAAATGTTTGGACTACCAGCTTTTCTTAGAAAGGGTCCAATAAACTCAGAATATATTGAGCAGTTTTGAAATATTTAAACTGTGTTTCCAAAAAAGCTTTCAGTACTTTTTTATACAGCTGCAATACAAATGCTTTTTAAATTTATAAGAAAAAAAAAATTATATACTACTAGTAACTCCTCCTGCAGCATTGGACTGATGTTTTAGCTGATGGTCCAAGGAATATGTGAGAGGCAAAGATTTTTATGTGTGATATCTTTTATTAGACCAACCACATGGCTGGGATAGACTTAGGCAAGCTTTCACATGACCTACTTGAGAAAGAGAAATTCAAGAGCACTGATATTCTGGGATTTCTCTCTCTCTTTCTGTAAAAAAAGAAACTTTAAAAAGTTTTGGTTTTGCTCCAGTGCAGAAAAGGAAATATTTGGAAATATCAAAATAGTTTGCAGGATAGCAACATTGTTTGCCACCAAGCTCTGTTTCTTGTATACTTAATTGCTTTCCCTTTTATTCTTGTGCTGCCTTCTTTTTTGACTACTGTTTTCTACGGGTCCATCCATAGCATCTGATGAAGTAGGTTATTGCCTCTGAAAGGTTATGCCTCTCTAAATGATTTAGTTTCAAGAGCTGCCTATACATGTGCGTGTTGACATTCTAATTAGAATGCACTGGAGCAGATACGATTAATTGAGTCTGCAAATACAATTAATTATAACACTGCAGTGTTGCTGCAATGTCACATGTATTAAGCCTCCACACACATAAAAATGGCTGTGCTGTGCTTTAACTGAACCTCATCAAATGAGGTTTAAATAAATCATCTTGTAGCCATTTATAAACATATGGGGGCTTAATACAAACGACTCCATGGCATTTTAATTAGAGTGGCCATCTAGGAACTGCTCTAAGTAAAACACCCCATCCCCTCACCTCGGAGCATGTGTATAGGCAGCCAAAGACATCTCCCTACTTTGCCTTCTGCCTTACTTGCACCAAGTAATAAAATTACTCTAGAAGTTGTCTCTTTAGGCATAAACAAGACTACTCCCAGAATTAGTCCCCATTAAAGATGTATAATTATTAGCAGAATCTGACCTCAACGTGGTATCTCAAAATCAAAGATTCAGTTTTGCCTCATGAATAGAAACATTGTGGGGAAGAGGGCAGTAGAAACACCATTAAACAGCAAAAGTATGATCCAGCCCCATCATTCAAAGCAAGATTCTGTAGACAGTGTAACCTCCTTCTTCATCATTTTTTATGTTGGCCCCAAGGGAACATTCTCCTTCCACCATAAGAGTAACCAGTGCTACCTCAGGTCCACACTTGACCCATGCCTCAACAAAACAAGTGCTGTTCCAAGTCTATCAGTCAGATTCCAAAGTGACCAAAAGGATTCCAGGCATCAGGCATATGCCTACCAATATCCCTCCCTTCCCAGTAATGCTGATCATTTAAATTTGATCCTTAGATAGTACACTTACAAACTGTTACACTATTACATTCTCAAGTTATCATGTTTTGATATTATATATCAAATAACCCACATACATGGGGACAGCATTAGACATTAGACCACTTTCAAAAGTACTCTTTTAAACTAGACAGAGGAAGGAATAGTTAATATGTAAATATTAAATATTCCCCATATCTTACTTTTTTGTTGTACTTAGAATATATTAACATTATATAAATCCTGGGCAGGATTTTAAATAGCATCCTCCACTACCTTCTGGACACTTCTTGGTTCAAGACAGGCTAAGAGACCTCACCCTGACAGAAAAGATGCTCATGCTGAAGCAACAGGCAGTTAGCAACTCTATTCAGGTTGTTCTCCAGCAGAAACTACAACTTCTGTGTCACTGCACATCTATACTAATTCTGGCCTTTGAATTTTGGCTTAGTAGTCTAAAGGGGGAATAACAGGTCTAAGTCAATCTCTGTTCCTTCATAACTCTGCCTAGGCATATGCACTAGAAGTCTTGACAAGATGGGCACAGGGATCTGAATGAAGCATAAAGGCCCTGAGGCAGCTACAAGGTTTTCCAAAAAACCTGTTTAGGGATGGCCTGATTACCTTATGTGAAGGTGGCCCTAGAAAAGGTGGGTCAAACAATCCTCACCTGACTGTTTACATCCTGGCTCAACTGATTTTATAAACAGAATTGCTTGTTTGAACATGGCTGTGTTCAGTAACAAGCTTGCACATTTCAGGATTGATATTGCAGCTCTTTCAGAAAGTTGTCTCTCAGACACAGGCTTCATAATGGAGAATAACTACTCCATTTACTGGCATGGCAAACCTGAAGGAGTAAGGAGAGACTATGCTGTAGGTTTTACTATAAAAAATGTACTTATATCATCGTGTGAAGCTCTGATTGCAGTGTCCATACATACCATGACTGATGAAGTTAGACTACAGAAGGGATTCATCACCCTTGTCAGTGTCTATGTTCCAACTCTGCAAGCTAGTGATGGGAAGTTCAGCTTCTAACAACAGCTAGAAGAACTGATTGACAGGATTTCATGGAAGGAACCCATTCTAGTATTTGGAGACTTCAGTGCAAGAGTTGGATCTTATGCTGAGATCTGGCTTGGGATTCTGGGTAAGTATGGCATTGGATGTATGAATGAAAATGGTCAGACAGTCCTTGAGGTCTGTGCCTGTCAAGGTTTATCAGTGACCAACCCCTTCTTTGCTGATAACTTTAGAAGAACATCATGGAGACACCTGAGGTCCAAGCACTCTGGCATCAGCTGGACTTGGTACTGACAAAACATGTACACTTGAAAGCTATCTTATATATACAATCCTTTCAAAGTGCAAATTGTGACGCAGACCACTTTTTTGTCTCCTGCAGAATGAAATTTAAAGCTAAGAAGATGTACCACAATAAACCTGCTGGACAACCTCATATTGACTTGTGCCAAATCAATGATCCTGTCAGGAAAAGGCTTTTCAATGAATAAGTACCAAAATCAGCTGGAACAAATGGAACTGTATCAGATACATAGGAGATCCCAACATATGTACAACATGGCAATCGAGGGTTTTGGAAAGAGTACTAAGAAAAATGTTGATTGGTTTGTAGATCATTTGGAGGTACTACTGCCACTCACTGAGCGAAATGCTTCCCACACCCTTGCCCTAATCACCTACAAGTTTATTCCCACTACTAATTCACCAGTGCTCAAAAATTTTGTCTGGGTTTCTGCAACAGCATTCAATGGGTAGTTGATGCAGGCAACAGTAAATGGTTGTAGGAAAGCATTAGAAAAGCCACTGGGCTAACAAGCCAGCTCTGTTGAAAGGCCTGGATGGTAATATCATAAATGATAAGAAGAAGAAACTGGAGGGGTGATTTGGCACTATGGAATGGTACACTCAAGGGGACATCTCTAGATGAGTGCATGCCCAGTATGTCGTATTGCAGACCTGTTTGTGGTGCAACAAGTGCCACATGCAAATGCTGAGCCCAGTTTTCTTCCTGCCCAGGCAGGGGGTCAGACCTGAAGATCTGCTAGGTCCCTTCCGACCCTACTTCTATGATTCTATGATGTGATTCTTTGATAAGTATTCACCATGTTGCTAATTTGCAGCATGCTGGCGGGGTGGGGGGAAAAGTGGTGCTCACACCAGGTGAAAAGTGCAGAAAGAAGCATATCCCACTGCACGTGGCTTTTGTAGATTTAACAAAAATCTTTGACATGGTTAGTCTGTAAGGACTTGGCACTGTTCTGAAGAAGCTTGGTTGTCCACCTGTACGATTAAACCTTGTGAAATCCTTATACAATGGCATGAAGGCAACTGTAATGTATGAAATCTGTGAATCTGATTCATTTAACATTAACAACAGAGTAAAACAGGGCTGCGTACTGGCTCCCACATTGATTAACATTTACTTCTCATTCTTGCTTCAGCATGTGTTTTTTGATGTTTGAAAGGGTGTTTATCTCAGCACTAGACATGATGAAGGACTGTTTAACATTGCAGTGTTCAGAGCTAAAATGAAGGTGAAGGATATAATAAGGAACCTGTTGTTTGCAGATGATGCAGCCCTTGTGGCTCACAGTGTTGATGCCCTACAACATCTCATTACCAAGTCATCGGACTCATTCAAAATCTTTGGGCTAGGAGTAAGCTTGAAGAAGACTGCTATATCGCACCAAGGCTCTTCAGAACCAGTTCCAGATATCACCCTAGATGGCATGAGTGCTGAGTATGTGGAGGTCCAAGCACCCTGGCCCCTGTTGGAAAGAGGGCTGTCACCTGAAATGTGTAAACCTTTCCACATGTCCATCATCTTAGCTCCCCTGCAGGAAAAATAAAAGTTATCACTTATGCTAGATGGTACTTGTCAGGATGTTGTTGACCAGTTTTTCTACCTTGGCTATACTGTTACCAGCAATATAGATCCTAATGCTAGTAAAATCGGCAACACAGACCTTAGTCTTTTGTTTGACAGAGCCTAGAACAATTACAAACTGTTAACGAAAGTGAAAATCTGTATTTATGAGGTGAGTTTGATCCATTCTTCTATATGGCTCAGAAACGCAGACGACCTATGCCAAACAGATCAAAAGATTAAACAGCTTTTATATCAGATGCTTGCATAGAATTCTTCAAATAAGATGGCAGGACAGGGTGACAAATGTGGAAGTGTTAAATTGTGCTGGCATGTCACTCATGGGAATGTTGATTAGTAAAAGACTCCAGTGGCTTGGCCAGGGCAAGCAAATGCTGGATCACAGGATCCTGAAGAATATTTTGTACCCTGAAGCTTGTGAAGGATCTAGAAAGAGAGGCAGACCACCACACAGATTTTGGGATGCTCACAAAAATGACTTAGCAGCCTTTGGCTTCTCTGTGGATGATTGGAAAAGGAGGGCAAAATGCCCCTCTGATTGGTGGCATCAGCTTGTAGATGGAGTAAGGTGCCATGAGTCAGCCTGGATCAAGGTTTATGATAACTGGTGTCAGAGGAGACAAGAATCTGCTGCTCGGATTTAGAGCATTGCTAATGCGTGAGTCTGTCCTGTCTGTGGGTAGGACTGTCAGACTCAACAGCCATCCAAGAACTCGTCGGCACATACACCATGCTCTATAAAAAATGATGGTGTCAATTGAAATACTCTCACTCAGTCAAAATGATAAAACTTACATGAACCATTTCACCAGATTTAAGTTCAGTAATGCAGACAATTTAGAACAACTCAATATTGTCAAAGCAGGAATTACACAAAATATCATTCTGAAACACTGGAAGAAAAAAAAGGAGACATATTTTTGCTTTTTCAGATGCAACATGGACCAGCTATTTAGTTAGCAGCTCTGACCATCAGGTGATAAATCAGTTTTCAACAACTGTGGACAGGTATTGTGAATACACTGTTCCATTTGAAAAACTGCTGAGGAGGAAAGATTTGATAGACAGATGTTATTTTTACCTTGTTTGTGGCAGGTAGGTGCTGCTTACTGTTTTAATTTATGACACTGTGTTTCATACAGAACAGTGAGTCCGCATTAAAAGGGGCAAATTTATTATAAATAGCCACATCTCAGATGTAGAGCCACAACTGCAGTTGGCATCGCAGCATATAAAATTCTACCTCCTATTATGGAGGAAACCTTTAAAAGTCAATCTATAAGAGTTTGGTTTGGGGGGGCGGGGTTAAAGCAAACACGGACTAATACACAAACTTTGAAAAAAAATATAGGTCATTTTAATAGAAAACAGTGACTCAGTGAATCAAGACCCTTCAAAAATGTCATGCTTTCTAGTGAGCCAGCTATTTTGAGGGCTACTTAATACTCTGTAACAATTCCAGCCCACCCTGCTCTGTGCTCCACTTACTCAAAGTAAAATACATGGAGTACTGTAGTACTGTGTCCTGTTTTAGACAGCTTGCTTCAAGAAAAATGTCGGCAACTGTAAAGATTTCAGAGAACAAGAAAAACTATTAGATGCCTAGAAACCATGACATGAAAGGAAATTTTGAATTAACTGGGATTATTTAGTCTGGAAAAGAGAAGATTGAGGATGTATTTGATAACAGTCTTCAAACACAAAAATGGTTATTTTATATATATAAATAGCTATATATAGATAGCTAGATATAGCAATCTACTATTGTCTGAGTCCACAAGTACAAGGAAAGAAGTAATAGGCTGAAGCTGCAACAAGGGAAATTTAGGCTGGAAGTACTTTAAGTGGGTGAGGGGAGGTAGAGAAGGTCTGGAATAGATAACTTTTAGATTTTGTGGAATCTCTGTCTTCGGAAGTTTAACTGCAAGTTAGACAAACATGCCTGAGAATGTTTTAGACAGAGATGTTCCTGCCTTGAGAAGGAATTGGAATAGATGACCACCTAGGGCATCTATACACATGCTCAAGGGTGGTGGGTACAGGGAGAGCACTTAAATGACAGCGGCTCTCAGAGCCACTCTGATTAAAGCACCTGCAGCATCACATGTGTCCAGCATCCTACATTTCAAAATGGTGGCAGGCGTGCTTTAATTAAAGTTTGTTCAAAGAGCTTTAGTTATATCACCCCCACCACCATTTTGAAATGCAGGGACACTGGATACACATGACGCAGAGACTGCTGGAGTGTGCTAATTAGCATGCATTGGAACAGAGATCCGTCACGTGTATAGTGCACTCCTAAAGTGCTTTTCAGCCCTATATTTTTATCTGAATCTATTAATTGGATTTATACATTTTAAGGGAGAGAAGAGTTAGTAGAAGTACAATAAATCATTAAATGGATCTGATTTTGGAAAAGAGAGATTATTAACTCTTGCCCAAATCTACTGATTGTAAGAGTAGAAGTAATGGGTTTAAATTACAGTAGAAAAGATTTAGGTGAGTTCTTAGAAACACTTTTTAGCTGTGAGGATAATTAAAGTACCAAAATAAGTTTCCCTGGGAAGACCCGGGAATCCTTATTACTGAAAGTTTTGAGGAGCACATTAAGCAAACATCTGTCAGGAATAGCCTCAGTAGATGAACTAGATGACTTCTCAAGGTCCTTTGCCTCCCTGTTTTCTCTTATTCTACTCTGGTACACTTGAGGAAGAACATGTGGCCAAAATCTAACATTTCAAAAAATAGGGGAACTGGGATATCTATAATAAAAAACCTTTTTTCTTCTTTTTGGTATTATCAAGGGACCATGGCTGTGTGAAATTTGTAGGCAAATATATGCCATCAGGACTACTTTTGCAGGAAACCATGGCAGGAAATCTCATCAGCATTTATGAATTTGACATTACAGTATTGCCACCTATGATTTGTATGCAATTTGTGTTCTCTAGTGTATGGTTACGGCATTAGGGAAATGACATTTTGCCATCCAATCTCAGAGGTGCTCTGATTTATAATAAACCATTTCAAAATTACATCAGTTGACCAAGGATTAAACGAGGACTTTAGGATTTGAAATCCTGGTAAAATTTGTCCCTAAATTTCATGCCAGGGCAAACACATGGACATTTTTTCCTTAAAGCATTTACTAGGAAGCATGGATCATAACGGAAATTTGGCATGATAGTAGAGGTTTGGATTCTAAAATGTTGAAACAAGAATTTGACACACATCTCTTTTCATCAAAAAAGGAGAGAGAAAGGGGGAGAGGAAAGAAAAAAGAAAAGAAAAAAAGAAAGAAGAAAAAAGGAGGAAAAAAAAGAATGTTTGTATAAAACATTAAAATACAGTATTAACCTAATGACTAATATGTACTGGTGTCACAGCCATTACAAGATAGGTATTACTAATGTAATGAGTAATGACAGCTCTACCTTTTGAGTCAATGCTTTCAGAGATCTCAAATTTTGATGAGCATAATCTCCTTTCCAGCAAATATTCTTTTTACAAAAGGTAACTAAAGGTAGCGTTTTATTTTATTTTAATGAAGACAAGGCATATGGAATAGAATATTTTATGTCTTTAGATTAATAAATTACATGAACAAAAGATCAAGTTTTACTTCTTCGCAACTATCAAAACTGTCAGTAAATGAAAGGAAATGAAAGTTCTACGTCTAGCTCCACATGGGTAAAACTCGGACTTGTATAATGCGTGTTCTAAACATTGCTTTGGACAGAAAAAGGAGTTTTGTGAACTCTTGGATGTAATAGTAGAGGTGTCAAAGACTAAAGAGGCAATCTATATTCCAAAATTGGGTTTGGGAATAAACAAAAGAAATAGCATAAGCAAAGAAGCTGTGGCCAGATCTAACACCGCCAAATGGTTTGAGCATTGAATATATGTGTAATTGCAGAAAGTCATTTCTTCATAACGACAGCATAATTTAACATGGAGCTCAGCAAATAATGAAGAAAATCAAATCTGTTAAATAGTAATTAACTTGCAATTAACTCAAATTAGTCAAGAGTCATGGAAGCAATGGGTGATAGAGTCCACAGTGTATTGGAGTTGGAGTAATTGCCATATAAATCTAAAATTGAGGTGAAGTTCAGGAAGAATAAGTGTAGTTAGGAAGAATTTTTCTAAGTTGAACATAAGGATTGAAAATGAAGGGTGAATTCCTAGTGGGGCTGAGAAAATGACTCAACAGATTAAGGAGAGAAAACAAACAATTACTGGGAGAGATAAGATATTTAAAGTAGCCCAGAAAGTAAGAGACAGCTGACAAAAGAAATCACAAGACAGTATACCAGATTACAAGGGCTTTGTGTGGGATGAAAACCCATGAGGGAGACAGCCTGATTAAGAGTGATGATGAGAAATATCTAAAAAGAGAAGAAATTTGAAAGACTCTGAAGAACATCTCTCTAATTCGTTAGAAAGAACTCATGAGAACTTGAATGATATTCCACTTTGAAAAATAGGCCTGGAAATCAGCAATTAACTGGTATCGAGAACAAAAAGAGCAAAAACTGTATCCTCAGTTCAGAAGCATACAACTTACCCAAGATAGATACAATGAGTGGCAGTGATGTGTAATATACAGCTGCAGAAAAATATCATGTTTGCAGAAGGCACCAATACGAAAGCATACAAAATTAATGCAAGCAAAGAGCTGGCTATTGGCTAACCGATTCAACTGCTGCTTCCTATTACCCAGTTCATATTATTTTATATGCAAGAAATGTGGTTGACCAAAGAGGAAAAGAGAGTGTCCAAATGAGAGGAAATGTACTTTGAATTATGCTGGACATTCAGCTTGCTCTCTAGGATAGTTGTACTTTTTCTTACTCTTGGAAGTAGAATGTAAGAGTCTTATTAGTCAGGACTTATTAGGAGGGCATAAGAGTAGAATCTGAGATGTGTACAAGTGAAAATATTTCTGCTTTTCATTTCTTCCAGGTCTCTGGATTGAAGGGAAGAAGTACTCACAGTGATATACCTTCACTAGAGATGATGTTGCATGATAAAGACTCATCCAAGAGTTTGCTTCCACAGATTTTATTTTTGTAAATGCTGCCAAAGTCCCCTACACATGGAGGCTTTAGCATAAAGGGCATTGCATGGATAAGTGATGGAAACTATGTATCTGTACAAAGTTGAGAGTACAGGATTTTCGAAAGTATAAAATTAAAAAAAAAAGATTTCTCTTCATAAATTTCACTCTGGCAATGGAGTTAAAAATAGGAATTGCTATGGAAGTGAGCTAGATGTTAAAGAGTCACTCCATAAAGGCTGCTGTTTATTTCCTAATCTACCATTAGTTATCTGCCAAGAGAAAATAAAAGGCACAACTTGAAATAATAGCAAAGAGCAAAAATAGCATAAACAATCTCTCTCTCTGCTACAGCTGAATGGAGGAGTCAGGTCTGCTTGGTTTTAAGAAAAAAATAATGCTAATTTAAGCAAGAAAAGCCACGGCAACAAATAAATTGTTGCACATCTTGCAGTCAAAAACATCACATAACAAGGTCATTGTGGCTGAGGCAATTATTTTGGCAAATTGTTGTGGAGGAATAAGAGCTAATAACACCAGGTATCACTACTCAATTGTCTGTATGTGTCTGAGTGCTATTGGATGAGGAAATTTATTTCTTTAAATTAGCACTATGATAAAGTAAGCAATGCTGTAACTCTGTACAGTGATTGCCATTAAGGAATCAACATTTGCTAGCACATGCCATCCACTGATACCCCAGAAAACAGACTTTTCTTGTCTAAGAATTTTCCTGCATAAGACTTAAATCCTGTTTCAACCGGTCACAAGTTATTTATTAATAGCCACAGCAGGAAGATCCCAGTTATTTCTCACAGAATTATTTTTGAATAGCTGATAGGATAGTGAGGTTGTTGGTTGTAGCTGATGGGATAATGATAGGATAGTGGGGTTGTTAGTTGATAGGACAGGGATCATTTTTAAGACTCAGCATACAATTTATTTATGTTTATGCAAAATTCTCATTTTCTTCTTTGCAAACTGGCTGGGCACTGAGAGTGCCCGCCACTTATGGAGAGCGAGGCAGGGCACCGAGCATGCCTGCCACTGGAGGAGATTCCAGTGGTGGGGCACCTTGAGCCTGCTGCCAATGGTGAGAGCGTGGCGGGACTTTGACCCTGCCTGCCACGGGTGAGAGCACGGTGGGGCATTGAGCCCACTGCCGATGGTGAGAGCGCGGCGGGACTTTGAGCCTGCCTGCCACGGGTGAGAGCACGGTGGGGCATTGAGCCCGCTGCCGCTGGTGAGAGCACGGTGGGGCTCTGAGCCTGCCTGCCGCTGAGGTGCAGAGCGTGGCAGGGCATTGAGCCCGCAGGCACTGGTGAGAGTGCGGCAGGACATTGAGCCCCCTTGTTGCTGGTGAGGAGAGTGAGTGGCAGGGCGCCAAGTGCTGCCGCTGTGGTGAAGAGCATGGCAGGGCGTTAAGCCCGCTTGCCACTGGTGAGGAGAGTGAGCGGCAGGGTGTTGAACCCGCTGCCTCTGGAGGAGAGTGCGACAGGGCACTGAGTCTGCCTGCCGCTGGAGGAGAGTGTGGTGTGGCGCTGAGTGCGCCGACTGCAGGTAAAGATCGTGGCAGGGCACCGGGGGTTCCTGCCCCTTTAAGGCCCTGGAGCAGGCAGCCTCCAGGTGCCTGATGAGGGCAGCCATTCTGTGACTAGGGCTGCCTATACAAACTGGGCAGTTGGACTGCAAGAAGGCAGGCAGCAACATTGCCTGGCCGGAGATCTGCTGAGAGAACACCCGGAAGTAAGGGGGAAGTAGGGGTGGCAAGGAGGCTCCACTGGTCCTGGGCATGACCTGAAACTGCACCCTGCTGGGATTGGGTGGCCTGGAGGGGCTCTCAGTGGCGTGGGAGCCCCCAGGAAATGCCAGGCCAGTTACCATCCCGGTGAAACGTGAGTCGGGGCGCCATAACACTTTTGCCCCCGCTGCAGGGTCGGTTACCCAGTGTGTTTGTTTGGAGGGCCCAGAGGGTGGACCCAGTGAGAAAGAGTGTGAGGGGCTAGAGACCAGCCTGAGCCAGAGAGTACCCTCAACTGGCCCATGCTGGGGCCAGGGCTAAGGGAGCCAAAAGGGCCGTGGGCCCACCACAAGGGACGTCCAAGACCCAGGGGCCTGGGGTCTCGACTGGCCAGGAGGTGGGCCAGGGCTAGGAGCTGAAGGTCCCGGGGGTGTAGGATGATACCAGAAAAACTCCATATGCCTGGAGGAGCAGATACTAGCATTGACTGGGCCAATGAATAGGTACACCATGAAGTACCATCCAATTAATGTACCCTACCCCAGAATAAGCCAAGGTTGAAATGTGGGTGTGTGGAGCCAGCACTAAGTTTGAATACCTCTCATTAGCATATCAACACCTATGCCAGGCATTGAGATGTCAGAACCATCAAGTGACCTTGCAGTCACAGTGGTTGGGGGTTAGGAGGAATTGACCCACACCCAGTTTTGGAATGGTCCAGCAAGAACATCCCTGCTATATTGCTATTGCTGAACACCCCAGGTTCCTGTAACCCAGCCTCCTCCCAAAACTCAGGGTTTTGGCCAAAATTCCCCAATTGTTCATCAGTAAAAAGTGGGGTGCTGAGCCAAACACTGAATGGATGAACCCTGATTATTCCTTCCTTTCACACCAAATGGGCCATGAAAACAGTTCAATGATTGACAGGTGGCACAGTGGGAGAAGGGGATATGTGCATGAAGGAAGAGTTGCCAGCCAAAGACTCTTGGGTATGATTGGCAGTGAGCCATTATGGTCTATCCTTCTGGACAATGGGGGACAAGTTGAGGTAGGCCATGCATATCACTGGCATTTTGCTAGGAAAGGTCACTTGAGCAGACAGATTCCTGTAGCTACCAGTACTAAGACATAGTTCACACCTTCGTAGGTAGGCATACATGGAATATCAGGAAATGATTGTAAAACACTTCTATATAACTGTTACAAAACTTTGCCAGAAAACTTCTTGCAACTCTTAGTATGCTCTTGACTCATTTTGGCCACAAAACAATTCTTAATGTCAACAATGAAGAACAAATCTAGTCTGCAAGCTACAGAGCAGGTGCCTGACACATCTATAAACTGTGACCCCAACTGGACCTGAGAAGAACTTAAAGATAGATCAATATTTGGTTGGAAGAAAAGATTATTGAGCAGTTGGAAAATAGATTAAATAAGCCAGTTTATACAACAATTGCCAAGGAAATGAAGGTGAGTAGGCACAATTGGGACTGGACACAGTGCCGCAGCAAGATCAAGGCCCTGAAATGTGCTTTTCATTGGGCCAAGGATGAGAACTCTTGTTCTGGGGCAGCACACACAATTGCACCTTTCTATGACTAGCTGTCTGTCATTCTTGTCAAGGATGCAGGTGAAGCTTATCTCCATTCATTCACGGCAACAGGTACCACGGCCACAGCTTGCCATTCTCGCTCAGCTGTGCACAGGGGTGCTGAGAGAGAATGGCAAGCTGACTGGCCACTAGATTTCGACAAGCAGTCAAATCTGGTAGCCAGTCAGCAGCTGGATGAGCACCTGCTGGATGAGCCCTTCCCCGTTCCCCCCAACATGATCCATTGGGGCTGACAGGTCACTGCTGTCTCCACTCCAAACCCTTTTCCCTACCTTCCTGTCTACTCATGCAGGACAACTGCTCTTCTCTGCTGCAGCACAGCCCTCAGTGCCCAGGCTCAGGTTGTGCAGGGCTGCAGGACAACTGGTACAAGGGTCTGGCTGCACAGCCTCCATTCCCTCTGGGGGACTCCCTGGGGAAGCGCCCCAGGGACGGTCACCCCTCGTGATGCCAATGTGCCCCTAACATGCTACTCCTACATGCACCCCCCAGGTATCCCTGCAGTCCTGGTTTGATATCCTTAGCTATGATGGCACAGGGGGCAAGCCTGTCCTGTCATGCAACCTACACTGGCAGCTGGATGGATACCTGTCAGAGGGTTACATGATCCTGACATCTGATATGAAGGTAGACATTACAGAAGAAATCAACACCTTCTTCAGTGTGTGAGTGGTGCAATTCCACTGAGCTGTGGGGTAATGGGATAACAAATGATGTTGTGAACTATATCATACCTGTTCATGTGTTGTAGTGGTGGGAACAAGAGGCCAGGGTGTGTGGACATGCCATCTTAGTCTTACTCTAATCTTAATTTACTGTTGTCATACCCAGTGAGGAAAGAACTGACCCAATATTCATAAAGCAGGCAGCCATGCTTAATGGTCCTGCAGGCTCACAAACAGCTGTTTGTTGGGTTTTCTGTAAAACCACCAAGTGAATATGTGGGTTGAGGGCAATGGGGATATTCAGCTACAGCAAACCAAAAAAGGATATTTTAGTGGGGGGTTGAAGGGAGCAGTAGTTCCTCAAGACATCTGCTTTTATACAAAGTCTGGGGAGATATGCTCTGCTAACATATTTTTGGCAACTCTTGACATTTCAACTGGCACCAGTGAATAGTGTGCTCTGAATGGCTTCTTGCTACAGCCAGTGTCATTCTGGGGAGTTGCATTGAAGAAAAGAATGTTTGCCAACCTCAGTGAGCCAGACACTGTAACCCATCGATCCAGACACCGGTAGTGGGAGCCCCTGTCCAACTGACCTTCCCCTCCTCTCCTCCCCAACCAAGTGGGACCATGCATGCCCCTTCCCTGGTGTTGGCCCAGGCACAAGCCTTGAGTCTGGCTTATGTATGCCCTAATAAATTAAAGGTTGAGGGGTTCCTGAAAAAAATCTGCAAATACTTGGCTTTTTAAAAAATATCATATTCTCTAGCGTAAAACATGTTCAAGAATATAATACATACCTTGTTTCTGAAAGGTAGAATGAAGGAAAAAATATCTTTACTTGCAGTAAGAAACTAAGCAGCAGCAGCTAGGGAATGGAGCTGCTCACTGTTCTTTTCCTGTGAATTGTGTGCAGATTTTACTTCTACTTTTGCTTGCCTATACCAGCAGAAACGTCTTACAATTTTTCTCACGTACAATGCACACAACAATTTCCAGCAAGTGTGTGCCTGCAGCTGTTCCAAAAGGCGTTCTCGGGCTGCTTCGGCTCAGGTGGCTGACCGGGTCTGCCCCAGTCCTGCGGGTGGCCCCCAGAGGGTGGCAGACCCCTGAAACTCACCAGCCACGGCCTTATCTGGACCCTCAGTGGTGGGGTTCCCCCTCTCCACGGCCTCCAGTGCCGACACGCTTTCGGCGGGCACTCACGGGGCTCCAACCTCCCCTTACAACCCGGTCAACGCCACCTTTGATCGTGGGTCTCTCAGTCTGTTCTAACCAGCCCCGCCTGGTCTCTTCCCTTGTCCCCCACCAGCTTGACTCGATGTCTTAAGCTGGACTCTGGTTCAAGGATTGCAAGACCCGAGATCCTGTTGCCCCTGCAGGCTTCCTCCCAGGCCTCCCTGCTGGCTCTCTCACCAGTTTCTTCACCGGCTTCTTTGCCGGCTCTTGCACCGGTGTCCCAGCTGGTTCTCCTACCGGTTCCTTCACCGGCGTCCCAGCTCTTCCACTGGCTTCACAGCTGGTTCCTTCACCAGCTCCCCAGCCAGCTCTTCCACCGGCTCTGCAGCCAATTCCTTCACTGGCTCATCCACCGGCTTCGCAGCTGGTTCCTTCACCGACGTCCCTGCCGGCTTTTCCACCGGCTCCACGACTGGTTCCTTCCCCTGCTCTCCTATCGGCTCTCTTGTCAGTTCTGCAGCTGGCGTTCTCATAGCTGTGGCTCTCACCGCTTTTGCCGCTCCCAGCGCTGCTGCAGCTTTCTCTGCCCGAGGCAGAGAAACCCTGTACATGCCCACTTGTGATGTCAGGCTTCCCTGCAAGCTCCATCATCTCTTGCAGCCTCCTGGTGCTGCTCCTGGGGCCGCACTTCATTCCCGCCAAGTGGCATCCCTCACTGACGTCATCTGCTCTCAGCTGGATGTGAGCATGGCTAACAAAACGCATGTGTGATTTCCCAGCATGCGCTCCTCTGCTGTCCTCAGCTCCTGCAAGGAGTAAGTACGTATTTCTTTTTGCATTGGTTTTGGGCCAGGGTTTCCCTCTAGCTCCGGTGTCCCTGGGACAAAGTGGTTATTGGGGTGGGAAAAAATGCATGTTGTAATATAAGCAAAACATTCAGTTTTTATATTCTGCTGAAGAGGCCAGAGAGATGATCCAGCCACATTCGATCTCCAGTGGGGTGGTGGCAGCAGGGAGGAGCCATGCTCCAGGCAGCCACAGACAGAAGGGCCTAGCAACAGCAAAGGGGAGGTGGCTGCACATGCTGTCAGATCCCCCTTTTTCCTGGCAGTCACCAGCAGTTTCTGCCCAACTGATGCTGTTGCTGTTGCCTCCATCCCCAGATCACCAACACTGAGGCCAGGCAGCAATTCCAGCCTCTCCTTGGGGTAGAGGGGCAGTGCTGATAGCTGTGGGATCCTTAGATAAACTGCCTCTGCTGAAGCTGCCATCCACCTGTGCCCATTCTAGCTCCCCACCCATCCAAATCCTCATCCCCCATTGGGAAGTTTTGTGAGTTGTTGTGGGGGATTTGGGGCTGCTGACTCAGCCTGTGACAGCGCCTCAAAACTTCCTATATGGCCTGCAGGACCAAATAAATTGCCCACCACTCGATTAAGAGATACATCCTTCTACATCTGTCTTGTTCAATACTCTCCCTTTATAGCAACCTGTGGGGAACATGATACTGGGCTAGATGAACTATTACTCTGACCCACTATGGAATTTTTTATGTTCTTATGAAACTATTTTTTATGAAACAATGATTACACAAAAATCAGCTTTACATAGAATATCATGAAAAGCAAGTGCAACTCTACAGTGGGTCTCATGACACATACCTTGTACAGTAAGATAATCAAGATATGAACTGATGGATTCTGTAACATAATCAGATAGGGAAAGAAAGTGAATGGAAAGCATTTCAAACACCAGGGAAACTAGCAAAAACATCTCAGCTGTCTATAGCCCCAGTATAAGAGTATAAAGATGTAAAGCAGAAAAGAGTAAGAGTAAAATGCTTGATCCACAGCTCAAGGGCAGACTGGAAACAATACTACGACCTCATGCAGACATGAAATTGCTAAGAGGATGTTCTCATAAACAAAGTGCTGGAGGCCATGCCATCGTCCACCTCCTCCTGTTTCTCCCCACATCTGAGGAAGCCAAGTACATCACATAAAACAGAGGATGCACACATTTCTGGAATATCCCAGAGGCAAAAAGAAAGACTAGTGAAACACTAACAGCTTTCAGTGCTAAAGATATAGCTTCTTCTATTTAGGTTAAAAATTCTCTAGGGCCCCCTCCTACTTCTGATTTCCATGCATTTTCTAGGTTTTCCACAGCCTTGTTACTCAAAGAAAATGACTGGCTTTTATTGAGTTTGGCCAGTGAGGGTGAACTTCACAGTGGTGCAAAAGGCCAGCAAAAGGCATATGCACTGCAGAACTCCTGGTTAATCCCACTAGGGGACCACTTAAGCACCACTTTGCCACTTAATACTGACTCAAGCTCTGAGGAGTTTATAGCTTCCTACAGAGGGAAAGTACAGAGGTGAATTGCTTTCTAAAAGATCTTCTGAATTTCCTATTTACCACAGAAGCAGTTTACAATACCAAATAAGACTCAAGAGTAGAATTTGGGACTGTCCTTACCTGAACTGAATGAAATCATACCCATTTCTGCAACAGTCTGATGATACTGCCAAATGTGTAGGACCATGCACTCTTTTAGCAATTTCTCTCAGACAGCTGAGAGTTTCTGGAATTTATTTTCCCCAAAGTTTCCATGTTCCCACCCAAGAAATTTTGCTTCTCTAAACTTTCTGTTTTCCTTCCATCTACAGATGTTTAAACAGTTTTCCTGGATTGTTTGCTATTTTCATCAATTGTTTTGGGTTGAATATGTACATTAACTAGTACAAACTCAAAGATTTGACAGATGATCAAGCTACCCTGGAGATATGTTATTCACAAGAAGATAGACGTGAAGCATGCAATTGTTATTGTTAAAGGGAATCATAAGTGTCTTTCTTCCAACCTATGCTCAGTTCAACCTTTCCAAAAATGCTCATTAGTTGTTCAACTGTAAGGCTAAAAACTTTATATATTTTTAAATTTTTTTTGACAGCAGAATGTAATAGATCCACAAAATGCATAATATTATGAGAGCACACTAATATTTTCACCATGTTTTCCTTTCTCTCTCTATGAACTTACTATAACCAAAATAAATACTCACAGGGAAAAACGTAAATGAAATAAATGTATTAGCATTCCCCAGCAAATGCATCTAAGGGAGTAAGAGGAAAGAGGATCCCAATATACAGTAAAACAGGAGAGAAGGGGTAGAGGAACTATATCTACTTCCTGACAGATTATATCCACTCTCTGAACAATCTGCACTTTGGGGACACTCATGCATGTGCCTCAGTATCTGGGAAAGTCTGAAATTTGAGATTTAATCTTCACAGAACTCAAAATTGTGGTCATCCGTTTTTAATTGAATTTCACCAGTTCAAGTGTTCCTTCATATATTTTAGAGCAAAAACTGTATTTATTAACTCTAGGTCAAAAGATCCCTAAGAAAAGAGAAACTACTAGACTAGATCTACTCCAATATTCTGTCTCCCTCTGTATACTACTGAGGTGTGAAAAGAAACCTAGCTTTAGGCAGTTATAGAATAACCTGTCCATAAATAAATTCTCTCTCTCATCCCCAACAGTTAGAAATTGTTTTACATCATCAGCTTTCATACAGCATACACCTCTGATTAGCTGGTGATTATAGAGGGAAGAAAGTCATTTAATATCAAAAGTAACTTCTTTTGGATTTTAGCCAATAAATATGCTGCAAACAAGCAAATGTAGTATAAACAATATTTTTGTTAGTCAAGCCCTATTTTAAGGAAAATGTCACGTGTTCTTAACTGTTTTCCATTAACGAAAGACACACTCCTGCACTGATTTTTAACATACAATGCTCTTTGACTTTATCTACTACATAACTTGGATATATAGCAAACTCCCTTAAACACTCACACTCCCTTCACACTTTTGGTTTTCTAAATGCAATGTTACTCCCCTGTGCTTGTTGTCTTCTGCAGTATTTGTGGAACCAAACATCCCATTTCACTTTATAACAGATATATCCTACAATCCAATGTCTCCAAATAATCCTCCAATGCTAATTCATCTTCTAAGGAAGAATCATATTTTGTTGTCTCTGGTACTGAAGTCTACACTCACCAACTTTACAGTGAATTAGAAAGGCATAAGAGTTGCCTTCTCTAGGTCCCTAGCAAGTTTTGAAAGGCTAACATTTTTTTCAAATAAACACACAAAAAAATTGGATGTTTTTTTCCAGCTTCTAAGACTTCTGTAATTAGTCAAACTCATGTACACACTTTTAGTGTTTCCATTTCCAGCTATCACCAGAAGCAATGAATGAGTACAGTATGATAGGTGGCTCAAAGGGGCACAAGCTGCAAGCATTGCTTAAGGGGAAGGAAGAAGGCATCAAAGAGCTGGGGATGGGCACTTCACCATCCTGTCCCCGTCCTCATAACCTGCCCATTCTCTGCAGTGGTTCTGGCAATGGGGAGGAAAAAAACCCAGCAAGAATGTCACACAGCATAAGAAGAGCAGCTGGAAGTTCACTGCTGCAGAGGGCAGATGTCACCTCCTTTTTTTTCTTGCTGATAATCAGTGTTTAAATAGCTGCTTGACATGCATCAGTGGTAAAAAAAGAGGAGGTGCATCTGCAACAAACCTCTAGCCACCTCCTCTGTACTGTATACCAGTACCATCTAGGGTGCAGGACTAGCCAGATAGACCTCTGCAAGGATTTCATTAACATAAAAATCCAAAGGTATTCAAGTTCAACTTTTGTAAATGCCAAGATGCAGTTGACTCAAGTTTGCAGTGAAAAGTTCATGATGGATGGAAAGGAAGAGCCTTCCTTTAGTCAAAAATGTTCTCACTCATTCCTCATGTGTGTTTTTGCAACTAAGTGGGGGAGTTGCACCCTACTGACGCACAAAATAAACCTTGTATTCAAGCATGCATTCCTCATCTTCTGAAGAATACAAAGCTTATAAATGCACAACAAAACAAAATGTCATTTAAGTCATTATTTTGTTCACACTATTGGGCAGGATTTAGCTGACAAAGGCTGCTGAGTAGACCCTGATGTTTTTTTAATATCCGTATGAAATGGCAATCAGACAGATTTAGTGCTTGATTTAAGGAAATCTGATGGCTAAGTTACACATTTAGATTGGGATGCTAGAGTAAGGTCAAACCACTATCATTAACATCCCAAGGAGGAAGGCTCATAATAACAAATGCTTAAAAGCACCAGCAGTCTACTGACAGCATGGATTTTCTCAGACTTTTTTCAGCCAGCATCTCAAGTAAAAAATAGCATTCAAAAGACTTTTAACTCATACAATATAAGCCTTGCTCATTAGTAATCCTTGGAGCTTGACTTCATTTGAGCCTGCTCTGGGTCTGGATAGCAATTAGTATTGCCCTCCAGGTAAGGGAGTGTAGATTTATTCCCCAGAGGTGGTTTAACTTCCTCAACCTACTTTAAAATTAGATTTACTCTGTTACAAATCGTAAGTGTTAAATGAGTAAAACTATTAAACAAGGAATACTGCTGGGCTAAATGGCTAAGTGTTTAACGGTTTACCACAGTATTACCATTTTTATGGTCTATTAAGGCAATTGGAAGAATATCAGTAGTATGAAGAATCAGGTAATTTATATACAAGTTTGATAAAGTACCGTATGCTTGAGTAAAATGTGGGGCTTCCCTCCTCCTCCCTACATTTAAGAAAATTAGAGGCAGGAGCATTTAAAAGGAAAGGACACAATCCGTTTTCATGTATATTCTGTTTGAACTAAATATATATGTAAATCTGCAATATACTAGTTGCTCTGTTTGTGTGTTTGTTGTTAATAGCCCACTATCACCCACGTTCAGCTGGGTATGAAGAGATACCAGGAATTCAAATCTGTCTCACATTAGAGTATGTTCAAAATTTGCATCAGATCTGTATCTGTATCTCATCTCTGCTGTGCAAGCTCATTTCTGCTATTTTTCTATGTTAACACTGACATGAAGGACATCAATATATTGAATTACTCTATAGCTTTCTGAGTTTTGCATGACTGGAGCATGGAAATAGCAAAATCCTTGGTGCAATACCCTGATCAGAGAGCTTTTGCAAGAAAGGCTGAGGTTTTTATTTGTTGATTTAAATATAAAAAAAATACACAGTAGAGATAATCATCACATCTTTGCTGTTTATTATCAACAAAGATATTTCAGCTTGTAATGATTCATTCAATTTGCTACTTGCCATTAAATGAACATTTGCCTTTCACCTTGTCTTTTTCTATTTAAAAAACCTGCCGAAGCCAATGAAAGGAATACTAGCCAAAATGCATGTTCCTTATTGGCCTAATGCTCAATTATTTAGACATACTTGATTTGTTCATGAAGTTTGAAAATCTGCCTAAATTGATAGAAATAGTTTCTGCCTAAGTTGATAGATATAGTTTTAATTAGTTTTTTACAAAACACTTGAAAGAAAGTTATAGGAAGCTACATGCCTATTAGTTTCTTAGGAACTCATTGCTTACATGGACTCTATGGAGGCCTAAAACCTATGCAAGTAAGATTTTCAAGAGTACAATACTACAGTTATAGCCATGAGCCTTCACGTTTCAAATCAGGTCCTTATGAGCCTTTTCCAGTTAGTGCAATTGTTTATACTAAGCTCTAAAAAACAATTAAGGTACTCTCCTATAAAAATGGCACTTTGAAATGACTCCCTGGCTAGCTGTCTATGTGCCTAATGATCTCCCTCTCCAACAGATATGGAGGACTTAGCTTAGGGATACAGAAACAATATGAACTGGAACAACTGATACCCATATCAAAGTGACAGGCTTATGGAAACAGATGCAGCAGGTCAACTGCCAATGGACTGCCATTGCGCTACAGACAGTAAATTATTGGACAAGCTGAAGTCTGCAAGCAATATGCTCCAGTATAAAGGAAAATATTTTAAGTATGTGACTGTCATTAGGACCAATGGAGATATAGAGCATGATATTAGTTACGTAAAGTAGGGCAATGCAAATGAAGATAGAAGGAAGATATGCAAAAATAGACATTTAAAATATATGTATAGAATTGAAACTGTCCTTGAAATCAAGGGTGACAAAGAAGAAATGTAGTACTGCTCTTGTGGACAATAAGATTTGAATAAAACAAATGTTATTCTAGTTCTTGAAAACTCTAAATGCATGGGGAAAAAAAACATTTTTGTACTAGTAATCAAGAAAAATCACTGTTCTAGTCAGAATATAATAATGAAAACAGTGTGCCTGTTAGGGATTAATTCTGGAATTAGTAATTGGAATGTTAAAATGAATAGTTTAACATATAGCCAAGTTAAGCACATCATACGTTAGAGACAGCTGTCAAACTTGACACCAATTCATCTTTGACTTAACAGTCATATGCTTCATTGATTCACAGAGAATGAAACTTATTCTTTTGTTGAGGGTCAGGGCAAACCCACTTTGTTTTCTTTTCATTATAACATATGTGGTATGTAAGTATCACATAGACCATATACTGACCACTCTGACTTGTGTAGTTTTCACATATATGGATCCATACAGAAGGGGGCAATAAAGATTCCTCCTAAACTCTTGAAGTGATAAGTAGGATCAATACGTGTACAGAGCCCTGTTTAGCAAATTCTGTACTGAGGGAATATGTGATTAAACTGGCACACTTGCATTACTCTCAAGAACCGGCAGAGGCCGTGCACGCACAGGACATGGTTGCCACAGATGATTTCAATTACCAGTCATCTCTTGGGAGGAACACTTGGCTAAGTCAGATTGGTTGCACTGCTCCCTGACCTGTATCAAAGAGCAATACCTGACTCAGAAAGTGCATGGGCCAACCAGAGGTAATACTCTCTTAGTTTTGGTCTTGGCCATAGGAGACAATCTGGTGAGCAACCTGAATATAGAGAGTAGCCTGGGTGACAGCAACCACAAAACCATCATGTTCGCTGTCCATTGCAAGTTAGGCAAATCAGCTAGAAGGGCTGAAGATTTGGACTTCAAAAAAGTGGATTTCAGCAGTCTCAGGGCAATAGTAGGGGAAGTGCTGTGGAACCAGGGACCAAAGGTAAAAGGAGTGCATGGAGAGTGGTTGTTCCTCAAGGACATGATCTGCAAAGCACAAAATAAGTCAATTCCCATGCAAAGGAAAGGTAGCAGAAGCCCTTTTGGCTTAATAGGGATATCATGGTCCAATTGAAAAAGAAGAAAGAGGCATACAAACAATGGAAACATGGGGCAGTCACCAAGGAAGACTACACAACAACAGCCTGCACTTGTAGGGGACAGATTAGAAAGGCTAAGACAGAGACTGAATTTAAACTAGCAACAGAAATCAAGGACAATAAGAAGTCCTTCTTTAGTTATGTAGGGAACAGGAGGAAGACAAATAGAAATGTGGGCATATTGCTTAACAACTCAGGACAGCTGGATACAGAAACTCAGGAGAAGACTGAACTCCTAAATGATGACTTTGTTCCAGTATTTCACCAGACTAAGGGGAAAATCATACTAGTCAAGGTTCAGAATAAGCATTGCTGGACTGAGAGTATTCCTGTTCTTGATGTTGAGCTGCTGTGGTGTGATCAGTGAGAAAAGTTAGACATTTATAAGTCAGCAGGACCAGATGAACTTCGTTCAAGAGCACTGAAGGAGCTGGCCAAAGTCATTGTGGGACCTCTGGCGAAACTCTTCCAAAACTCAAGGTACTTAAGGGAGATGCCAGAAGACTGGAAGAGGGCCAATGTTGTGCTCATCTTCAAGAAGGGGAGGAGAGAGGATCCAAACAGCTAGAGGCCACTTAGCCTAACTTCTATCCCTGGGAAAATACTGGAAAAATTAATCAAGGAGTCTATGTGTGATATGCTTGCAGAAAGTAGGATTCTGAATGACAGACAGCATGGCTTCACCTTGGCCAGGACGTGTCTTCCAATCTCATTTCCTTCTTTGACCAGGTAACTCACCACCTAAATAAGAGAAAGGAAGATGACATTATATACCTAGACTTCCAAGAGGCCCATGATCTGATGTCCTGTGATGTTCTTATGGGAAAATAGGAGGATTCTGGGCTTAACTGCTCAACAGTTAGGTAGGAAGGAAGCTGGCTACAGGGTAGAACCCGGAGAGTTCTAACGAACAGATCTGTGTGGTCCTGGTGAGAAGTTGCCAGGGGTGTTCCCCAGGGGTCTGTGCTTGGTCCAGTATTTTTCAACAACTTTACCAAGGATTTGGATGTGAGGGTGAAGAATTCACTGGCTAAGTTCACAGATGACACCAAGTTATAGGGGAGTGTGGTCATGCTGGAAAACAGGCTGCAGACGTAGACAGGCTGGCAGATTGGGCATATCAAAACCAGATGAAGTCCAACATTGAGAAGTGCAAAGTACTCCAGCTGGTGATAAACAATCCCCAACATACTTACAGGCTCAGTGGCACCAAACTGACTAGCACCACAACTAAAAGGGATCTAGGGGTAATAACAGACCATAGCCAGGAGGAAGAACAGTACTCTGGCATGCATCAACCAATGCATCTCAAGCAAAGTCAGGGAAGTGATTCTTCCACTTTACTCAGAATTGGTGAGGCTGCAGCTGGAGTACTATGTCTAGTTCTGGGTGTCATATTTCAACAAGGACATGGAGAAATTTGAGAGAGTCCAGAAAAGAGCCACCCATATGTTAGGGACTTGCAAGGCAAGCCATGTGAGGAAAGGCTGAGGGACATGGGTCTCTTCAGCCTAAAAAAGAGAAGGTTGAGAGGGGATTTAGTAGCAGGTTACTACTATATCAGGGGGTTCAGTGAACAACTGTTCACCAGGGCACCCTTGAGGAAAATGAGGAGTAATGGCCATCCATAAACTCCTGGGAGACCATTTCAGGTTTAACACTAGGACAAACTTCTTCACAGTTAGGGTGTCCAGACTGTGGAATAAACTCCCTCCAGAGTTGGTGCTATTGCCTACCCTGGAGATCTCCAAGAGGAAACTGGATGGGCACAATGCTGGGATCACCTGACCCCAGTTTTCTTTCCTGCCTAGTGCAGAGGGACTGGTGCCAATGATCTTGTGAGGTCCCTTCCAGCCCCTTACCATCTATGAATCTAACCTGCTGTTTCTAACATGAGAAATTTTACATGATGCCTTAATTATCAGAACATTCAAATTACTATTTCTGAATTTGTTGTTCTAGAGTGTGAAGTAAAAATCAAATGTGGCCAAAAAATTATTTTCCTTTCCTTTATTAAAATAAAGAGAGATTATGATTTTCAATTTTCATTACTTTCTACCTCAGCCATAACATTTGCTTCTGGCAGAAGCCTTTCACATGCAATAGTAAAAATATTGTTTGACTATTGCAAATTAAATGAAAATATACTTATTACTTAGATCTTAAACCCTTTCAGAACATTTTATTTTAGTGTATTTCTATAGCACAGAGGCCCAGTAAAGCCACACTCCATGACATGCTTTCTTAACATAAATATCTTAAATGTATGATGAATGTTTATCAACCCTTATTTCAAACTATCTTTATGTTGTAGAACGAACCTAGCTGGGCAGTTAACCGACATTCCAGGCTAACTATTATTATATAAATAGTTTTAAATAAATGAGTTTGTTTAGAACCATCTAGAAAGTCAATTTTGGTCTTGATCCAATAAAGTACTTAAATGCAAGGGTAACTCTAAGCATTTGGAAGCAATGAAAATACGCTCATGCTTAAAAAGTGGTTGTTCATTTTATTACTCAGCTGGAGATGAAGCTTACTGATTAAATTTTCAAATTGGTTCAAATTGGTTCGAATGGTTTTAGACATGTTTATTTTGAAAATTAACCTAGCCATTTAGGATGATAAGTTTAATTTAAAGTCAGAGAGCATGAAGTGCTCAGAACCCTTTTGAAAATGGTACTTTTTTGCCGTTAAAAATATTTCCCTTAGACTAAAACAAGCACCGTCTTAAAAACCTTTTGGTAATTCCGATCAAGAGAGAGGGCTGGAATTTGAAGGTGTTCTGGAGGTAACATTTATTTTGAAAGTAAAATTAAGACATGTACCTGAAGCAAAAAGATAGTGATGTTTTCAAGTGACAGGTAATAAAAGAAAAAGTGAATTCACACCAGAGTTAAAAAAAACAAGAAAAACAAACAAACAAAATACCCCACCCTTCCATAGATATTTGTTCTAAATGTAAAAAAAAAATCTTTGTTAAAAAAAAAAATCAAAACTTCACATTTACAAATCAGAAGTATTTTCACTAAAAATCTGATGGCAAGGGTCTGACTCATTTAACCAGGAAACAAAAATATTACATGACCTTTACATCTGAGCAGATCAGCTCTGATTTTGAATTCATTTTGGATATTTTCCAACAAACTACCCACCAAAAATGTACTGCATTCCCATAAAATAGCTGAGGAGGATTTTTTTTTGCATAAATGAATTAGAAAAAAATGCAATCTACTCACAGACAATTCTGGGAAATGTTGAATATTAATTATTCATTAAATGCAGAGTCAATTGTTTTAATCACAACAATGTCAATTGGCAGTTAATGCATCAGTTTCAGGGTTTTAAATACTGCCCACCAATGTAAAAGAAAGGTAAATGTGTCTTTTATTTTGTTCAGTGCCACTCATTTAATGTGTGAAACAGGTTTTAATGAATAATTAGCTGAGCATAGGTCAATTAGTACATCTGTAAGATAATGTTGAAATTTCTTCATGTTTCTCTAGAGTTTAAGCAAAAGTACTGATTAAGGTAATTTAAACTCTGAACAAACATTTATGAATTGGAGTGCCAAGATGACATAGCAATAGTGCAGATGCTAACTTTTGCTAGTTGCTTGTCACCCTAGACAAAACAGAAAAAAAGAGACCTTACAAACACACACAACCAAATTCCACTTTCAGCTGATTTAATTCAAATAGTCCCAATACTACTCTTGAGGAACAACATAGAAGACATCCCTTAATCTCTTATATCTGGCAGCACACAGTGACCGACCACATGAATTTGGTGGATAAGTATAAGGATTGTAGCAAAACCCCAGTTTTTCTTTTTTTTTTCTTTTAAAGTGTATTCCTTCCCATTCCCCAACCATTTCTGACTTTGTCCATCCCTCTCTATTCCCTATAAATAAGTATAAGTAAGCTAAGATGTAGGATAAGATTTAATGCTTTATTTTATTTTACGTAGTAAGTTTTATTTCTATCCCCTCTGCAAATAAGTGCCCTGCTATTGTGATATAGATATGCACTGTTTTCTAAGTGATAATTATTCTGTTTGTATTGACTTTTTTACTGCTTTTATATTATGTGATTACTGTTTTAGCCCTATATATGTGAGTTAGCATAAGTCATGTCAAATTTCCATTTTATTTGTCAAGTCTCCAACCTGTCCCCAGGCCTGGGTGTGTAGCCCATGACTCACACCCACCCCACCTTTGTAACTTGGTTCCTGAATGAATGGGGATGAATGAGGGTGCTTGAGAGACAATGGCAGTAGGTCTAAAAATAGCTCCCTCTCAGTGACTGAACCATCAATACCAATACCTGCACCAATGACCCAGCCGTTGGAACCACCCTCAGCATTCAAGAAACAAAAGATGAGGCAACCCACCATTGTGCCAAGGGTGCACGTGCTCAGTAAGAACACCTGGAACCCTCTGGAACAGGGCTGACATTGTCTGGACAAGCTCTCTCCATAGGAGATCACAGGTAGTCAGCCATTACCATAAAAGGGGTAATGAAGACTGACTCCTTGGGACACCACATCACCTATCCACTCAGAAGCCCTGCTGGTGACCCCCCTATGGACAACACCTACTGGTGGACAAAGACCCCTTTCCAGCTTGGATAGGTAGCTATCACCCTGCACACCCTCTTCAACCAAGGACATGGACTCTGCTTCTCTTCCCAACCTGGACTCCAGCCCTTTCACTGAGTCTCTTTCTCCTGCTACCAGTATGAACCAATAACTTAATGGGGCTGTGTAGTGTGTTGTCTGTTTAATAAACCTGTTATTTAGATCCCTGAGTTCAGTTTTGCTTTACTATGGTTCAGCCCTGCTCCAATCTCTGCTTCTTGTTCCTCTAAATTCTGTCTCATTTCTCCCTGTCCTGCTTCTGGCTCACTGCCACCTCCAACACCTCTCTGCCTCCAACCCCCCCTGTTTCTTTGCCACCGTCTTATCCCCACTGCCTTTGTCCCTAAGCAGCCAGGTTTCTGCCTCAGTTTCTTTCCTGGCTGTCTCCTTGTTGCCACCACTTATCTGTCCCCTTCAATATCTCAGCTGTCTGCCTCAATCTCCAGCCCCAGTTTATCTTAAGTAAACCCAAGCCTCAGTTCCTCAGCTACCTTCTCTCTAGTCCACTAATTCTAATCCCAGTTCTGGCAACTTTCATTCCCTACACTTTAGCTCTCTCTCTCTCTCACCTTAACCTTCCCCCAGGTATCCCAAGCACACACATACATACTGTATCATCCAAGTTAGGAATTTACCTGTGTGTATGTGTAGGTGCATTGTATGTTTGTGAACTGGTGAGTGTGTGTGTGTATCTCTCTCTCTCTCTCATTTTGTGTATGATATGAATTAGTGATCTATGCATGTGTACTGGTTGTGCGGGTATTGACGATTGATTTTTGTCTAATTTTTAGTGTGTAGTGTGTATATGCTTAAATTGGTGCTATGTATGCATGTGCCTAGGCTGGTTTTGAGGTGTATGCATGTGAACTGGTAGTGTGTGTGTGTATGTACCTAATTGATTTGTGTGTTGTATATGTGCAATTGTGTCAAACCCTCCTGTCTAACAGAACTATATTGAGATCCAGAGAGTTGGCCTGACCCCATAGGGCAACAGGATAAGTGTCAGCCCTAGACCCTGCTTAAAAATATAATAAATATCAATAAGATTTTTTCAGCAATTTGTAATCATGCCTTGTTAATGCTGGAAGTGACGTACTTACTCTGTCTCATATGGCCTCTTTTTCAGGGAAAAAGCTTACAATATTGGCATCTGTGGCAGGACTGGATCCCAGGTGCAGCCATTACACCCCTGGTAGCTGCAGCGTTCCTGCTTTTACTCTCACTCTCCAAGTATTCAACCCTTCCCCTTGCTCTCACCTGCCACACCTTGCTGTATATCAGAGCTTGACAGTAAAAGAGACTGTTCCAGGGTCCCCAGAGTAAGTTTACATCGTCCCAGTATATAACTTCTTTATAGAACATTTGTTTCTGAGTTGCTCTCAGAAGCTGCTCCTGACCCATAGACCACTTCTGTAACATGAGGAGCATTAAAGGCTATTCAAAGCTCTCCAACCTGCTCTGCAGCAGCCCGAATCAGGGGACAGTGACTTAAGTCATTGATTCAGATCACTATCCCAATTCGATTTGGCCAAATCTTAATCTGAAGATTTGATGCTGATTCAGAGAACCAGTGATTCAGCCATAGACACAGCTTTAAATCTTTTTTCTATATACCTCAAATTACCAGGTGTGGCTTGTGAATGCTGTGATAGGACAGATGGAGCATCTCACAGAAGCACTGGGAAGCACTCCCATGTGCTCAGTAGCAGACCCAGAATTGGACTGGAACTACTTCCGGTCCACTTCTGGGTCCGCTGTTGAGCATGCAGTGGGCCTTCTCCCTTTGGCCCCCCGATTTGGCAATAAACTGCGGGCTGAGCCCAGGTGCCCCACCCCCACCCCGGCCCAGGAGGTACCAGTTGCCAAAGTACTTCTGGTCCATGTGTTTCAAACTCTGTTCTGTTATGGGTATAGACCAGTTTCCAAACACTTATACCAGTAAGTGTAGTGTCTGTACCTGACTTTAGAAGTGAACCCACTTTACTGAATACTTAGGAAGATGGCAACCAATCTGTGTTATCACTTCTTCAGAAGGGAAGCTTCCTGAAAATATTTAATTTACAGTCATTCTCTCTTAAGTAGCAAGACTACCAAGAAACCCTAGCCATATTTCCAATGAGAAATCTTTATGACCCTCTTGTAATTTATTTCAATTGCTTACCAAAAAGTAGTGGTGTAGCAGAAAGCCCCCTTTTCCTCTTGCCTGCATTTGCTCTCCCCTCTTTGGATATGTTTCCCTTTTTCTGCCTTTTCTTTCTTCCTCTTTCTTTCACTTTAAGATAAGGAATTGTGTTTTAAAATTTGTATGTGTGCATTTTGTATCTCCCCTTGTAGTTTGGTATTTTTATCTATTTG
>JAGPOW010002067.1:7783691-7820105 GCA_030014935.1 Caiman crocodilus
ATTGTAACAATGTTAACAAGGGCAGGAATCAAACTGCCCTTCCCTGTATCAGGCTGGCCCCTGAAAGAGCAAGTGAATCAGTGATTGAATGTGTAACACTATAGCAGCACACAACAATTAATATCTGGAAGCTGCAGATCAGCCAATGGAACAACTCAATAGAAGACAATGTAACAACCAGGAAATCTCTAAACGTCACTGATCAAGGGCTAGAAACCCTGTCCTGAGTTAATCAATGCCGGGGACCAACTTTTGGGCTGAATATCTCCAGATCTACCACTCCCAGAGCTCTATTCTAAATTCATCAACAGACTCCCAAACCTGCCTGTACATGCAACGACCCCTAGGGCTGACAGATGCCGTCCAGTACCCACTGAGGGGGGGGGGAAGTCCCATGAGGGTCAATGACCCCTGGATTGGGCAAACCTAAAAACTGGGGAGTCACCAAAGTCTGCCAAGGAGAGATAAAAGGCAGTGAAAAGTAACCCTCAGTGGCACCCTCTTGATCTCCAACTTGACCTGACCTGTCCAGCCAGAAAGACCAGCTGGTGACCCCCTTCTGGAAGATAACACCACACTGAAAGAAGCCTCAACAACAGACTCCAGTGCTTGTAGGATAGGTATACCTGACTCTGTAGCTTGCTACTGTGTGTGTGTGGGGGGGACAGCCCCAAGGTTTATGATTACAGTGTTTCAATCCGACTAATAAACTAGAATTTTAAGGATTCCGAGTTGGACATTTGTAGCCAACAGTGGGAGATGTTGTAGGAAGACTCTCTCTCTTTTTTTTTTTAGGTAAGTATATGTAGGCCATGATTTCAAATTGCTGTTTGCTTGATATCAACCTTATAAAGGAAATTTAAAGGAGTTACTGTGCAACACTGAATTTGGGTATTCTTTTTCAGTCAGAGGTAGCAAATCCCTGCTGGTAAGGTAACATTCTCTAAGGCAAAGCCTTTTTAACTCTGGTTTATTATTTCTTTGTCGGGGGGAAAAAGACATCATACAAATTGATGTCAATTTCTAAGGTATTATTAATATTTTTTTATCTCAGGAGACCAATTCAAAATGTCTTTTAAGTGATAAGCTTTTATTCTGCTATATTCATGGCTAGTTAAAGCCTCATTTTTATGAATCCTCATCCCTTTGTTCATTTTTTGTCTTCAGTAAAGGAATTGAATTCTCAAAAGTAGAGATACGTTATCTAGCTTCAGAATAACTTTTGGTGTTTGTTTGTTCTTTTCACAACCACTATATACAGGTACAAGGACATCTAAAAATTCACTTTTCCCATACTTCTGAGCAATAGATGTTCTTACCATCTCCAATCCCAAGCCATATGCTGTCTGAAGAATCTCATACATTTAATTTTGGCCAGCCTCCTAATGTCTGAAGGAGATTTTTACCTCAGCCTAAGTATCACTGCCATTTCAGATTACTAGGACAGCTTTTTTGTCAAATTCTTTCTCCAGAAATTCTCTTAAAATTCCAAGATTGCTCTCACCTTTTTCATACTAGAACACTGGTGACTAGATAATTATTCAATGAACAATAAGTACAAGACCTCCTATACTCCAAAAATTATAACAACAGTTCTCTGGAAGATTAAGTGAATGGGCATGTAATGCTTTCTGTGGGGAATCCACTTCCTTCAAATACTACACTCATCACTGTAGTACGTGCACCTTCCAACAACTTAAGCCTATGACTGGGGGTTCGTTCTCTCATCCTCTCACTGTATCATGAATGTTGTATTTACTGGATTCTTTTGTTTTGATGAGGCTTCTTCATTATTTTTTCTTGTTTAGTTTTCTGTAAATTATACCTTGCTTTATGTTTATAGCAGAGAAGGAAAAAAAAAATGCCTTGTATTTTGAGCTGAAAATGGACCTAGGACATAGTTTTGCCATATCCAGCACATGTATTGTCAGATTCTTCAAAATCATATATGTCTCACTGAAACAACTGCCAAGTTTAAACCTAAACACGGAAATAATTATTTGTCTACGGATAGTAAGTGTAGATGTCTTCAAATAGCAGATGACAGTCAAAGCACCAAAGATGATATTCTTTTGGTAGAACAAGTAAAGATGGATTTTAAGTTTCAGCTTTGTTATTTCTTGCTTTGTGGTTTTAAGACAAGTCATTGATGTTATTTGTACATGAATTTGTGTGGTCTGATCCAAAAAAAGTTTTAAAGTTGTGCATCTGTTCTTTCCTCAGAAAGAAATTTTTAAAACATGTTCATCAAATGGCAGGAAGAACACCTAATTTCCTTACACGTTCATATCATAATCCCTTTCTTTCTTTCTAGAGGAACCTTTTATTCCCCAGCAAAATCTATCAGATAAGATCAGTATTACCACCAACACCATCACTGAAAAGTTCCTTGCAGCACACCAACTGTTAGTTAACCCTAGAACTGTCATAAATGATTAGATCGAACAGAACTATGCAATGCAAATGTTAACTTAGAATGAATATTGGGCAGAACAAAACATTCCCAACCAGTACCCATTAGAAAGTCTGCCTCTTATTACAGTAAAAAGGGCCAATTTTTGTGTAGGAAAGAGTAAGATAGGATCAATGAAAATAAGAGACAACATGACTTTTCAACCCATCATTTGAAAAAGATCTTAACAGAAATCATTTTTGAAAGTTTAGGGGAAAATATGCTAGAAGTAGATTCCTGGCCTGGACTCCCTTATGAGCATGCACACTTTGACTAGAGGTATGAAGGTTCCAGAACATCTGAAGTTTCCACTTTAATGATGTCATTTACCTACTTACACTCATGGGCAAGTGCAATAAGTAAAGATCCACATGTAGTAATGTGCTTTCAGATAACTTGAGGAACATGTACAACACCAAAGTGTTAGTGCAGAAGTAGTAGAAAGCATATGCATGATGCTGTGATTTGTGGATGTGGTAGAGGAGAATGATTGACAGGTGGTGTGATGCAAGTGATATATGTAAGTGACAGAGAGAATGTTGAGTGGTACCCCCTTTTTGGTTTTGTGGTATATTTGGGGATGCATGTGAAGTAATACTAGGTGGTGGAGAGTGAGTGGTTACAAGACCACTTTTGGGTTTGAGGTCCATACTTATCTGGAGTTGAAGTCTGTTCATCTCAACTCTCAATTGCTAAAGTATCACCATCCTTATACATGACAGCTGGGTACCCTGAGAGGGGAAAGGTGCTGAAGAGGCTAAAGCTGGTGTCTTCTCAGTATCACTGTTCCACACGTTTGATGCTGCACTATGCTGACATCTAGCAGGTGAATAGGAGTGTTATGATTTTACCATAGATAAGAACTAGTGTTTGTATACAAATTGTGTTAGAGCCTTGTTACGTTATATCCCTGTTGTTACGGTTATGATTTTCAATACACATTTGCTTAACCTTATTTGGTTTCCACTTGGTTCATGAGGTTGAATGGGGCTGGGCTGTAGGTCAGTGTTGAACTTCGAACTCTGAAATCCACCAACCACAGAAACATTTACAAAAGGCCCCAAACTCTGAGGAAGGATTAACGACTTTTTCACCCCGTTAACATAGACATACAGTCTTGGTGTCCGGGTGATTGGCCCACCATTCAATAGGGCAGTGTAGGGGAGAAGGCATGAGAAGTTGGACTTGGCTAAGGACCTTCCTTGTTGACAGCTCAAGAGAGGAACAGGGCTTAACGGAGCACATATTTACCATAATCACAGAGGTGGGTAGAGACAGGGATAAAATGGCACCTTGGCTCAACAGAACTCCCACCAACAGAACATCAGCTGTGTCAGCAGACTGGAGAACAAGATGCATTGCATATTGGTCCAACAATGTTTATTCCTATTATTACACAACTTGGAATTAGAATTTCCCTCCTAGGCTCTGCTCCTTAAATAGTGATATCTCCAGGTCTGATTTGTAGGGCAGAGTGAGAACATGTTAGTGCATTTGTTCAATGCATGAGGCTGGTGTGACCAGTGGACCTTCCACCTTTTCCTGGAGATTAACAAGCCAACATCTCAATGATGAACAGTTTAAGTTTTCTATCTAATCTGAAAAGCACAGCCTGCAAGTCATGAATCAGCACAAATTTAATCATTCCCTGATCTCACTTTATTAACAAATGAACAAGCTAGTTTTTTGTTATGGTGTATTTTCTTTCCTTGCTTGACCTATTCAGTACACATGCTGGATCATGGTGCACTAGCCAGAAACAGCAGTAATGCACTTTGATGAAAGGGAGTTGATTAACCATAGTTAATCAAATTCTCGTTCTGAAAAAAGTTAAAAGCAAGTGTGGAACTCTTTCGCAAAAGGGCAGAGGAAGAAGGCAGTATACTGCCAGAAGCTGCTTAACTTGCCATTTACTCATTGCTTCCATTGATTTTAATAACCTGGACTACAAGCATACCACCTCTTCCAATCCTTACTACTTCAAAACTGGGAGAAAATAGACATTTTATAAAGAGAGGCTAATTAAATTTGACCATAACCATTATGCAAACTAGTTGTTTCCTCAGTATTGGATATGACAAGATAAAAAGTTTTTTCTTCATTGTTTTCAAAATGGACAGCACAGTAATAAGTTATCAGGGGAAAGCAATGGATAAACAAGTCTTTAAAAATAAGCACAAAAATAAGAAGCCAGACTTTTAATGCAAAGTCTATTAATAGATACCTTTTAAAGCCCATAAAAATTCAGAGCCATAAAATGTTTTTCCAAGGAAGGATAACTTCCAAACCCCTCCAAAAGGTGAATGAGTGAAAAAACAGTGAATATAGACTATGTCAAAATACTTTTTTGAAATAAAGATTTTTGACAAGACTGGGTTAGATTCATTTGATCAAATTTACCTTCCTCTCTTTTCAGATTCTGTTTCAAACAGCATTTTCTTTCATTCACATGTGCCCAGACTCTCATTAAATATCCAAGTGAGAGGCCAAAGAAGAGAGGAGCGTATAATATATGAATTGGTTGCTATATCATGCATTAGTGAATGTGAATATATTTAATTGAAGAGACTGAACGTTCTAGATTCATTAGAGACATAGAATGCAATGATTATCCAGCATCCCAGGAAATGAGAAATGTTCCAGTTTTTTGTTCTGTCAATAAAAATAACCAATTTTTAAATTATTAAAAGTAGCATTTGTTATACTACATTCCTGGTTGTTTCTCTATTTACCAGGAGCAAAGAGATGAAGCATTCAGTGTGATGAAGATTGAGAGCAATGACAAAAGTTAAAGAAGCACAGACAATCTCCGACGCATGCTTTTGCTTAGAATGACACTTGGTCGGCATTTACCATAAGTTGTTAAATACACCACTGATGTACCTTATCTTCCGCATTAAAAATGTACCTTTTGGTATAAATATTATACCATGAGGTGCAGGGCAACCTGGTCTGGCTTCACCTCTTGAAGCATGGGGCCCCACTAATCATATATGATAATCTGAAAGGGGCAACAGAGGGATTCTGGATGAAATGTTTGGGGCCCAATTCAGTAATGTTTGCCAGGCGTGTAAGGCTACTGGAGAAACAGGAATTATTGGAGATGGGAAAGAAAGGCACAAATCAGCTGTGGGAATAAAGAGGAAATCAAAATATTTGCAATGTAGTGGTTCATGATGACTTGAAAAGAGTTGGTGCTGAGGAGAACTATGCGCAACGGGCACTACCATATATCTTATTCAGATGGGCTGCACTAACTTATCCTTGTAGTAAGATCTCATCATATGTTTGCCCAATATGGGCTATGTATTTTGTAGTCATGCTCAGCATTGTCTGCATTTAATCAACTTCAAAGTTGGTTTCCATCACTGAGCACACACTCCTTCTGGCAGCAGTTTAATGGTAGATAATATACTTAATGTGGTTTCTTTATATACAGGTATAATATGAGGGGCTCTTTCCTCCCTCCCCCCGCCCCACCACATGCTCATTGGGGGAGGAAGGGTCACATGTTATATTCAAGTAAATAGAATAACAGTCTTCAAATACCTGAAGGGCAATTATGGGGTGGGGTAGGGGGTGCTTTCCTCCATGACCATAGAGGAGAGGACAGGGAGCAATGACCTCAAGCTTCAGCATTGGAAATTGAGGTTGAAGATTACGAGGAACCGTTTGACTCAGAGGATGGTCAAGCATAAGAACAGGCTTCCTAAAGGAACGGGAATCTCCATCCTTGGAATTTTTCAAAAGCAGGTGAGATTGATATTTGGCTAGGATGGTTTAGTCAGGGTGGTCCTGCCTTGAGCTGGGATTAGATGATCTCATTAGGTGCTTTTCAGCCCTACTTTTCCAGATCCTATCATCCATTTAGCCATTATTCCTCCAGTGTAACTCCAATAAAGTCAGTGTACCTTCACTAGTAAGAAAACTGGTGTAACTGATTGGAGAATCAAACCCTTGATCTGTAAAAAGTTTTATGAGGAGGCAGTCATTTTAACTGTGTTTCTCTGTTGCTCCACAAAGAGAGAGAAAGTGGGGGAAAAGAGATAAAAGGGCCCTTATTTGGAGCCAACATAGTAGTGTTCCTTTGCAGACATGGTGGTTTACTGAGAAGGAGTATTTGCATATCTAAAGTTCAACTCTGATATTAGGAATAACATAATATGTCATATACCTACATAATTATTGTACTGTTTAATAATTACTCAATTCAAGGCAGTTTATATATTCTACTCACCTTTTGGTATCAGAATTTATTTGTTTTGAGCTTTCTGGAGTTTGCAGGATTCATACTAAACAGTTAAATATATTAACTATGACAACTGTTCATTTTGCATATGGGCATGTAACTGTAAAAAACAAAACAAAACTATTGCAAACCAATGGAGAAAGATTCCTTAGGCTTCAAGAGAATCTGGAGTTGTCTGTATCACATTACCATGTGAAGGTGGCAAAATTACGCCTTATAACAGGCTTTTTAATGCATGCTAGGTCTTTCGGTCATTAAAAATAATCATGAGCCAGTGTCTGTTACTTAAGAATAGGGATTTTCAAAGGCTCCTGGGGAAATTAAAAACCATACTCCCATGAAAGTCACATAGATTTGGAAATGTATCTCCATTTGATTCCTTTCAGAATCCCCACCTAGGCTACACTGACCCACATCTACCATGCTACATTGAATGTTTAAAAATAGCTGCCTTCAAAGGAAAGGCCCTTTAATAAGACATAGGCCATAGTGATTTTAACAACTATATAAAAAAAAAAAACCAAGTTAAAGCAGATGTATAAAATAAAGTAACCCAAAACATGAAAGGTAGAGGACTGTGCTGAATGCATATTATAATTATTTCCTTTGTCACCAGCTGGTTAGGATTTTAGCATGCATGGTAAGAAGCTTAATTCAATATTATTTTCTCTGTAATTTGTGTAATTTTAATTTTAATGCAGGTAGGCTAATTTGAAATCAAAAGGTAAGTGTTAAGACAATGTGCAACCTCTTAGCTGTACAAACATACCATAATGAAAAGTTTGACAGGAAATAAGGAGAATGTTAACTACATAGTGTGATCCATATATTAAGGTCAAAATTCAAACAGCACTGTATCTGTATAGAACATGAGCATATATCATTAAAAGCATGTTTTCCTCATGAAATGCTGAAGGCCAATTCTTCCTTTCACCCTAATTTCTAGAGGCAGGCCAACTATAGTTCATGAATGAAAATCTAAACTACTTTCTGCAAAGTCCTTTCCCACACTGAAATTGAACTGAAGGGAAAACACATACACCCCTCAAATCACACCCTGAACAACATAACCAAAATGGTGCCCTGGAGTTATTTATGTGTATAATCAGTTACATGCACAAAACAAGCTCTTCATCAGGTCAAAACTGTCAAAGCACACTGAATCTGCCTGTGTAGAGTAAGGGGAGGAACAGCAACATGATAAAGGGTTTCTGGTAAAAGAGAAGACTTTTCAATATTCTGACAAGTGACAAAGCATCTATAGCTTGGAGCAAAAGCATGATTACCACTTGCTGCCATGCCACGTACCCTAACTTTCTGAGAGCATTTCAGATATGCACTTACTGAAGTCTCTGGCTTTTATGCAGAGCAGATGTGCAAAAAAGCCTGCAATATGAAAAATAATATGTACATAAAGAAATGAATGGGTGGTTTTACAGGAAGAACAAACAGAAGCATATATGGCAGCATACAAAAATTACTGCTATTAAAACATGAGAGATGTGTTGGCAGCCACATTTTTGGCACATTTGTGAGTTTTAACCCAAACATTTCATACACAAAAATCCCTCTGAACAAATTTTGGAGTTGCTTCCAGCCTGAGCTGAGTGTTGTAGGAACACTGGGTCCAGCTTAATTTGAATTGGTACTATTGAAATTATAAGTGCCCCCTTTGCACTGATAGTTCAAAGCAATGATGCCACTCAAGCAGTGATAGCCCTCCAACTGCCTTCCTACAAGGTTTCTACCTTACTGAAGGGAATACAAGTGTAAAGAACAGTAATGCACAGAAATGCTGGTGTGTGAAATGGCAAGCGAATCCAGGCACTCACACTGGATGCCACCACACACAGATGTTCAGATCAGTTGCAAGATCACTGGAAGTCACAGCAGAGAGGCAGTGACCCTTTTTGCCTACAGAAGTCCACACTAAATCAGTGCTCTAACATGGCACTTGACATCATGAAAATTCAAAAATTTTCTCCTTCCTCTAGATAACTCATGGAGGGCAATGTAGAAATCCTAGTTTGATACAGATATAAGCCAGTATGTGACCAGTGATGCTGAATGTACAGTATGGAAAACAACAGTGAAGAGGATACAAGAAACCTTATCCTCTGTTTAAGTCTTCATACAGCAACAGTTATGTCAAGACTGTTTTTTTCCAGTGCCACGTAAGATAATAATGTACCACTAGATCCTTTCTTCTTCTTCCATTTTCTTTTTTTTTTTTTTTTTTTGGGGTGGGGTGGGATAGGGAGGGGAAGAAGGCAATGTTTTGGGCACCAGCGTAGCACCAAATCTACCATATCTAAAAAGACATGGCAGTGTGCAGTGAGCTCTGTGAGGCAAATCTCTTGACTGGTATGGCTCTGTGCTTTGCCTCTGAGGCAGGCACAATTTATCCTCTACCTTTAATACACCTAGTAACATGCAGGCTGCTTTCCTTTACACTATTCAATAAGAGACTCATAAATTTGCAAGGTCACTAGAAAATATCACACTACATTGTTAAACATTTACGAATGAGGAGACGGAACAAGGGGAGAGGTTTAATGTTAGAATTTATTATGGAAGACACATTACTGATGCCATGGTATGGACACATGCTGATATTTAAGCTCAGAGATGTTTAAATTTTAGCCAATATACTGAGAGCTAAAAATCATGCAAATCATCGCAGCCTGCCCAACATGCTCTGTTTTACACATCTTGCACACTGATGTCCTCCCAGGTTTATAGCATTATTTATTTATTTATTATAATTTAAAATTGCTATAAATGAACAAATTGTCAGCTAGATTCTGCCCCTCCCAACTCCTGCTCCAAACTTGGAGAATTGCTTAGCAGTAGCTTTACTACACCAAATTACCCAATTATCTTCTAAATTATAAAAGGCAAATCTTTACCACCAACTGTTCCTAGAACTGCCAGGATGTGCAGTGTTGCAAAACTGTAGCAAAAATGTAAACAAAAGAGCCCTACTGAACAGGGAGACAGGCTGTCCACATATGCCAATCCCAGCGGCTTCAATCAAAGGAGAGATTGCTTCACAAATAAACTAAGCCAGTGCAACTAATAAACTCCTGCTCTAATTACTGGCTGCAGATGTATCAACTGAAGCAAATGAGACGCAGGCAGCCATTAATTATCTAATGAGGCCAGCAGTGTTTCTGATGAGGTGGGGCTGATTAAATATTAAACAGTAACATATGGAGAGTGCCAGGAGAAAAAAAGACTAGAATCTGACTATATATATAGATGTATTTTACAAATGATAAAATACATCATCACAAAACACCCCCCACCCTTCAACAAAGACACAAGAAGTCTCACTCTGAAAAAAGTAATTAGGACAGAAATGGAAGCACACAACTCAAAGCAAGTCTAGCAAGATCTGACTTCTGAAGGCATAACTGAGATGAAAAGGTTTCACATTAAAGAGATGCCAAAAATATTTAGGCATTGCAATAGTTGTCTCGTTGTTTCACCCTTCCCGTGTAATTGAGGCATACAATAGTTTTTGTTCTTTTCTCCATGCTCTCTCATCCCCCCACCACATCCTTTTCACTTGAAAATGAACTCTTGGGGCTGATGCAGACATAGAAGACTATTTGAATATACAGTGAATCCCTATTACTGGGAATCATGACATAACATTCTTCAGATACTGCTAAACAGGAGAAGGGGGAAAAGCCATGGCTGAAATGGTCCAAAGACTGAATAGATACAGCAGATTCCCAATAGAGCAAAGGGACCACAGCTCAGTTCAATGATGTTAAAGTCCAGTGAAGAAAATGAATCCTATCAGAAACAAAGGGATCTAGCAAGCTGTTTTCATGCTTTCTGATTTTTCTTTCATATTTGTTCCAAGGGCAAATCCAAAATTAATCCTTTAATGAGGATTAATGGTAATGCATAGTGTGTAGGTCCAGTACTCACAATCTACTTAAAAATTTTAGATTGTTTCCTATAGGCATTATTAGATAGTCTTCTAATTTATCAAGAATAGACTTTAGAAATAATTTATTTAATAGTCTTATTGAGGAGGTGTCATTGGGTGGAGATAATACAGACATCTATGATAAATATTTTCTTACCATATAATGTGAACAAGCTTAACTGCTTTGTGGTGGGTAATCTTGAGTGATTCAAAATTAGTTTTGGATTATGGAAGCCTTCTGAATGAACAGCAGGAGAACAAAGTATCGTCTTTGGGCTTCCATTATAGTCTGTTTTTAAAACAGAGTTGCTTCACAGAAGCCAGTTTTTGGTGTGGGGTTGAAACTCCAAGAGCAATGGATTATACTTCATGAGGTTTAACCATTTCATTTCAAGATAAACATGAGTGTAAATAATCAAATTATACTTGGGATCATGCCTAAATAATTTCTCTGATGGGAAGCCACCCCTTAGATTTTGAATTAACTATATTCTAATCAGCAAACATTAATCTAACTTTTAAATACCAATTACATCAAATATAGGAACAACCCAACTGTTTTCACATCAGTTTTTTCACACTAATAGAAGTTATGCAAAGAATTATTACTGAATTTCTACAAAGGGATTAAACATTTGAAATACAAGTTGCCCTTGTAACTGGCTCCCCTAAATATGAAAGAACGGTCCTCCCCATATGCCATTTTATTTAATTTTTTTTATAATACTCTTCTTTATTATAATCTCCTTAATATCCATCTGCTACCCTTTAGGCTAAAGCTTCTTAAATTCAAATATAGGGCTATTTTTATCACAGAAGAATATGTAAAGCAATAGAAAACATTTTAATGGATTTTTGTGCCTGTGGCCCTTTTTAGCTGAATTTCCATAATGAAATCCAGTTACAGACATTGGTGCTGCTACAGTTGGCTGTTCACACAAATAAGGAATGAACATTTTTGCCTTGTAAGCCCAGTAAAACAGAGTGTGAAATAGGTACCTACAGAAACCATAGGATTTTTTTCCATATTGTTGTTACTTTGTTGCAATGTATTTTAACTTGAATAGATCATAAAAATCAAGAAAAAAAACTTAACTATAAATTTAGGTAATCCATATGGAGACTAGTATAGTTGACTCGGGTTTACAGGCATTAACTAAAACAAAAGTGAGGATATTTCTTTCAATTTTTAATAGGGAACAACAAAAAACCTGACAAGAGAGATATATGCAAGAACTCCAAGAAAACAAGTCCCCAGATTGTAAAGGTGAAGTAGGCATGATTTGTACCAAAGAAAAAAAAATATTTTAATGTTAATTTTTCTAACAATATTTGCAGGATCCTAGCTCTTAATTGAGATGTTTTATTTTATGCTAGAAGGCAGGGCAGACTGGCACTGGTCCAATGCAGAGTAGATTTCCACTGTGGTGGCCATTTTTTAAGCATTTGAAGTCATGTGGAAACTTGTTCACAGTCTAACTAACATTAGCTAGCAGACCATATGCTTTCAACCAGCGGAACTGTGATTTGGGCAGTTGAAACGTAACAGTTGTACTTACTCTTAGGCTGCCCAAGAGACATTACACATAAACTGGCTTAAGTGATCAGAAACTGATTTAAAACTGTAAGAGAACAGATGCCCAGTGTACGTAAACCAGTTTGAAAATGACTGAAACTGGCTTTAGATAAACCTGGCTGAATGTAATATTAGACTTAACTGATTTGGCTCAAACTGGTTTATGCAATGTCTGTCCCAGACCCCTTGCTGGTTTAAATTATATCAGACTACCCCAGCATCCCAGCACGCTTTTTGGGCTGTGCAGGGCTTTCTGCTCTCTAGCAGAGCTGGCCCTTCCCCTCTGTTCCCTGGCCAGAGCTCCAGCAGGTAGACTGCAGGCATCTGCCTCCTCCCCTCTCCCCTCCGCCTTACAGATACCTCAACATTAGCTAGCAGACCACATGCTAGCTACGGTCCCTGTTGTGGCAGTACACAGGGAGAATCAACAGGTAGCTGGTAATGTCCCTTTGTTTTCTTAATGGAATGATAAACATTGAGTTTGGGGTGATAAACAGTGTTATTAGTTCCCTGCTGGGCTGCTGGGGGTGGGGGTGGGGGTTGGCGTGACCCCTCCCTAATGAAAGCATCCTGCCAGGGCCTAGCCACCCTCAACTTAGCAAGGGAAGGAAGGGCTGCTCTAGTTCCCCCACTTTCTCACCTGAGCCACTGCAGGCATATGCCTGCATTTCCTCAGTCCAAAGTGAATGTTTGTTCAGTTGGAAAGCAGTTCAACCTAGGCAGTTTAAATTAACCTGCAAAGATTGAATCCGTTCAGACTCAGACTTTGTGAATGTGGCCCCCTAGCCTATATGTGCCGAGAGGTGCGGGGGGAGGTTGGGGAGGGTAGCATTTTAATTAGAGCCATTCCCAGGCAGGAAACTCCTTGCCATTATGTGTATTAAGCCACTACCCTGCCCTGCCCTGCATTTTCACCCAAGTTCCAGCTAACTGTATCTCTCTACTTATTTTACAATAGTTAGAGAGAGGTGGGGAAGATTTTATTGTCCCACAAACATTTTTGAGATTTAATAATGTTTTCTATCCCCCTTGAAGGCAAAACTATGATCTTTGGGAGTATAAAAACAGAGAAGATAAGCTCACTCTTCTCTTCCAGCAGAAGCCAACAGACTAGTAGTTAGGTCACTGTCCTGGGGTAATTGGACACGAAGGTTCTTTCTGATTTAGATCAACAACTTGAACACTTCTGTTGCTCACACCTAAATACTGGCCAACTACTACAGTGGGTAGGGTACCTGTCCTATTTGACCAGATATCCCATCCTTGTAGAAACTGGCACATCCATTTGTGATAGGTTCTAATTCCATTCAGTGAATCAAACTTCTCCTACACACACAAGCATGCACATCTGCAGGGTCACTGTTAGCCAAAAATTAGTCCATTAATGGCCCATGGAAGAAGATTAAAACTGATCTCTCAGACCTCACTTCATTTTTTTACACCAATGTAATGCCATTGATTTCTGCAGGAACTGTTAGAGCTCAGCACTTTGTTGAAAGTAGGACCAGGTCTTAATCTGGGCACTACAATATGGAAGCCTGAGCTAGTTATGGCAAGCTGTAACTTTTGAAAGTCATCTTTAAAAATGGGATTTGTACACTTTTAAAAGTTTTACCCTTAGTAATTACCCATGCAAGCTTCCCTGCTGTCTTTACCATTGTAGCCTTGAAGACTGTACGCACACAAAGATGACTTTCCACATTTTTATAAGCATCATTCCAAAGAACTGACTAATTTGTGGGAAAGCAGCTTTTGGGCTAGCCCACAAGAACATGGGCTGATTTAGCTCCTCTGGTAGAACTGGTACCAAAATTCTAGACAGATGCTGAAACTGAATGCAAGTAATACAACTGTTTCTAGCCCCTAATGTAAGCATTGGGAGGGAGGTTCTGAAGTTACTCTTCAAATATGGTCAAATATAATATTTCACCAAAAGTAACACTAGGAATAATATTTTGTAGAACATGAATAAAAGGAGACATTTTCATTCCGTTTTCATGGTTCTGTCATGGTTCTCACATTGAAAAGTTCGTTTTTAAAAAGTTAATTTTCATGTCCTTATCTGAACTTTTTTCCTTTTGTTTCTTTCATGGCCTTTAAGCTTTCCTGTATTCCTCAGTGGAAGAAAAAACTGTAATGTGCTCTTGGAGAAACTCAGCTCCTGCAGGATCCTAAATTGGCTCATTTAATCTGCATGGGTACTTGAATCCTCACTTAAAACATTCGTTAATTAAGCCACATTAAAACACACACACAAAAAAAGCTATGTTGAGATAAATTTTAGGGTCTGATTTAAAATCACAGTGCAAAAATATGGAGAGAACCAAGGCTGAGACTCAGGAATCACACCATGAATTCAGAATATTATGACATTATATTACTGTTACTTAGGTTTTGGAAGTCAGTAAAACTATGAGCTTACAATAGTTGGACAGAACTGTATAAAATGGGGGAACACTGCAAAAAGTAAAAAAATAAAAATAAAGGAGTTTAAATAGAAACCAAAACTTGGGTGTACTAAAACCATGTTCTACAGACAGTTATATAAGCCTGTATCCCATGAATACTGCTACAACCTAGTTGATAAAGGTTGTGTCCATAGGAGACATTTGCTAGGTAGTAGACTAATTAGCTGTGCAGTAAATGTTGTTATAAACAAGTAAATACAAGTTAATATCTTCCTGTGGAGTAAAAAACTCCACCGCAGCACACATGTAAATGTTGATGTAGCTGGGTGAGGCAAAGGGGTGCTTCAGTGCAGAGGCTTCCTGCTGGCTAGCCCTGCACTGAAGCACCCCCATACCCCAACCAGCCCCTCCACAGCACGTTTAGCCCAGAGGAGCAGCCCCAGACTGCTGACTCTTTGATTTGCCTTCCAGCTGGGGCTGCTCCAGCTCAGCTCAACATGCTGCAGTCCCAGGCACACGTGTAAACATGCTCCCGGGAGCAATAAAATGGTGCGATTTGTGATCCAGTTTGGGTGAGCCTGTCAATGAATACAAACAAGACTTTGTGATGTCAGTGACCAAGTCCAAACAAGCAGTAAACAGCCAAAGTGAACAATCATGAAGAAATCATAGACTGAAATATTCAGACAGTCAATTAAAATTAAAGAACAAACTTAAGTTAATAAATAAAAGTCAATTGGCAGATGCACAAAATAATATGCAAGAGGGATAGATGTATCAAAAAATGTAGTTAACTGCCTTGCAAAAGTCCAAAACTGAGTCAACCGGCATCAGACCAAATTCTGCTCTCAGAACCACAAGTTCTGTTTTCAAATCTGGCTTTTGATACCTAATTTTCATTCTTCCATGGTGTTCTAAGACTCAATATTAACAGGATTTGTATACTGGGGGGAAGGGGAAGGAGTTGTTTGGTAGGTGTGTTTGCATTATTTTGGTAGGGAATAAAATCATGGGAAGCTAGGAAGATCTGATAGTACAAAAAATACTTTTGAAATCCTGTTACCACAACTTTATAGCCAACTGTTAATTAGACCTTGGTTTAATATCCAAGAAAATGTCTTTTTCGGTAGGTAATAAGTCTCCTCCCACAATTTACTATGTGAGCATTTCACAAATATTATGTATTTCACATCTCACTTCCAAGTATAGAGCCATTATTACCACATACTAGAGAAAGAAGCTGAAATTAATAGAAATTAAAAGCTGTTGTCCAGAAGTTTGTGGTAGATCAGGGCATCAGACTCCAGGCTTACAAGTTCCACGTGTTAAACACAAACCCATCCTTTCTGTCTTGTTATCAGACAAATGCAGGTGTAACAATTCTAATACTACATTACTTACAAACTTTAAACCACAATCTATTTTGCAAGTAAGTTTGCAGTACTTTTATGCTACTTTTCAGTTTGAGAAGTGCTCATACATTTTGTTTATGCAAATGTAAAAGGAAAAGTTACCTCTTCTACAGAAAAAGTACAGGCTGGGTTAGATTCAATGGGAAGATTTTAAAAATATGCCTAAGAGATTTAATAACACGAGTTCACCTATAAGTCAATTAGCTGTATATGAAAATCTCCTCCTACATTAATTTATATTCCTTGAACCCACAGGGCATTTTTCATTTTGAAGTATTTTGTAAACATCAAGATAAACATTAAGGTGCACGTTTCGCTTTCAGTCACACAAGGCACGATTTAGAATATTCACAGGCTCAGAAAGTTTTGATACCTTGCTAAAAATTATGCAAAATCAGAGGAAGAATTGAGAATAATTTGCAGCTTTGGTTCTCATTCACTTCTCTGACTATTAGAACTATATAACGTTCCTGCTTATATTTTCCCAAAAATAGGGATAAGAATGCCAAGCTTAAATAACTTTATGACACATCATTTTAATTTACTGGTTTTAATTTACTACCTCCTTCTTAACATTATTATCCAGCAGCCTCAAAGAATCTAAACTGAGATTTAGAAAAAACATTTTTTATTTTGTTCCGTTTTAGCTCTATTTCAAGATTAAGACCCCTAGAAATCAGCAAAATATCTCTTCAAAGAAATAATCATCTAGCTTTATAATCAAGCACAGAAATACTTTGTCTAGTACCAGTCAAAGTGTACCCAAATCCCACATGTAAAAAACAAAGTTACTGAAGTGTTAATGGTACTGTCTTGTATTCCCTTGACTTGCTGTTTGATTGGCTCTGAGCAAGTAATTAGAAGCAAATTAAAATAGATTTTTTTCTGCTCATTTTTTCTTTAACATTAGATTGCATAACATGTCAACAGCTTTTTAGTGTAATGCAGTAGCCAAGATAATAGATTGAAGAAAACGAGCCTACAACTGCATTTGAAGTATCATTTTTTAATCTTGCTACACACACAGAAATAGGATGGATGTTTCTTGGTACTTATGCATCATCAGTATGACTGGCTAGCTAGGTTTACTGAACAGCATTACAGTAGACTACTACTAATTATTTTTCCTATAAAATATATATTATATACCTACTTCTGAATCCTACTAGCCTACTTTCTCACATACTTAACACTCCCAAATATAATATACAATTTTTTTGAAAGGCAAATGAAGAAAAAAGGTTTTTCCAAAGTTGTGACTGCATAGAGCAAGTACAGAGCATAAGGGTCTTATTACATGTTAATTTTAGGCGACTGTTTGTGCTCTTAACCCTGGTTTTCCACACATTAATACAATATGTGAAACTATCTTTAAGTACTCTTTTGGCTGCTCAAAGTTATACCACTTCAGGCTAAGTTTATCTCTGATCCGTGTTACCCAGCTTGTCTTACACTAATATGCAGCCACATACAGGTGAACACCCTGACTAGCACAGATTGGGCCCTCTGCCCCCGCCCTTCCCAGCATATTCCCTGGCATGCCAAAACCCTGCTCACTGCCCTCCCCTCCAACTCCATCCTTACTTGTGGCTGTCCACATTGTCTGTGCCAGGGCAGCAGGCAAGGTTGATTTTCCTACCCAGCCAGTACTGCTCTTTGGGCCAGGCTCAGCCCAAAGAAGAGCAGCAACATAGCAGTAATGAAGGCAGGCATCAGGCAGCAGCTTAACCCTTCACTGTCTGTTCTTCTGGTATAGATAGCCCAGACAGCCACAGGTAAGGGAGTGGGGAGGTACAAGGGGAGTTCTGGGGGCAGGGAGAACTCCATGAAACCAAAGGTTTGGGGGTGAGAGGAGAAGCGGGGAATGGTTAGGGTGGGGGGTGATTATTACCTTTCAGTATTTCAGGTCTTTTCTGACCTGAACATGTGACTGGTCTAGGGTTGCCAACCCTCCCAGATTGGCTAGGAGTCTACTGGAATTGGCATTGATTTCCCAGTGTCTACTGAAAGCAATCCAGGAGATCGATATTGTGAATTGATTGAATAGTACAATTAATGACTAGAGGTGCACTAATACATTGGTCCTGTATTGGATCGGCACCAATATAAGGAAAATTAACAGTACTGTCAATCAGCTTTTTCTGGCCTATAATGTCATTGATAAATATGATAAATGCCATGCTTGCATGCAGCTGCAGAGCTCCATGCAGACAGCAAAATGTGCAGCCCAGCAGCATGGAAAGCAGCTGGGTCTGGCTGATAAGTCTGTTGTGGGGGAAGGGGTTGGGGGGCAGAGATTGAGGCCCCAGTGGTGAGCAAGGAAGTGTGGGTGGGGCTGTGGTTGCACAGCTTTGGAAGCTGTGGGATACTGATTTCCATGTCACATAGTAGCTTTGAGGGGGTGTCTCGTGGCTTCAGTCAGCATACTTCACCCCACAAAATATCTAGTCCTGATACCTCGCTCTGCTGGGGCAGAACACTGCAAAACAATTCAAGCGAAGCCAGGCCAGTTCAGGCCCAGGCCTGAATATACAGCAGGGCTCCGCTGCACAATTAAACTGAGATACAACATAGGTAAAACAATAATCAGGGGAGGGGAGCAGGCCTGTTTTCACTAATCCTGGACTAGGCAACAAAAGAAAACCACACCATTCTATTCTGGGCCTGACCTAGGCAATAAAATATGCCTGACTCCTCACCTTGACTGAATCCATGCCACATCTCACATTGGCCCAAATCTGCCATCAAAAATGCCAGACTCTGCCCCGGTTAACATACTCTGGGGATTAATACCCACATAATATTATTCCACTCAAGGCCTTAGTGTGGCCCAAATTTATCAGGTGTTTAAAACTGGCCAAAACTGCTGCAAAATATACAGCTGCAGTTCAGCCACGCAGCTAGGCTGAAACACAAAAAGAAGTTGCAACAGCAACAAATTTGCTAGGGCCAGGGTTACCAAATGTCTGGGTTGTCCCAGCCAGGTCCTCTTTTTTGGCCCCCTGTCCTCCTTTCCAAGTGGATTTTTAAAATGCAAACAAATGTCCAGGCTTTTTCTCTGTCTCTGCTTTTCCTTGGACTTTCCAGCTTGGATGCTTGGGGCTGGGAGCAGCAGGGCAAGGTTGGTGGATCATGTACTCTATGTGTGGGCCCTATCAGCTACTCCCAGGTATGAGAAAAAGACAGAGAGAGAGAGAGTGTGTGTGTGTGCATGCATGAGCTGCATGGGCAGCAGGGCTCCTCACCACAGGTGTCCTCTTTTTTGATGTTAGAAATACAGTAACCCTAGCCAGGCCCTCGGATCTGACTCAAATTGTGCCAGGCCTTTAATACTGGCCCTAATCTGCCAGCAAAACTACCAGGCTCCAACTCTGGTCAGCATGCTCCAGGGATTAATACCCCCACAGTATTATCCCACTCAAAGCTTTACACCTGGCTCAAATTTTCCAGGCCTTTAATTCTGGCCCAAACAGCCAGAAAACTGCCAGGCTCCAATCCTGGTCAGTGTGCTCCAGGGATTCATACCCCCAGGGTATTATTCCACTCAAAATCCAAGAAAACAAAAGGGGAAAGAAAAGAGAGGAAATAGGGGTCTCAACCCTGTATCTGAGGCTTTCCCTTTACAAAGCTTCAGCTTACTGCCCCAGTGAAGTGGGGGGTAGATGGGAACTCCCAATGGGAAGTAGTTTCTCCTATTCCCAAGTCATTTTTTCAGGTCTCAGCAGCCCCAAGAGAAAGAGGACAGAGTCCCAGTTGAGAGAGTTCTATATAGCCTGGCATGACATCACCCAAGCTTTCCCAATCAGAGCTTTCCCTGAGGCCAGTCTTTTCTCTTAAACAATTCATTAAAAAGAAAAGAACATTTCCAAGTTTAGTCAGTCAGGCTAGGGGTCTGATTCTCCCTGCTTTTGTGGCTGACAATTTCCCCTGCTTATGTGATTCTTTTATTTACAGTAAGCACGGGGTTATCTCTAGACCCTAGGATTAACAAAAGTCACAGGTATCTCCTGCTTCTTTCCAGCTTAACCAAGCAGGAGAGAGAAAACAAGATACTCAAATATAGAAAAAATGGATTACAATACGCGCTGTACAAATTAGACACAAAAAACCCACATAATGATATTTAAACTAAGATACCTTTGGAGTACAAAATGACTTGTACACTATGGGTGTTACACATGTATTTTGGTCTCATGTGTCCAGATTTTTGAAGTATGGATCCATTCCATATAAGGACACCAAAGTCAGAAGTGACTTAGGCACATGGGATTCCAAGGCACAGATCTTTTACGGTCTATGGGCAGGCACTGCTACAAGGCTTAAGGTTTGGATTCACAACGGTATTTAAAAATCTCTTTCTCTCTCATTTAGACTCCAGCCTTTCCTTTTCTTAATAGGACATAGATACCTTAACATATTGAGTGTGGCCTAAGGGACATCCCCTGCATATATGAAAAGTTTACCACACGTTCCAATGCAGTTTACCTCTTGCATATTATGCTATGCCAGGCAGTTTTCTTCTTAAACCAGAAGCAGTATTGCTGAATCCAAAGTGGTATGGGTTTGTTGACTTGGCATGTGCCAAATCAACACTCAGGATCTCAGTATTATGCTGTTAGACTGGAGGGCATGATACAGAATTATATACACACACACAAACTACACAAACACTCTGTGTATGTGTATGTGTGTATGAACCCAAACACACAAGCATGCACTTCCATGGCTGTGTGTTAACACTAGGGGGCATTTGGGGTAACTTGGGGTCATGGTTACTTGGGGTCATGGTGCCCTGGGGTTACTTAGGATCACTCAGTGCCCTGCAGTTATTCAGGGTCACCTGATGTTGGGGTGGAAGCAAAGGAAAAAGCTGGGGTTTTGGAGGTGGCAGAGAGGGAGCTGAGATGGCAGAGGAAGAGAACGAAGGTCAGAGGAGCAGAAAGAAAAGATTGGAGCAGGGCCAGGATGTCAGTAAGACAAAAACCTCTCTCAGGGTTCCAGAATAACAGTTTTATTAAACAGGCAACACACCACACCCCCCCTATGAAGTTATTGGTTCTCACACACATGCACAAACACTCACACACACATGCACACAATGGTAGCAGGAGAGGAAAAGCTGAATGGAGGGATTTGAGGTCTAGGTATATAGAGACAGAGTTCAGATTCCTTGCTTGGGGGAAACAGGTGGGTAATAGCTACCTATTCCAGGCTGAGAGCTGATCCTAAATGGCCAGTCAGGGTTTTCTCTAGCAAAGTGTTGTCCGGGGGGGGGGGGGGTCGCCAGCAGGGCCTCTGGGTGGATAGGTGGCATGGCATAGTGCTGGTCCAAATGGAGAGGATGTTCCAGATAGGTCACACTCTACCACCCCTTTTACAGAGGTGGGCTACCTGTGTCTCCTGTGGGAAGGACATGTCCAGGCAAAGCCAGTCCTGCTCAGGTGCATACATGCATATCCAGGTGTCCTCACTGTTTGGTGGGATACAGTGGTGGGATTTCTGGTTTCTGTAGGGTCTTTGTCTTCCAAATGTTGGGTTCCTGTAGGTTCTTAATCTTTCAAATGCTGGGTTTTGTCTCTGTTCCTGGGTGAGGTCCGTGGTTCCTGGGTAAGTCAATGCAAGGCAATGGTCAAGCCGTCGAGTTGTTTATTGTGTTGTTACTGATCATTCAGTACAGGCCTGCTGCCATTATGCCTCAAGCACCCTCATTCATTCAGGAACCAATTTGTTCCTTTACATGAGACTGGTTAGACATGAGTCACAATTACAACATACTATACAATAGGTTATACTTGGGCAGGGAACACTAGATGGAAGCTTGGCATACAAAATGGAAACTTGACATTACTTTACAAACAGAGGCCTAAATCATATAAATTCAATATAAAACAGTAAAAATCAATACAAACATAACAGAACACTATTTACATAATAAAAGGGGTTTATTACTATAAGGGAGTGTAAGAACTTAACTTACCTATGACTATCTGTAACTACTTATAGGAGATAGAGGAGATAGAGAAAGACTCATAAACGTTTGGAGAAGGAGAAAGAATGTATTTTTAAGTAAAAAAAAAAAAGAAAAAAGCCTGGGAGGTTTGCTGCATGCTGGCTAATGAGCCTTAGGCAGGTTACTTGACACTGCCACTCAGCAAAACAAACTAGACCACCTGAAGCACCAGGTAGACTAGGGCTGGGGAAAATATGACTTGCGGGTCAGATGTGGCCTTCCAGCTGGCTAGATATGGCCCACAGCCACCCCTGTGGCACTCCTCATGGGGACAAGCCCCATCCACTCCCACTGGGACAGCCCGTGCCATGCTTCCAAATGCACTTGCCAGCCCTGGTCCCAACCAGTGTATGCAGCTTCTAACATGGCTGTTCCCAATGCTTCTCTGAAAGCCTTGCCTCCAGGAGGAGCTTCCTGGCTGAAGCTTCCCCTTCTTTCCTGGAATGGCACGGCAGGGGCAGGAGCAGGTGGAGCCGTCACGAGGCGAAGGGAGCAGATCAGTGCCCAGGCACCTGCAACTGCAAAAGGAACAGCCCTCCCAGAAGCTGCACATGCTCACAGAGGCTCAGGCCAATGGAGCTTTTCTGCTCCCCTTGCTTCCAGCTGCTGCTCCTCCTCCTGCTCCTGTCTCTGCTGTGCCACTCTGAGCAAGGGAGAGCCTCAGTGTGCAAGGCTCTGCTTACCTGCTGCATGCCCAGAGCAGCACAGCAGGGGCAGAAGCAGGAAGAGCTGCCATTGGAGGTGAGGGAAGCAAAATAGCCCTGCTGGCCTGGGTCCAGCTAGCACATACAGTTTCTAGCAAGGCTGTTCCTGGTGTGGCTGCAGTTGACTGGGTGCTGCTCTGCTCTTTGTGCCTCCAGTGGTAGCTTCTCTTCCTGCTCCTACCCCTACTATGCCAATTTGGGTGGGCAGGCAGGTGGTGGGGAAGCTTCAGCCAGGCTGCTCCTACTACAAACATGGGAAGCAGAGCAGCACCCAACTGCCCTGGGAACAGCCCCACCAGAAGCTGCATGCTGGCCAGGGCTGGGACCGGGGCCAGACTCATAGGCATAAGCTGCTGGGCCGGGGCCGGGGCCGGGGCCGGGGCCGGGGCCGGGGCAGGCATGAACCGCAGCATGCCATGTGCTGCCTAGGTGGAGCTCAACCCCGTGCAGAAGCAGCCATGGACTGCACCCCCTGGGCCAGCTCTGCTGTGCACAGTTCATAATATTCCAGTTCTCCCGTTCAAGACTATTTTATTTCAAAATTCAAGCTGACCTTAATGCAGTCTTTACTTTCATTCTGAGCATTTGTGTTAAAAAAAAAATGTTTATGAACTTCAAATGAACCAACATTTTTTCACATTTTTTGGATCACAAATGTTTCTGGAATTTCAATTTCTTGTTCAGGAAGTGGAAAAAAACTTGAAAGTAAAGGTTCTCCACTGCCTAATTCCAAATTAAATTCCTACCATTCCAAAATACATCACTTCTGATAAATACAAATCATCTCACTTTGCAAACAATTTCCCCCTAAAAACATTACCATTAGATATGTGAATAGTTAAAATATTAACTATGTAACTGGTCAGTTCAGTGATAACTGGTTCTAGCTTACTGGTTATAATTTAGGCTGGGGCCTAGCACACTCTGGGAGGGAAGGGGTGGAGACAATAAATCCTATGGTGCCCCACCAGGAATGGGAAGGCAACAGGGCAGGAGGGAAGGGGAGATGAGCGGGGAGGGATTACAATACCTAAGAGCTAGACTAGGTGGAGGGAGGGAGGAGTTGCCTGATCCTTCCTTCCCAGAACACCAGCGGTTGCAGTCGGCTGGTAAAGCCCCTTGCTGGCTGCGTTTTCCTTCCTTCCTCCCTTCTGCACTACTGCAACTGGTCCAGGGAAGCTATATGCTGGTGGCGGGTTGCTGACTTCTGCCTTCCTAGGGCTTCTTGGGCTGTGCTGCCTGCCTGGTGGGACTGCTTTGGCCTCTGCCTCTGCCCCTGCCCCCCCATGTGGGCCAGGTAGGTGCAATGCCTACTCCATGGCAGGGTGGGGCAAAGCAGTTGCTGGCCCAGGGCTTCCCACCCCACAACTGACTGCCCCAGGAACCTAGTGCTGCCACACCTGTCCCCATCCCTGAACCTGACCAATTAATCATTTAACTGTTGTAATTACCAATTAAAACCTGCTGTAAATATCAATTAAATACATATTTATTTAACCTGTTGTACCTAATTAATAGGTCTTTTTTTTAATAAAAGATTTTAGATTTCTTTTTAACTTTATTATTTGTGAGTGTTTCCCATCTAAACATTTAGGCTCAAATCAAGAGTCAAATTCAGTAGGACTCTCACCTTGAAAAAAATTGATGAAGAGTAGAATCTGGCTCTTGCTATAAATATGCATGGGATATTGTGTGCTTCAAAATGAGTATTAATGTAGTATGTTGCAACTATTACTGAAAGAATGAACATCTGAGAAAACTGAGACAGAACTTCCTGGTTAGAATGAACAATTTAGTTCCTGGAGGTTCAGGATTTCTGTCCATATAAATTTAAAAGTAGACTCATTTAATCTAAGGCTGATATTTCTCAAGGGTGTATCACAGCAGTATATGAAAGTGTCTTGCATATGAAAAATATTGAAAGATATTAGATCTTTCTTTCATGGTTACAAACTTAGGCTGGGGTTTTCAAAGAAGAGATTAAGTGAATTAAGTTTCCACTTAGGCATTTTAGGCCTATGGCAACATTACTTCCATCGAGCAACAGGTAATATCACTGAGTGGAAAATTTCACGTCATGTGACCTACATCACATTCAAAGGGCAAGCTATTCGGAGGTGGGGAAAGTGTTCTGGGAACTTGTTCTGCCGGTACTTGCTAGCAAGGGGAGCCAGAGAACTGCTGTTATGGGCTGTCATCTCTCTGCAGCTGTGCTGGGAATGAAAAGTCAGCTGAGCTCCCTCAGGAAAAGGAGCTGTGTCCCCAACTCTTGTACATACCTAGGAAGATTTGTATGAAAGCCAGGGGGGAGCAGAGCTAAGCACAGGGCTCAAACTCTCCTGGAACTTTATGAGGTACTTTTGTGTATATGCTTGTCTTGCCCATGGGTTTCTTTACAAATTTCCTCCCCCATCTCCATTTTTCAGCAACAAATTGAAGGCTCATAGACCATTTTTATGGCTCATTGACCATTTTTTATTGTATGATGATTACTTTGCACATATAGCATATCTATATTTATTGTGCAGTTAATCAGTTAATGCATATTAATTGCACAATAGATGTAATGTGCATCATGGTTCGGGACGCAGGCTATGTTCACCCCTTATGCCTCCTTAGTAACTTTTGAAAATTCCAGTTTTAGGTTAACTACACTGTTTCACTGTATGCATGAGCTAAGTCACATTGTGGAAGGAAGCATACCAATTCAGCCTGAAGCATGATGTACAAAGAAGGGTAGATTGCTTCTGGTACTCCTGGTACATCATTTAAAACTAGCACTGGTATCCCTCTGCTCCAAGTCTGTTGTGTAGACTTACCCTAATTTCCACTCCCCCTTTCTTTTCTGTTTCTGTTTTGTTTGTTTGTTTGTTTAATGTATTAAAGTGAAAGATAACCAGAAAAAAAAAAAAGAGACTACAGGTTTGGATTCAATTCCTTCTGAAGAGAGATGCAAAGTGGAGGCTAAATCTAATAGTTTGGTATAAGTAATATGAAATAAGATGTTTGTATAGTTCTTTGGGGGTGCAACGGACTTTGCATCTACATGACTCCAGGACTCCCATCAGGACCCCAGAAGACCCCTTATGGCCCCCAGCATAGCCGGCAGGTAAGCGGGGCCCATGGTGGGAGGGAGTAGCACAACTGTGGGGAAGCTGAGAGGAGCTGAGGAGGGTCATGCCCCGACCCAGATCCTACTTCACCTAGCCCTGCAGTGAGCCACGCAACAGAGCCACATGAACAGATCACACAAACGGGCACACTTCTGGGCCTGGCATGTGGGTTAGAGTAGCAGTTTGTGCAGGAGGGTGAGAAGAAGGGCCATGAGACTCTAGGCAGGGTGACTGAAGGGAACGGTTGGCATAATAGTAACCAAACTGCTACCAGTGCAATGGCGAGTGGGATGCATCACACCCTGAGGTTCCCCCCTGTGGCTGGATCCCTCTCCTCTGGTACTTCCAAGGCCTCCACCAAGATGAAACCCCTGGTTCTAGCTTCCACTCAGATGGAGCCCCTGTCTTATGGCTATGGGGACTGCCTGGCTTAACTCCAAGCACCTGGGATCAGGAGCTTTGCAACCATTCCTTGTGAGGTTTGCTCTGTATTAGGGTCTCTGAAATCCCAGACAATGGAGCTGCAGACCAAGGTGCAGAGGCTGCGTGCCATCAGGGATGGTGAACAGGAGATTGACTCCTACTTCCAGGCCCTTCATCCCAGAAAAGAAGAGGGAAGACCTAGGTCACCTGCCAGGACCAAGGAGACCATGAGGAACTCCCATACTGTCCAGCCAGGGGACAGGACAAAAGTTGTCTCCATCCTCAAGCCTCGCTGTAGCAAGGTCACCAACCCCCCTGGATCTCTGCAACAGGTATGAACCTTTTGCAACACCAGTAGGGCCTGAAGAGCTGCCAGCTACTGTAAGTGAGGAAGAAACATGACCAGCTATCATCCCTAAGATGAAATGCAGAGTGGTTATTGTGGGAGACTCCCTCCTGAGGGTGACAGAGGGAGTGATGGTGTCACCCTGACCCCTTAGCCTAGGAGGCTTGCTGTCTCCTGGGAGCCCTTCTTCAAGAAGAAGAAATTCTTCTCAGCCAGAATGGTTGACCTGCTTGACTGGGCTTTGAACTAGGAGATGGACAGACAACCACCAGAGCAACCTCACCAAGCATCAACCACAAACAAGCAGGTTAGGATGCTCAAGGGAACCCACTCCTACCCCAGCCCAAGATCAGAGCTTCTCCTTGAGTACAAGGAAGCCTTGGGCCCCAACAGCACACTTATTTGCCTGTATATTAATGCTAGGAGGTCAGGGGGGAAAAAAACCAAAAAAACCCAGGAGGAACTAGTCCTTCTACTAAACAAAAATTATTATGATCTCACAAAGATCACGGAGACCTGGTGGGACTCCTCCTGTGACTGGACTACTTGTATAAATGGTTATACCCTGTACAGGAGAGATCAGGCTGAAAAAAGGGGCAGGAGTGTAGCTTTCTATGTGAAGGAGAGCTACATGTCCCTACAAGCAGAGCTTGGTACCCAAGTAGGACAACTTGAGACCCTTCAAGTTAGAATACAAGGGGAATATAGTGAAGAGGATACAATGATAGAAGTCTACTACAGACCTCCAAACCAGGAACAAGTGCTTGACCAAGAATTTGCCAGGGAACTGACTGAGGCTGCATGCTCTTGGTGCATGGCCATCATGGGAGACTTCAACTATCCAGACATCTCATGGGATGAGCATTTGGCCAAACCTAATTGGTCACAAAGCTTCCTTACATGCATGGATGAGCTCTCCCTGTCCCAAGAAGTTTATAGGTTGACAAGAGGCAAGGCACTGCTGGATCTGGTACTGGCCAAGGGGATGATCTAATCAGTAAACTAAGAATCAAAGGGAAACTGGGTGATAGTTACCATGAGTTGATCATTTTCACTATCAATCACAAAGCTGGCAAGTCAGCCAGCAATGCAATAGTCTTCAACTTTAGGAAAGCCGACTTGCATAAGCTCAGGAGGCTTGTTCTTGACCTTATGAAGAGGCCATGATTTCACAGGGAGGGGAGTTCATGATGAGTGGTTGCTCCTTAAGGAAGTGATCCTAGAAGCACAAAAAGAGTCCATCCCAACCCATAGAAAAGATAGTAAAAGGGCTCAAAAACCCCTTTGGCTCAACAGGGAACTCATGGACCTCCTACATCTAAAAAGAGAGGTGTATAAAAGATTGAAGACAGGAAACACCACTAAGGAGAAGTATGCTGCACTGGTCTGCACTTGTAGGGAATGAATTAGAAAAGCCAAGGCTGCAATTGAACTCCATCTGGCTATGTGAATCAAAGATAATAAAAAGTTCTTGTTCAGATATGTGGAGAGTTGAAAGAGGGAGAAAAAGGACAATACTGAACTCCTACTAAACCAGTTGGGGCAGCTGACTACTGACATCCAGGAAAAGGTCAATCTGCTTAATGATTACTTTGCATTAGTTTTTTACTGTGACTGAGCAAGGCCAACTCCGGGTGGCTGCGGAGGCCTTGAGTCAGTTGGCCCCACCAGGTGTGACCCCGGCATCAGTAAACAAGGGTCCACCCAGGTGTGTCGTGGGTCCTAGAGAGGTGAGGTGAAGGAATGAAGCTCCCAAAACGCGGTAAAGGTAATGAAAAACTTTACTCACGGAGAATAGTGGTCCAACTTATTTACAAGGCGGCATGCCACAGGGACAGACGAGAACAACGTGAAGGCCAGGGTGAAAAGGCTTCAAGCACGAGCGTTGAGCAGTCGACAGGTAAAGCTACTCACAGCAACTGCAACCTGGTATCAGTGTATTGCAGTTCTGAACAAAATCTCTCTAGAACTTCTAGAGACCCAACAGTACTGATAATTTGCAATAGACTCAGTACTGCGGTATCTATGTGAGTAGGGGCGAACCCCTCCTCGACACAGAGGCGTAGGTGCCTCAGCTCCTCTAAACCTAAGAGGGCTAAGCACACCCAAACGCTCCTCACGGCTCCTGAGGGGCGTTCTCAAATCGTGACACACTGCTCTTCACCGGCTTCCAACAACTCCACACGCCCACCTCCCAGCTAGACCCTCTTATAATTTCCCCCGCCAATCAGGTCACTGTGTAGGTGGATGGTTCTAGAAATCAACTAGTGGTCCTGTCAATCATAGTAATGTGGGTCACTAAGTTAATCCTTAAAATTCTATTGCGCTATGTTATTGCTCTCCGCCACTGCTTCCCTTTCACTCTGGTCATGTCACTTAACATATTATAAACATTACAAAACAGTATAATTCAATAACAATTATAAGCAATGGAACGTAAAACATCATAAAACAGCGACGAGACAGCTAATGATGGTAATTAACAATCGGGAAAGGGGTCGCAACTTCAAACTTCTCCATGACATTTACCAGCCCAAAGGGACCACCCTACCCAACATGATGTGGCATAACCAGGGTGAAGATAAATATATGCCCACTAGTGGCATGGATCTTGTCAGGGAGCATCTTGAGAGGCTGGACCCCCATAAAACAGCTGGTCCATATAGGTTGCACCCAAGAGTGCTAAAGGCACTGGAAGACATCATAGCACAGCCGCTGGCTAGGATATTCGAAAATGCGTGGCTCTCAGGCGAAGTACCTGAAGATTAGAAGATGGCCAATGTTGTGCCCATCTTCAAGAAAGGGAGGAAAGAAGACCCAGGAAACTACAGGCCAACAATTTGACCTCAATTTCTTGTAAGATTTTGGAAAAAAAATATCAAAGAAACCATTCCTGACAGACTAACAGAAGAAATATTCTGAGGAATAGCCAGCACAGGTTTGTTGTGGGTAGGTCCGGCTTGACCAATCTCATTTCTTTCTATAACCGGGTAACATATCACCTGGATAAAAGGGAAGAGGATGATGTCATATATTTAGACTTTTAAAAAGCTTTTGACTTGGTGTCCCATGATGTCCTCATGGAAAATTGAGCAACTGCAGCCTCATCTACTCCACAGACTGATAGAAGGGAACTGGCTGCAGAGTCAGACCCAGAGAGTGGTAGTTGATAGAACTGAATCAACATGGCACTTGGTGACTAGTGGCGTCCCCCCAAGGCTCCGTTCTTAGACATGTACTTTTTAATGTCTTCATAAACAATCTGGACACTAGTGTCAAAAGCAGATTGGCCAAGTTGACTGATGACACCAAAGTTCGGGGGAGGGTGTCCACCCTTGATGATAGGTTGGTGATCCAGACTGACCTTGATAGGTTTGCAAGGTGGGTGGATGAAAACCTAATGGCATTTAATACGGAGAAATGCAAGATGCTCCAACTCAGGAATAAAAAAAAAACACATCACACTTGTAGGCTCGGCAATGCTACACTCACTAGCACCATGACCAAAAGAGACTTGGAGGTCATGACTGACCACAAGGTGAATATGAGCCACCAATGTGATACACAGCTGGCAAAAAGAACAAAACTCTGGCTTGCATCTACCAATGCATCTTAAGCAAGACCCAGGATGTCATCCTCCCACTGTACTTGGCCTTGGTGAGGTCGTAGCTGGAGTACTGTATCCAATTCTGGGCTCCACAATTCAGGGAGGACATGGAGAAGCTTGAAAGAGTCCAGAAGAGAGTCATGCACATGATCAGAAGGCAAGAAAACAAGCCCTATGAAAAGAAGCTGTGAGCTATGGGACTCTTCAGCCTGGAGAAGTGTATGATCAGGGTGACATGGTGTAGCCTATAAGCACATAAGGGATGTGCATCAGGATCTGGAGGAACACCTGTGCACCAGAGTACTCCAGAGGATGACAAGGTCCAACTATCATGAAGTCCTACAACACCATTTTAGGCTGGACATAAGGAAAAGCTTCTTTACTGTCAGAGCCCCCGAGGCCTGGAACAGACTCCCCCCAGAGGTGGTGCAAGCACCTACTCTGGACACATTCAAGAAACATTTGGATACTTATCTAGCTGGTATCCTTTGACCCTATCTGATTTACTGCCCGACAGGGGACTGGACCCAATGATTTTACAAGGTCCCTTCTGGCCCTAATGTCTATGAAAAAAAGAAAAAGAATTTACAGGTGCTAAGTATTAGTATATGTAAATTAGCCACTCTGCAGAGTTTTTCCTGATGAGTCAGCAGCTCTTTAAGCCTGTTCCCAAAATGTGCCTTGATGTCTCATGAACACTGTTTCCCCATAGAACATAATGCAGTTTGCAATGCAGGATTTAAATTCATTAGATTGTTGTGGACTGGACATTGGAGCAAAATGAGAACTGTGTGTTTACAGAACTTTTTCTCTTTAAATAAAGTCTTTGTACCTTGAGTTCTCCTGTTTCTTGTTCAAGGGAACTGTAGAATAAACGTCAGTGACTGGAAATGGAATATCATTGGCATATATTAGTCACCTTGGAACAGAAAGAGTTCCCATCTCTGACAGATTCTTTTTTCAGAGTGACTTATTTAAAACACAGGTTTTGGATTCTTATTCAGAATAATAAAAGTTAGGGTGGAAATTCTTATTCAGGCAAAGATCTAAAATGACTCCTAATACAGATCTTTGACATTACACCTATCAAAGAAACATTTGGCAATTTGAAGAGTGTGCAGAGGAAAAAGGCAGGGTCAGCACACAATTTTTTGGAACCCCCTGCAAGGTATAGTTTTGGGAGACCCTGATCCATCAACACAGATAACCGTAGCAGGTTGTAGCGCCCATAAAAAATCAGCCTGTGTGAGGCCTCCTTACCCATCCCACAGCACACTTTTGCTGGTAAATGAATGTCCTGGCACATCAGATGTGAGGACAGGGATGGTGGTTGTGATTTCCAGCTGCAACAATTAAACATCCATCCTACTAGGCAAGTGGGCAGGCTATACCACAAAACATGGCAGCCACTGCCAAATGCAAGAGGAGCTGCGGCCTCTCTTCCCGGCTTTGTTTGGCGCCCTGCAGTCATAGGTTCCACAGCATAAGATGGGCCGGCCCTGGCAAAAGGCATCTTCCCCACTTCCATCTTCTAGGTGGCCAGCATGAGAACATCCACACACATATCCCACAAATGAGTGGTACATGAGGGCATAAGAAAATATACTCCAATTTAAACAATCCACTGAACACCCTCTCAAGAAAAAATTGGTTAAACATCATGTGGAGAGAGGACATGGATTATACCAAGTTCCTTCTCTGCTTTTAAATAAAAGCACAGGCCTCAGATTCAGGGAAGAGTAAATTGCATAGCTCTGATTTGAGCACATGTAGCTAATTCCATTTTCATAATCTGTATGCAGAGATACAGCAGGCTTATTTTGCACTGTTGGCAGAGAAGGATGCAGGGCAGTGAATAGGGGTATTATGCCAATTTCTGAAGAGAGGGGTGAAGTAGTCTTACCTGCCATGTCTTTGGTGGGAGCTGCTGCTGTGTCAAGGTGGGCTCAGGCTTTCTGCACACTGGCTGTAGTAGCTCCACACAACAGGCTCCCCAGGGATGCCAGTCTGGTTCCCACTCTAAACCTGCATCTAGTGCCCTGTTCATCCTAATTTGAGATGTACTACTGTCTGCATGTGATGAAGAGGGTAAAACAGATGTTCCAATTCATAGATTAAAAGGCTAGGAAATACAGTTGTGATCTTCTACTCTGATGTCCCATTTAAATTCTCTCTCCCAACTGAGTTGGCACAATTTTTACAGCCTTGTGAAGCTGAATCTTTTAATGCATCAAACATACACTTTTATGGTTTGCATCTAACAAATGTGATCAAGTCATGATAAAGGAGGCAGTTCAAGCAACAAGGGGAGCAGCAGACAAGGAGAAGCAAACAGGACAAAAAAGAGCTTGCAGTGAAAAGGGAATCCTACAGATCAAGGAACAGCAAACAGGCCAGGTACAGAGGAGTTTGTTAGGGAAGGACTGCTTGGAAAGAGAGGAACAAAGTGAGAGGTAGCAGATTAGAAGATCCAGAGACATGGCTGGAGGATGTCACAATCCCAGTGCTACTTCAAGCTCGTCCCCTGCTTCCACCTGTGAGTTTTCTGTCCAGGCAGGACCACTCACCACTGAGGTTTCCACCCATGTCCTGGTTTAGTGCTGTCCAGGCTGTGATTTGCAGATTCCTTCTTGTGTCAGCCAGGTGCGAGAGTGCCTCCAATGTCAGGGAGAAGACAACAGAGCTACAAAAGGTGGTAGCAAGACTCTGAAGCATTTTCCACCATGAAGACTTCATCAGTTTCAGGCTAGAGGAGACTTCTAGAACTGTAGAGGAAGGACTTCCAGAGGTGGTGCTAGAAAAGGAAGAAGGCATGGACTCTCAGGACAGGGAAAGCTGGAAACTTTCATCTTCTCGCTGAAAGAAGCTTTCGTCCCCACATGCAATGGTTTGCACTAACAATAGAGGAGGAAGGGTGCATTCCATTGGTGGAAGACACCAGGCCAGGGATCTCCAAGGTGGGGAGGATCAAGACCACTGCCACGAGCACCAAGTGACGAGTGGTGGTGGTTGGAGATGCCCTTGTGGGGGGATGGAGGGATCCATTTGCCAGCCTGATCTATTGTCCTTGGAGATCTGCTGCTTGCCCGGAGCCCAGATCTGAGATATCATGAAGGATTACTGAGACTTGTATGACACGCTGAATACTATACTACTCATCCATGTGGGCAGCAATGATACTGCCGGGGAGAAACTAGAACAGATCAAGGGCAATTACAGGGCACTGGGTACAAGGGTGAAGAGGATGGAGGAACAAGTTGTGATCTCCTCAATCCTTCCAATCAAGGGTAAGGGCCTTGGCAGGACTGGTGGCATCCTGAAGATCATTGTATTACTGCACAGGTGGTGTCACCAACAGGGATTTGGCTTCTTTGACCATGGGATGTTGTTCCAAGAAGGCTTACTAGGAAGAGACCTGATGAAGGGAGGGAAGAGCATCTTTGCAGACAGACGTCCAAACTTACTGAACAGGGCTTTAAACTATGTTTACTGGAGGATGAAGAACAAAGCCATGAGATTTACTAACGGGGGGAGGCTGTGGTGGGTGGGAGCTAGTTAGCTGTAGGAGGCAGCTGAGAGGAGCTGAGGAGGATCATGCCCCTCTCCTGGTTCTTACTTGGGCCCAGCCCCCCAGGGAGCCACGTGACCGGTGCCTCCAAGCACGTGAGATGGGGGGGCACTCACCTGTCCCTTTCTCTGGTGGGGCAGGGACTCCCTGCCCCTGAGAGTGGTGCAGAGTTTATGGTGGGCCCTACTGCACATGCATAGGAGTTTAAAAGGGACTGCCAATGGTGGAAGCTGCAGTTTGGGCCCAGCTCCAGTGAGACATGCCTGGGTGGAAGTCCGTCACACCCCCGTAAGCCCAGGACCCCCAGCAGGACACACAGTGGACCTCAACCCTGACTCCCAGCATAGCCAGGAGGTAAGTGGAGCCTGCAGTGGGTGGGAGCTAGTCAGCTGCAGGAGGCAGCTGAGAGGATCCAAGGAGGGTCATGCCCCCACCACTAGCACCCACCTGGCCCAGCCCCCCAGGGAGCCACACAACCAGTGCCACCCAGCATGTGAGCCAGGGGAAGGGGAGGCACTCACCTTTCCCTTCTCTGGTGTATAGGGACCCCCAGCCCCTCAGAGCAGTGCAGCACCCGCAGTGGGCCTTACTGCACATGCATAGTTACTTAAAAGGGCTCACCAATGGTAGAAGCCACAGTTTGGGCCCACTCCAGCAAGAGATGCATGAGTGGAAGTTTGTTGTACCCCGGTGAGCCCAGGATCCCCAGCAACACTTCTAGTGGACCCCAACCCTGACCCATCGTAGTTGGGAGGTAGGTGGGGTCCACAGCAGGTGGAGCTAGTCTGCCATGGGAGGCACTTGAGAAGAGCTGCAGAGGGTCATGCTCCCCTGCTGCTACTTGGCCCAGCTCCTGGGGAGGCATGAGACTGGAGCCTTGTGAACAGTGCATGCAAACAGGCTTTCTCTGGGCCCAGCATGGGAGCTATCAGGAGAGGAGCATGAGGCTCTAGGGGGCAAACCTGAAGTGAAATGCTGGCACAGCAGTAGCCCGGACTATGACCTGCAGCATGGTGGGAATGCACCACCCCCTGAAGATCCCCTCTGTGACTGGGCTCCTCCCTGCTTTGGTACCTCTGAGACCTCCACCCAAATGGAATCCGTGGTTTCAGCCTCCATTCAGACGGGGTCCCTGGCTCTTGGCTGTGGGGGCTGCCTTCAGACACACGGGATTTGAATGTGAGCCATCCATGTGACACCACAGCCAGCAAAGCAAACAAAACTCTGGCTTGTATCTATAGTAAGACCCAGGAAGTCATCCTTCTGCTTTACTCAGCTTTGGTGAGGCTGCAGCTGTAATACTGTACCCAATTCTGGGCTCTGCAATTCAGAAAGGATGTGGAGAAGCTTTAAAAAGTCCAGAGGAGAACCATGTGCATGATCAGAGGACAAGAGAGCAGGCCTTATGAAGAATGTCTGAGAGTCATGGGACTCTTCAGCCTGAAATAGTGTAGGCTCAGGGGTGACTTGAACCAGCCTAGAAGTGCATAAGGGGTGTGCATCAGGAAATGGGAGAACATCTGTTCACTAGGGCATGCCACGGGAAGACCAAGGTCCAATGGTTATGAACTCCTGGAAGGCCATTTTAGGCTGGACATAAGGAAAAGCTTCTTTTCAGACCAAGTCCCCAGGGCCTGGAATCTTTCAGACCAAGTCCCCACAGAGGTGGTGTAAACACCTACTCTGTATACTTTCAGAAAACACTTGGATGTCTGTCTTGCTGGGATCATTTGACTCCAGCTGACTTCCTGCCCCTTGGGCAGGGACTGGACCCAATGATCTTGCAAGGTCCCATCCAGCCCTAATGTCTGTGAAAGTGGGGAACCTGGAGGAAGCCAGACATAGAAGGGGGCAGCAGGCGATGCCTCATTCTTCTTGAGAAAGTAGGGCAATTGGCTACAGTCACCTCAGGTGCCTGTGCACAAATGCATGGAGCCTAGGAACCAAGCAGGAAGAACTGGAAGTATTTTCACAGTCAAGAGACTATGGTGTGATTGGAATAACAGAGACTTGCTGGGATAGCTCACATGACTGGAGCACTGTCATGGATGGGTACAAACTGTTCAGGAAGGACAGACAGGGGAGAGGAGGAGGAGGAGGAATTGGAGTGTACTATATGTAAAAGAGCTGTATGATTGTTCACAGCTCCAGTATGAAGCTGGAGATAGGGCTGTAGAAAGATTCTGCGTTAAGGTTAGAGTGGCAAACAAGGGTGATGTTACAGGTGGGAGGGGGCTGCTATAGATCATCAAACCAGGAGGATGAGGTAGATATGGCTTTCTTCAGACAATTAGCACAAGTTTCCAGATCACAGGCCATGGTTCTCATAAGGGTCTTCAATCATCCTGATATCTGTGGGGAGGGCAACACAGCAGTGCACAGACAATCCAGAAAGTTTAGGGGCAACGTCCTGGTGCAAGTGTTGGAGGGACCAACTAGAGGCCTTGTTCTTCTTGACCTGCTGCTTCCAAAACATGGAATACTTGATGGGGGAGGTAGAAGTGGATGACAACTTGGGCAGAAGCAACAAAAGGATCAAGTTCAGGATGCTGAAGCACTTTAGTCTGATAGCACATCCATCAAGGGTTAACTTAAAGTGCAAT
>JAGPOW010002067.1:7820205-7833868 GCA_030014935.1 Caiman crocodilus
TTTTTTAAAACACTCTAGGAGCCATGAATGTCTTTTCTGTTATGGATACAGACCCTTTCTGCATGCTTATAGTGAAGTAGATGCAATGCCTGTACCTAGCCTTATTCATTTATGTAACTCGTGGGACTTATACAAGGCTAGGACTTCAGTAAATATACTAAGTATTTTACCTACCTGTACAAATTTAAGAAAAGATGTTTTTGTTTAAGCAGCAAATAAATTTGTGCATATAACAACATCATTATGGTCTTAGGCATGCACCAGAAAATCTCAGATATTTTCTATTGCTTACTGCAAAAAATGGGGTTATCATCAGGTGAGACTCTCCTGCCATTAGTATGAGCCCACCTGGTAGTATTCCTGGATTCATTTCTTAACAAGATGATTGTTGAAAGATAAATTATGAATGATACTTGGCTGGCAACATCAGGGATATGACCATAAACTGCCTGCTCAGTCAAAACTCATAGATGTCAAAAAAGCCTAAGTTACATAAAGTGCAGATCTATATCACAGTACATTGGACATACCAGCCACCCTTTCAGTGCACATAATTATTCCTAGAAACCTTGCATTTGTCTATTCAGCGCTTATGCAAATATTGTGCACTTTAAAAGGTGGGTAAAAAGGTTCTTGGCAAAAAGTATTTACCTATAAATGTTTAGAGGGAGATAGTTAACAATGTAAGTCTGAAGTCAAAGTATAGATGCACTTTACAGATTATGTGCATCACAGATTCTCTTTGCAGCTCGGATTCAGTTAGTCTATAAGGTGCATCTCTACCCTGCCTTCTGTCTATTCATATTATAATTCTCAATTTCAAGCATGTATATTTCAGTGTTTATTTGAATTAACAATTTTAGGCATTGTGTTGGGGCGCTGCCATTTAAAGCTGCAGGATGTAAATGAAAGCAGTTTATTTAATGAATAATACATGGAAAAAGTACTGGAAAAAAAATCAAAACCGTTTCAATAGAAAAATGTTCAAAGTAAATTTGCTTTTGTCAAAAGGCTTTGGGTATATAGTCTGAGACTCCAGAGCATGGGAACTACTGTCACAGAACTGCTGTGCAATGGGGCTCGCTAAAATCTCTCATTAAGTTGTTTTCTGTTGCAGGTTTTCCACACCAATTAGCATCCTGATTTTAGCAGAACTTGGACTTTTCTCATCACATCTTTCCTGTTGTCTACTGGTATGAAATGCCCTTCAGTTTGGAGTGATCACTTAAGCACTTAATGTGGTACACAGGGCCTTCTGCAACTAGAATTAATTTCACCCTGTAAGTACAGTTTGTTTTTCAAATGCCATACTTACACAATCTCACTGCAAAATTAGGTTGACGCTATATAAGCCACAATTGCTACTGCAAGGCTTATGAGAAACCATTTGTGCATGAGACAAACAAGCACACAATCTTAACAGGCACTTCCATAGATTTTAAGAAGTAAATTAAAACAATTTATTCTTTTAAATTTAAACATCAGTTCTATGTTCTGGAATTGTAGAAGGCTAACCTTAAAACTACAAATGAAATTATATAAGTAGAATAAAAAGTGTTTCAGGCAAGACCTCTGCTCAGAGATGATGAACACTGCATAACCGGAGAGCATCATACAATCAGCTTAAAATGCACTATTCATGTCTTAACCAAAATAATATCACTGGACACTGACAAAACTCAGGGAAAGAAGGGAAAACACACACACACACACACACACACACACACACACACACACACACACACACACAGAAAAGACTTGACCCTAAGGCCCTGCTACTTAGCCACCGCTAGCCCTGCTCCTATAGTGGTAGTTGCTCCTCTTGCTATTTTAGAAACTGGTTTGAATTGTACATGATATAGGGCTGGGTCGTTTCTCCACAGCAGTTATACATTGTAGAGTTCTCAGGTGCAGTATGTAGCCTTCATGTTTTATTCATATAGCAGAAAGGAGTATAGTAAATGAAGTAACCAACACAGAGTAGAAGCGGCAAGAAATGCTTCTCCACAGCAATTTAAGATTTAATATTGTGCCACACTTGAGAGCTCTTTAAAAAAAAAAGAAAAGAAAAAAGAAAAGGAGCATATTATATTCTTAACTGAATTAACCAGTGTAGTGAAAAGAAAAATATAGAGTTCTAGGGCAGCAAATCAGGCAGCCTGTTATTAGCACTGACAGGCTCACAAAAAAACTCCAGCTTCTATAGCACGTACTAATACAGCTGCCTGAACAAACTGCTACAGATCAAAATGGCGCTGGAAAAAGCCCCATCTAGAGCTGAGAGCCTGAGACCAGCAGTTGGCATCCAGTAAGCACACAGGAAACTCTGAGCGGAACGCAACAATTCACATGACTGTTCTCCTTAACTTACATAATAGGTTATTTTTATTGTAAAGCCAAAACTATTTTAAAGCAGCTTAAAAGCACAATGTTTTGTACTTCATATACATGCTTTTGGTACACAGACAGAAGAAAATAACTTGCGAGAATTGTCTAGGAACAAATATTTCACCTACAGCACGCTCAAAATGACGGAATGGAAAAGAGATACGATAGGGCCTTTTCTGAAAGGTCTTTTACAGCAGAAGCCAAAATAGAGACCCCTCACTTCAATGATGCTTTCTTCTTTCACCAGCAAAAAGGAGCCTGGAGACACAAATCTATATTAAGGAGCAAGGTAAATTATTCACTTGACGCACTGGGGGGGCGGGGGGAATCACTCTGTGGAGCCACTGGAGGATTCACCTTGCCAGCTGTGAAGTGGCCAAGTAGTTTCTGCCAGACCATTTCCCAGCAACATGGAAGAAAACTGTCAAACCTACAGAAACTTTCTTCCCTTAACACCACAACAGCAATTTGAAATTCTGGCTTTTCTTTGAGCCAGAAGGTCAGACCAAAGCATTTAAAATTTGGCAAAATTCAGAGCAGATTTAAGACCCACACCCATTTGCAATTGTAGGTTATTGGCTAGCCTACTGATATATGATTGGTAAGTTTGTGTACCTGAAGTGAGTCACAGTTAAAGTATGTTCCCTAATGTATATCTGTAGCATGGCTCAGACTGGAACACATTAGGCTTAGAAATTTTTTTAAAAGTACAATTATCACACTTAGAATGTTTCATATTAAAAGTGGTGGTATATCACATTCATGGTTTAATGCATTGGGGTGTCTCATAAACCCCCACAAAAGTAGTTACTTTGAATTTGTCTTTGGTTTTGTGAGGTAACAACAACCTAAAGGTATTACCCAGATATTAATTATGACCTCATACAGATGAACTATGCTATTTTGGCCCTTGCTATTCCAACACATGGCCCACTACAATTGACATGCGCATCTCAGATAAGCTCATGCTACTGATCTGCAACAGCCCTTTCCTAGGGAAGTGAGGATGGACTTAAACAAGGGGAAAAAACCCAGAACTCTTAATTTTAAGACAAATCCAATCCTCAAATGGGTAGACATGAAAGTATTGCACCTGGATAGAGAGATAGAGAGATTTCCTTAGAACAGTCAACCAGGGGGTGGTGTGAGGAGATGAGCAGATAAGCACAGGCTCAATGTTGCCCCTTCCTGGATGATACCCTACTCCCAGCATCTGGCTTCCCTGCAAGAAGGTAAGCTCTGTAATGTATAGTTTTTTAAAAGGGTGCCATTTACTCCACAAAGTTATGGAAGGGTGCCTCAAGTCCAAAAAGGTGGAGAAACACTGTCCTAGAATAAGATTGAGAATGCCTAATATGGGAAACTACACATGAGATGTGCAACCCAACTGCAAACCACAGCTCAACTCTACTGTGATCTGCACTGTAGGGATACCTCTTGGGCAGGGAAGTGGCCAAAGAAAGCAAGGGAAATCTCAAAGGTCCTCCAGTCTTTCCCTTTTATGTGCTAGCATTAAACTGGCTTCCCTGGAACTGCTGCACTGGGTGCTAGGAGAGGGGTAGGTAATGATAGAACATCTGCCAAGCACGCAGGTGAAGTGTGCCAGGCAGGCCATGGATTTGGTTCTATCCAAATGCTTATTGTTGATTCATGGTGGGTGTGTTGGCAGTAAAAGCTCAAATACCTACATAACCTTGCATTACAGTGACAATTTTATTTGAGGTAAGGGGAAGAAGTGTGGGAAGAGCAGCTGTGATCTCCAAAATATGAAATTCCACAAGAATCATTTGGAATATTACACATCCATAGCAGAGAGGGGGCAGACTTCAAAAGTAAAACAGGATTCTGTGAAAGCCTATGCATTGGGGGGTCATTTACATCAATAGTGTAAAAGGCTAACCAATCTAAATGAAAGTATTCCATATCTACTTTTCACTTTCTTTGCATAAATGACTGCATAAGTGAGGCAACAGCAATTCAGACCTTGGAATTTGTTTGCCTTCATGAAAAAAAAATAGCTATGGTATACCAATGCAAACAGAAACATCAGATTTCCACATGACAACTGGGAATTGTTATGCTGCAGGGGGAAAAAAACACTTGAGGAATAAGAAGGGACTGGCTTGAGAATACCAATTCTTTTATTATTAGCATTGCATGTTAACTATATAGGCAATGTAAGCCTTGTACTAGAAGGAAAAGCCACATTTACCTTTTGCAGGAACAAAAGGCATATATATAACACCCCTGTCTCCTCCCTCTCATACAAATCCATTTTCTAGTCATGTTGGAATGGGGCTTGGAGGAAAGCCAAATATCTGTGGCGCATTACCTATGCCCCCAGCAATAAGGAAAGTGAAATATAGCTAATTTTTTGCTCCCTGACCATCATTCCTTTTGCCTTCCTGATGACTGCTGAAGTGGTTTTAAAACCTTGCTACTCATCTAGGTTATATACTATACTATATTGAAGAGTATCTGTCAGCTGCAGAAAGAAAGGTGGACCTTCAGAAGTTCAAGATATTCAGGAGAAAGGAAGAGAGAAGACTTACTTCTAGTGAGGAAAAACTTTAGATAAAGCAATAGTTAAAATGTTGTTCAATTAATGTACCAAGGTGCCATTAATTCTTCTTACCATACACCTATGGCACAGGGCACAAAATAAAATGTAGTATAATTAATGTCTACTGAAGGAAGTTGCACAAAGTTTACAGTTAAATTATATTTAAAAAAGAAAAAAAATGTGTTTAGTTTTTGTTTTCTCAAATTAAGCTTAATGTATATAAGCAAGCTGCTGTTACTTAAGCTTAATTACAGAGGAACGAATGATAAGCTGATGGTGCCCTGATTGAGCATCGATAAGCAAGCTGAACTGTAAGCAATCTATTTCAATAGGCACCTACAAAGAATACTTTGTAAGTCATATGGAAAACAATTGTGCATCCTTGAAAGGCAGCATGTCCTAATGGGTACAGGACTGAACTCAATTGTAGGCAAGTTGAATTCTGTTTCTGGCAAATGACATGATTTATGAAAGTGGACAAATCACTTCAACTCACTTGGGTGCATGCCCCTACCAGTCTTTCAATCTGCCTGACCCATTTAGACCAGTGATTCTCAGGTATTTTTGACTCAAAGGGTGTCTGTAGACATGTGGGGGGGGGGGATGCTGCACCAATGTGCTCTAATTACAACACATCAAATCAGGCCAGTTAAAGGAGAGTCTGCTGGAATGTGCTAATTAGCGCGCTCCAACAACCTCCCTGTCTTGTGTATCAGCATCCCCATGCTTCAGACTGCTGGCAAGAGGGCACTGTAACTAAAGCAACCCCACCCCCATTTTGAAGTGTAGGGACACTGGTACACAAGATGCTGGGGGGTGCTTTAATTAAAGTAACTCTTGAAGCTGCTGTAATTAAAGCACTCCTCACCCCCAACCCAAGCATGTGTAAAGATGTCCAAGGAATCCATAAGACAATACCAACTCTTAGCTTTCACTTTTTCTTGGCTACAGTAAATCAATGGAACAATTCTCCCATTGAAAAGAACTTGAAGACAAAAGGGGTAGAATGTTTTGTGGGGTTTTTTTTAACTATGGATTCCTAATTGAAATCTCTAAAGTTTTTAAAATAATTTGGAATCACACGTAGGAATTTGTATACATAACCGTGCTAATATTATGCAGCACACTTAAAAATATCTCACAGCTCCTTGGACAGGAATCATTCATTTTAGATAGTAAGATTTTGGGGGCAGAATCTGTCTCTTACTCAGTGTTGTTTATTGGAACATCCAATATGCAAGGCAGCTTCAGCCTCTCCTGTTGCCTTTTTATCTTAAAAGCAACAGAAATAGTGTCTTCTTCCAGAGCATGGAACATGAATATGGAGCATACATATTCAACTGTAAAGTGGTTTGATTTCAAATTTATTTTTCATGTCATTTCTCAGTAAATATGCATTGTATAACCCTTAACTATGGCAAATACAACAACTTATGATACTTCTTTCTAGGTACTACTTGCTACAACAACTTGCCTTGGAACCCAAGAGAAGAAGCAATTCTAGACCTTATCCTGAGTAACACACAGGACCTGGTCAAGAGGTATCTGTTGGTGAATCACTCTGTAATGGCAACCATAACACAATCACATTCAACATTTCAGTGGGAAGGAATAAGCCCCCAAAAAATCCACCATGCCAATATACAACTTTAGGAAGGGGAAATATACAAAAAAGAGGAAGTTAGAAAGAAGTTAAAAGGAGCAATCAAGAATGTAGAAGGCCTGCAGGAAACTTGAAAGCTCTTTTTAAAATAATGATATTTTAAAATATGGAATAGAGGATCAGGAAAAGTATAGACCACAAATAAAAATGCATACCAAGTGGTTCAGTAAAAACCCTTCATGGTTTAAAAGCATAGCTGAGGAGGTGTTTCAAGGCAATAAAATCAATCAATCAATCAATCAATAAATAAAACATTCATAAAAATGAAAGGTAGGCCCAAATGAGGAAAATATGAAAGCTCACGAATCCTGGCATGTCAAATTTAAAAGCAAAATAAAGCAGGCTAAAAACTAATTTGAGTATGTAGCAAAAGATGTTAAAATTAATAATACATATTTTTTAAAAATACATCATAAGCTAGACACCAATGAGAAAATCTATGGGTCTCTTAGATGACCATGGTGTTGAAGGTGCACACAGGGATGATAAGGCCATGACATAGAAGCTACATGCTTTTTTTACATTGGTTTTTACTTCAGAAGATACTAAACAAATTCCCATGCCATTCCTTCATACCAGGTAGGTCTGAAGAGCTGGGCAGCATTAAAGTGACAAACTGACAAGTTTTACAACAAATTGATAAATTAAATACTAGGAGAAACTGAAAAGGCTACAACTCCTGCTTTTGGAAAGTAGAAGGAGATCTGATAAAAATGTATAAAATCATGAAGGAGGTGGACAAAGTGAACTGTTATTCATCAAGAATACTAGAACTAGGCGGCACCCAATAAAATCAGTAGGAAACAGGCTTAGAATTAACATGAGAAAGTACTTTTTAAGGCAGCGTGTAGTTAACTGTGGAATTCATTGCCAGAGGAAGTGGTTGAGGCAGATAGCATCCCCAGATTCAAAAGGGGACTAGAGAAATTCATGAATGATGGAACTATTGGTTCCAACAGCAACTATTGGTAGCTGTTGAAGAGAACAGCTGGAGATGTTTCTTCTGGCATCTCTAATCCAATGAATGGTGGATCCCAAGGAGGGTAATGAATAGGGGACAGATCGCTAGCTATATCCAGTTCAATACTCTCCCTTTAAAGCATCCACTCCTTCCACTATTGAATACAGGATACGAGGCTACATGGACCATTGGTCTGATGCAGTATTGCTTCTTATAGTCTTCTGTTCAACAGGTTCCACCAAAAGCTTACAAACTACTGTAGTATTTAAGGTATGTCCCATACTCCAAATATGTTCTCAATGCAAAAACCCTGAACAAGAGTTTATTTGACCTCCAAACGTATAGTTGGTTTGTTACTATTCTCCTTTGTGTATTAGTTTAATAAACGGTGAAAACCCAATTACTTTTTTAGAAAGGGAGAGAAGAAAAATCAGTAAAACATTATATTTCTTTAAAATTTAATGTATAATAATTTATCAGCATGGCAAAAAATGTATATTCTAAAAAGTTATAAGTAGCTATTTTTTAATAAGAAAACTGTTAATGCTCTAAGTAAACACTGAAGGGTTTTTTTGTTCTACAAAATCATTAGCTAAAGGAAAGAGTGCTGCATACAGAGGAAGTAGAATTAACATTTGTTGACATTTTAGTGCTTTTAGTTTTTATGTAAACTAGAAGCAATTAAATTATGTTTAAGACATTTTTGCTTTAAGTAGTTTCCATTTACATTCCTAGAAATAGTAATCCAACTATTTTATTGCATTGTCGGGAGCCCTGTAGCAACAGACCAAATATTAAGCAACAGCTCTGCTTGCCTTCTTCAGAGCTGGAAACGAAAGATTTGAATCAATTTAATTACATCAGTGTTTTCCAGCCACCATACAAAACTGCATTGTTCTTGAGCTTAAAGGGTCTATTTCCACCTCCCCCCCAACAACAATCTCTAAACAAACCTATAAATCCTTGTTCTGTAGCACATGAATTATCAGTAACTTCACAATAAATGAAGACAAAAATGGTTGAATATTTAAACGTGTAGCAACTTCATCCTATGATAGATCATTTCAGACCAAAATTCATTTTTTCTTTGATATCTACTACTGCTATAAACTTCCAGTTTATCATATAACATTACAATTTATGGTATAACCAGCTTGTGTACTGACTATAAACCCTTTGTCAATGCCACCGTAAAGACTTTATAGTCTATAAATAATAGAAGAGCGATAGTATCTATCCTTCTTATTTTGCCTAGCACATCCAGTATATACATCTCTAAACATGTCAAAGGAGTTGCTTGTTTTACATACAATGTAGGATACCTTAAAAATAAAACTGAAAGCTTGTCTTTGCATCTATCCCCCTAACATGTTGCAGCCAAAAACTAGTAATTAGGCCTTATTTATTAGGGCTGTGGGAAACTTGGGTAGTGATTCAATTCGGAGGAGATTTGGCCTGATTCAGTGGCTGAAATTCTGAATCCAAATTGAATCAGGGGACCAATTTAAAGGTTTGAATCAAAGCCCTCTGAATCTTCAGAAAAGATTCGGAGAGCTTTGTTGATTTGGACAGTCCCCAGTGGCTGCAGCAAGGAGCTGCACCTGGACTCATAGCTGGTAAGTAAAAGAGAGGGGGAAAGGAGACTGAGGGAGGGGAAAGATGACCCCTGCCAGCCTCCCTGACGTCCCGCCCACTCCCTCAGTCCCCGCCCCCATGGGTTTAAAAAAAAAGCCCTGGTACTCACCAAGTGCTGCCAGTTGGAGGGCAATCCCCACTACTCTCCACTGCCCCATGCTGTATGGCATGAGACTCCTGACCCCCCACCTTCTCTTCCAGCCCTCCCATCTGGGCCAGCTCCGATCCTTTAAGAGGAAAAAAAGAAAAATCAAGAAAAGCCCCAGGACTTACCACTCCTGCAGCAGCCTCAGGGCTTGGTGGGCTTATGCAGAGACCCCCATGTGGCTGGGGGCAACAGGGGGGAACAGCAAAGATCATCCCCCTGCCAGCAGGAACAGTGAGTCTTGGGGTGGGGGTTCTTTGTTTTTTCTTAAAGGGCCAGAGCTGGCCAAGGCGGGGCAGCTATTGGGGGGCTGGGGGAGCAAAGGGGGGCAGGGGGCTCGAGGCAGAGCCCTCCCATGAAGCATGGGGCAGTGGAAGGCAGTGGGGATTGCCCCTCACCCAACAGCACCTTGTGCATTAGGGCTTTTTTTTTTTTTTAACATATCCTGGGAGCTGGGGCAGGTGGTGAATATGCCTAGCTTGGCTGATTTGGAGATTCAGCTGAATCAAATTAAAGACAGTGATTCAAATCACCAAATTGAATCACTGTCCCCAAATTAGTGAAATCCAAATCCAAAGCGAATACTGTTTTGCAGTCCTATTATTTATTCAGTTAATCCATAGCTAGCAGACCAAAACACTGCATCTCTGAATTCCTAAATTATTATTTTTCCCCATATATAATCACCTAGGGAAGAATTCACTTAAAATCCTGTGGCTTCTATCATCAATTTTCTATTCATCCCTAAGGCTTGGGCTCTCTTAGGGTATGTACAAACCTTACATTTCAGCCTGTAAAATCACAATTGCCTTGGCTGAAATTTAGGCACTTCAACCAGGTTAAAAATGGCTGATGTGGTGTACAATGTTGTAGCTGATTGAGGTACAACTGTCTGAATAAATGTCTTCATGGATTCTCAATTAGAGATTTTTTTTCTTTTATTCAGCAAAAACATATAAATTAGCGCTTGTAAGTGTAGTTGTAAGTGTATGTAACAGTGAGTCTACAGCTCCTGTTACTTGAAAGGTGGGGGAAACAGCAATAATCAGCACTCAGGCAGCCTAGTAATAATGACCTGTGAAGGAATGAACATCCAAAGTGCCTATTACTGTGAAAGTTACACAACAATAGTATGATAGGACACAGTCTATTGAAGCATCAGAGGCCCTGTGATGGGAGTCAGGCTAGCAAAAACAAGCTGCCCATTGGAATGGGAGAGACACAGCTGGGCCAGGGCTAGCAAGCTGCCTGACCAGACGTGGTAAGGGCTTGAGAGAAATACAAGGCAAGCCTGAGCCAGGGCAGTCAGTCTGGCCTTGCAAGATGCAAGGAAAGGAGCTCCAGAACAGGGATGCTAAAAGGGGACTGCCTGGCAGACAAGAGATTCCCCAACACCTGCAAACTAATGCTTGCAGAGAAGTAAGGCCCTAGTATGGGAGAAGAGTGTGGTGGTTTAGCCAGGGAGATGTGTATGTTGGGATCCAGCGTGGCAACATAGCCAGAAGGCTTTTGCATTGTGTCATGACTGACACTGATGGACTGGATGTGTGGCTGTAAGGAGGCCATAGTGAGGCCTGAGCGTGCATTGCAGTTAACCTACAGTGGGGTACCTGAGGTGAGCTCTTCTATACCGATAAGATTTCATGCCAAAACCTGGTTATATAATTATAATAGTAACTGTGCATGCCCTAATTAGGGCATAGGATCATCAAGGTCAGAAATTTAAAGATTCCAGAGATTTCTAACCTCTAGGCATCCTATGCATGCTCCTACACTTCTAACAGGGGCATTGCCCAGCCAGAGTGGTTCATAGAGATCAGGGCCGGGATGGGGAGTGGGACAGAGCCACAGGCCTCTCATCCAGGGAGTGGGAGGGGACCCAGCTCCCTGCTGCTGCACTTATTCCCAGGTAGGAGGCCATCAGGGAGCAAATGCCACCCAGATTTTTTCCATAGAGTGGGCATGGTTGCAGGCTGCTCACTGTGACCATAGGACTCCCCAATCTTTTTCCTACTGGGGGCTCTATGCTACCATGGTGAGGTACCTCCTGCCCATCCAACAGCTGCAGGGGTGGCACTGCAGAGTTGTGTCCCCAGTGCTGCCAGACTAAGGGCACCTTGCCATGGCAGTGCAACTGATGTGGGGCTCCAATGGGGTGGGCAGCAGGGAGGGGAGCCCCAAGCCCACAATGGGCAACCCACGTCTGCCCTTGAATTACTCTCCCATCTCTGCTTTCCCAACCAACTCTCAGGAAACCAAGTGTTCCTACATTCTTCTTTACTAAGACAAGGTAGAATAAGAAGCTGTCCTCTAGGAGTACTTCTCTCCCCAGACAAGTGGGGAGAAAAAGCCTGTTCATCTCGCTTCATTATTACAAGGAATATATAAGGAACAAGCAGCTTTTATCACAGAATGAGATAGGTCCCTTTTCTATGCACAGGATCTGGCAATTCCTCAATTCTAAAACTCTGAACATGAAAACAGATGTTTCCTGATGCCTAATATGAAAAGCAGTGCTCATCTGCACCGTCATAAAAATGTATGGTGGTACAAATTGTGAGCAAATAAACATCACTACCCTTTGTTGCCCCAAATCAAAGGAACATTTGTGGCATGACAAAGGTAGTAATAGACTCTGATACTTTATTGTGGTATACATTGATTAGATCTTTGATGGGACAGCATGAGCAGCTTGAGCTGCTTGTCTCCTCTAACCAACACAGGCAGGTGCTCTGCAGGCTTGAGGACCCCTCAAGCCCCCAGAGCACTTGTCTACTTTTCCCACTTACAGAGAGGCACCCCCAGGAAATCCCTGGGTGCCTCTTTTATAAGCAGAAAAGCCCCCATTTCCTTGTTCAGTCCTGATTCCCTTGAGGGGGGATGTGTCTGGCTGTCTGGGCAACAGCCCTTTCCCACTCAGCCAGACCATGGCCGGCAATCACAGGGACAGGTCTGACTGAGTAGAGAGTCAGCAGGCTAAATAATTTCTTATCCCATGTGATCAGGGGTAGGGCAAGAGGTGACATGCATTTCATCCAATGAAGTGGATCAGCTGTGCCACAACATATCATAGCACAGCTAACCAACTTCATTAGTCAGCACCTAGAAGCTCGGCCTCTCTTCTCCAAAAGCGTGTACTGGAAAGAACTGATTATGTTTTTCTAGCCCTGTCCCATACTGAGTCTCTGGTGCATCTACACTGGGTGATGGAATACCCTTGTGTGTAGACATAGCTCATCTTTCAATATTGATACAGTCAAATATCTTTATAGAGAATAAGGCACAATAAGTCTCAGGTGAACCCTTTGGGAATTCCAGCAAAAAGGCTGCCTAATCTCCAGTTAAACAGGCCTATTATCTCTCACTCCCCATGAGAAAGTGAAGCAGAACTGATTTGATTAAGAGCAAATTAACCTCTCTAACACAGCTACCCAGGGTTTTACACCTGTCACTTTAGTATGACAATTTATATTTATTCAAAAAGCCATGAGACAGTAAATTAAACATTGCCCTAATTAGGGAAAATGTCATATGTTACAGTGGGGGAGCAAACTGATCTAATTTTAAAAACATGTCTTGTGCAAAGTACATTTCAGTATAGCATTAGCACTAGTACGGTCAATATTTTACACAATTGTTTCTGAGGTAAATGCTGTCCTGTCTTATATTTAAGATGTACTACACAAAGCTAAGGAATTAATATCTAAACTGATCTGTATTCTGATTTTTATCCCCCTCTAACACAGTGAGACAAATGAGTCAACCTATTAGTTACTGCTGTTAACACACAGCCTGCCTCCTTAAAATTATTATTGTAAAAGTTACAAATGAAGTTTGACAACACATTATGAAAACAGTTGATATGTAACCAGAATAGACTCAAAACTCAAAATAATTCAAATAAAGACTTTTAAAATGTAAAGTTCAGTTTGATTTCGACTTATCTGAGAATTACATTGTGTTTTACGATGATCTGATGACAAAGTCTATGAATGTGGACAACAAGGAAAGATGATATCTTAATGGAAGTTGGTGAAATTTCTTCCTGTTTTTCTACTAGCTCCAAGTTACATAATAATTTTAATTCTATTACTATTTGAAAGTGATTTTCAGACTCCATGTATTGTTGTTCTGTGGGGCCAGGTCAACTCTCAGGATCTCAAAATTGTGCTGTTAGATGGGAAGGTGTGACACAATTGCACATATACATACACAAAAAGCAATTAGGTGCATACACACACACTAGGCACGTACACCCCCACCAGGCACATGCGCACGTGCATGCACGCGCGCACACACACACACACA
>JAGPOW010002067.1:7833968-7868501 GCA_030014935.1 Caiman crocodilus
CACACACACACACACAACTCAGGCACACACAAATCCAAAATTACCAGCCTAGGCACATGCACACCTATCACCAATTCAAGTACATATAGACTACACACACCAAAAATTAGACAAAATCAGTTACCAACTTTTGCACACCTAGTACACGTACACTGATCACTAATTCATATATCACACACGATGACATATATATATAGTATGTATATCCACCAGTTCACATGCATACCACCCACCTACACTTACACACAGGCAAATTCTTAATTTGGAAGGTACAGTGCATATGTGTGTGCTTGGGGTACTTGGGATACCTGGGGGAAGGTTAAGGTGAAAGAGTGAAAGTGTTGGGAGTGAAAGTTGCTGGGAATAAAAGGTGCTGGGACCAGGATTATAACTAATAAACTAGAGAGAAGCTGGGCTGAGGAACTGAGGCTTTGGGGTTACTTTAGGTTAATTGATGTTAATTGATTAAAGAACAATGCCCAAAGATGGAAGAACAGATGAGTGATGCTGGGGAGAACCTGGCACACAGGCTAGGGCCAGAGCCAGAGCTAGAGCTGCAAAGGAGCCAAAAGGTAGGTGGGGAGAGAGAAACTGGGACTGGGGGGAGCTGGAGGAGTTATGGGGGGAACTGAGACTGGGGGGAGCTGGAGGAGTTATGGGAGAACTGGGAGCTGGGTCGGGGAGCTGAAGGTGCTGGAGTGGGGCTTCAGGGGAGCGGGGAAAATGCAAGACCTGCTGGGGAGATCAGTAAGTATGAGGAGAGGGGGTCCAGGAGCTGAAGAAGAGCTCCAAGAGCCAAAGAGCTCCAGCTGCCAGAGAGACTGTGGGGGCTCTGGGCAGATCAGGAAGCTTGTGGGAGGGCCTCAAGGTGCCAGGAGATAGAGAAAAGCTGGGAAGCTGCCAGGGAGACTAAGAAGCTGGGAGGAGGTGGGGGAGCTACGGGTGCCACAGCCAACTCAGGGCTCTGGGCACCAGGGAACTGTGGGAGGCTGCCAGAGAGGCTGTGGGGGCTGCCAGGGAGAAGGAGAAGGGCTCTGGAGCAGCCAGTGAAGCTGCAGGAGCAGCAGCAGGTGCTGGGAGCCAGATAAGGGCTCCAGGTGCCAGGGGACTGCGGGACAGGGTGGGAGGACTGGGACTGGGTCAGGAGATGATGTTACAGTGGAGGACAGAGAGAGAGGGTCCAAGTTGGAGGAGGAACAGTATTAGTAATATCTACCTATTCCAGGCTAAAAGTTGGTCCTTGATAGCCAATCGAGGTCTTCAGCACAGTGTTATCCAGAGGGAGTCGCCAGGAAGGCCTCTGGGGTGGATAGGTGGTGTGTTGTGGAGCTGGTCTGATCTGGATGGAAATGGTGTTCCCGCTGGGTCTGTCTTCACTGTCCCCTTTTATAGGGGCAGACCTTCTATGATCCTAGTGGCAGAGGCATGCTCAGGCAAGGTTCAGCCCCTGGTGTACAGAGCATGTGCATTCCTTGCAAGGACATGTAGTTTCAGGTGTTTGTAACGGTGGTTTGGCTGGTTTCTGCAGCAGTCTCTGTCTTCCAAACCGTGAGCCAGGGCAGGTCAATGCAGGGTGATGGTTTGGTTGTGGATTTGATGGTTTGGTCTTTCAGAGGGAGCTACTTTTAGACCTGCTGCCATTGTCTGTCAATCACCCACTCACACACAGAACCAGTTTACATGGGGGGAGGGTCATGGGTCACACAATTACAACAGAGTTACAATAGGATATGCCCGGGCAGGGAACACAAAATGGAGACTTGACAGACAAAATGGAAACTTGACAGAACTTTTGCTAAGATTTATGTAGGCCTAAATCATATAGTATCAGTAAAATAGTAATATAAAACAGTAAAAATCAATATAAATAATTATTATACAATATAAGCCAGAGGATATCCCGAACAGGGCACTGATTTGCAAAGGAGAGAAAAAAACAAAAACAAAATAACAACTTGCTAGCAGGATAAAATGCTAAAGCTTATCCTATGTCTTAACTCACTTACACTAATCTCTAGGGAATAGACAGGGAGATAAAAAGTCAGAAATAGTTGGGGAAGGGAAGGAAATGCATATGTATCTATCTATAAAAAGAAAAAAACTGGGGGTTATGTCACAGTATGACACAATATAGTGACTTTATGGATAAATTAACTAATTATTTTGCATAAAATGCTAATCAGTTACTCTGCGACAAACTCCATTCTAATGGTGGTCCCTGAAGTCAAATAAGAGGATAATTTATCTCATTATGCTCAACAAATTTTAAATATTTAAACTTGTATTGCTTATTGCATTTAGGACTGAGGCTGAGGTTATTACAATTATACAAGCTACTCCTTTTCAGTACTTTAGCTTCCAGGTTAGCACTTGGTGGGCATAGGCAAAATGGACCTCCATTCTCTGCTGAAATTACCAAATTAGCAGCTGATCCTGACCTCACTGAGGTGAAGAGGTCATTAGACATCTATAATTTGTACTTTGCAGAGCCAACAATGAAGGTAAAGGGTGGAGAGAACTGCCATATATCCCAAGGAATGAGTTAAAGTTGTTAGAATACTTTATAACCTGTTTTCATATATTCTATACCGAGAAAATTACAGATATTTAACAGCAATATTTTGGAAAGACTATATTTTAGGTGTAAAAACACAAGTGTAACTACTGTGAGTTGGTATTTATCACATACTTGTGAAACTGGTACAATAATCCCCAAAAAGTACATATTTAAATTAAACCACCCACTCATACAATAATATTTAATCCACACTTTTACTATATTGCTTTAATTCCTTTACCATATACATAGACAATATTTTTTACACTTGAAATAAAGGTAGGCAAACCAGTTAACTGACTGCATCTTTTTTTTAGCCTGTCAAAAATTATAGCAATTTTACCAAGAGAAAAAAATCTGTCGTTTTCTCAACAGAAATATTATTTTTATTGGCTTTCAACACATTACTTAATGAAAATTTTGTGCTTTTCCGGTGTATTATTTGGACCTATTGGCAATTTTGTTTTGTTTTGTTTTTGGGGGGTTTTGTTTTGTTTTTTACAGTTTTGACTGATATTTAGCCAGGCAAGTGACTGCACTTTCGTTAATCAGTCAAATACCCAAACCTTCTTGAAATATATAGCAATGTAAAATCTTTAGACAATTAAGGAAAAAACTTTTCTAAGTCTACCTGAACCATGCATTTGGTTCAATAAAAGATATTTTCCACAAAAATCCCCCTACCTCTTATAGATTTCTTGGACCATCATAGCCATAACATCACAAATGCCTTTTCCTCTGATCTGATGAGCTAAGTACATCTTTCTCTAAGCCTTCCACACAGTACTTCTCTTATTGCAAAAGAAAGCCAAACTCAAGTTTTCCTTTAGCTTGACATGAATTTAACTTTCATCCCTCAAAACTAAAAAGAAAAAGAACAGATGATCATACCTGATATTCTGATCACTCACAGAAGCATACTTTATAGTCTAGATGTGGTAATAATAATTGTAGGAAAACCTTCGAAAGGCTCTTTGATAAACTGAGTAAATATACAATTGTGTAGCGATTTTTGAGCTAGCTTGGGTACCAGAACAGTAGAGTTGGCCCCTATGCTACCATAGCCAGCCTGCTTTCTACACCTGAGCTCATTCAGGTTTAGCCTAATTGCACTGTACAGTAAAATGTACGTATACTATTAGGACCCAGATTCCTAAGTTAGGCATTGCAAAGCCATTTATAAGGCTTTGACATGCATATTTCATATATATGCAAATGTATTAAGTAAACCAGATCAGAAAAAAATCACAGGTAACAAAAACTGAATATACACTTTATTAAATTATTTATAATTAATAACCCGCAAGACAGCATGACTACAGAACAATAAGTATTAAGCAGGACAAAAGTTGGTGAGATTTCATTTAAACATCTTTAGTTAGGAAACACTAGCATGCAAATTTTAAGAAAACTAGAAGTTCAGTTAAACTAACCAAAACAAAAATCCCCCCCCAAAACACTTAAAAGTATGTGCACACACACATACACATCCCACAAAAATTCTGGATAGTTAATGGCATTCTCTTCAAACTTTTGATATTAATATTGTTATTTCTTAGTTAAGGAATATTAAAAGGATCTCTATAGCCAAAATTATCCGAAAAGAAGAAGTCAATCCATGACACAGGCATAGAGGAATAGTTATAGTCATCCAGTTGATCAGTATCCTTGGCAAAAAAAAATTTAAACAGATAACATCAAAGCAGAAAAGGATTATCAGTAGCAGAGATGAGAGAAAAATGTTTCTGGCACTTTACAACAAATTTTGATTTATAGATGTAAAAAAGTTAAGACTCATAAAACAATTCTGTAAACTCGGGGGGGTGTATATAAAACCCTCAAAATAACACTTAAACTGTGTAAAGGTCATTAGGTCTAAAGTAAGAGAAAAGTTTTCTGAAATATATTAAGTTCTACAGCTACTATATCTTTTTTATTACAATCACCCAGCTTCAAGGTTTTTATGTACAGAGAACTAACAATATAAATCTGTGGACATCCACATAACATTTTTAAATGACCTAGGTTTATAGCATGGCTGATTTGTTGCTTAAGTCACAGTTCTCACTTCTAAACCATCCTTTGTTTCTTCTTTATTTCTTAAAAGAATAGCTGTATATTAAAAGCAGAGAAATGAACATTAATGAAAGATGAACAAATTATATGAAAAATGTATCAATGAATTGGTTCCATCAAGCATCATTCATTTTCAGAGACCGTTTTCACTAGCATATTGTGAATATTACTGCAGTTTCTGGATTCTGCACAATTCAGATCTAGTTTTGTACATCTCATTCATCACAAGTCATTTTCTCAACAGTAGTGACACATGAAAATGTTCCCTTAGAATACATAAGAAAGACAAAATCTGTATTCAGATTGGCTAACCTGAGTTAAAATAGCATAAGACAGTCTTGGGTTTTCACTCAAGTTAACAGCTCAGGATGAATTCTAACTTCCCCTATGAAACTGAATTTGAGCTGTACCCAATTTCAAACCCAATGTTTTCTTCACCAGAGTTAGCTAACTTAGGTAAACCAACCACAATTAAAAACATGCTTGCTTTTGTAGCACTGAACACCCTGAAACATCCTAATGCAAATTGTATAACTTTGCCAAACTTTAACTGTTCAGGCTAAATTATCCAGGCATGTTACCTGTCTGAAGATATATTTTATAGAAAGTTTCATCAAAAATGATTCAGGCAGTTTTGAGAAGCAGATTAAGCAAAATGTAAAACAGGGCAAAATGGTAAAGCTATCCACTGTCTCTTTTGAAAATAAGACTCTTAAGGCCTCTTACAACCATGAACTAAGTGGCTAGGTACAGAAAGTCAGAAAGCCTGAGGCTGAATTGATTCAGTCTTTGCAGGTTTAAACAGATTAAGATTTAGATTTAAACTCTATTTAGATTTAGATTTAAACATATTCTATTTATTTAGATTTAAACAGATTTAGATTTGAACTCTAAACAGATTAAATGGAAACAGAAATGAACACACATTTACCTTTCATTCAGGAAATGCAGCCACATGTCTGCAATAGCTCAGGCCAGAAGTCAGAGGGCATTAGAGCACAGCTCTGTAGCTGTGTGTTCATTTCCTATTTGGGCTTCCCTCCAGGTCTCTGTGATTTGCAGTACAGTATTACAGCAGCAGGACTCTGCAGGACTGCACATCACTTCCTCTTCCTGCTTCCAGGTGCCTCTAGGATTTGTTGTTCATAGTTACAGCCATCAGAAAGTTTAAGCAGGGGAAGGGGTGTTTAACCCCCCACCCCCTGGCCTCAGGCCCTAGCCAGGGTTTGTCTGGGGAGACAGCCCTCCCCCCTTGAAGACAGCTGCATCCCCAGCTGAGCTTGCATCAGCCAGCCCTCACTGCTCCAGCTAGGGAGCAGGGAGGCAAGGCCAATCCTGCTCTGCTGAAGCAGACAGCACAACTCAGCCCAGCCCAGCCCAGCCTAGGGCTGCAAAATGCTGTGATGCTGGAGGACACTGATTTGAATTGAACCAGGAAGAGACTAGGACAGAAGTTTCATAAATCAGTTGGAGCCAAATAAGTTAAGTCTGATACTGTATTCAACCAGGTTTACCTTAAACCAGTTTCAAAATGTCTGAAACTGATTTATGAGCACTAAGCTTCTGGTCTGTTACAGGTTTAAACCAGTTTCTGGTCACTTAAACTGGTTTATGTGTAACTTCTGTCCCTAGTCAGTATGAACATTAAAAAAGTATTGAAAAAAAAAATGTTAAGCCTCCTTCACCAAGAATACCCTAACTGAACATGATAGTGGCTTCAAAACAATAATATCTGAAAAATAATTCACGTGGCGTTTTTTCTTCCTTGCCTTCTGACTTTTGAGTCTCTTCTAGCTATAGCCATCTGCAACCATGATGGCCTCCTTTCTCAAATAACAGAACATACTTGCATGTAATCATCCAGCTCCAGGAGCGTAGGCCTTAGCAAATATGCAGTGCTCATAATTACATCATGCTAGCAATCTTATGGCGCTAACACAATTACATTACCTTCACATGACAGTTCTCCAGAGTGACCAGTGGTAAATGAGGAGACCCAAAGTTAGGCACAATGAAAAAAAAGGCTTTAAAATAAGGTTATATACACGCAACCCACAGGTGGAATACTCCTTCAAGGTGGAAAATGACTATTGTACTCTCTGATGTGTTTTAAGATCGAAAGTTAGTTATTGTCACAGCAAGTTTGATATTGCAATCACTTTCACTAGTTGAATGTAAAAACAGAGCTTATGGAAGGGAACAAAAACACCCACAAAAAAACAAAAATAACCCAGACAAAATAACATATCCCTAAGATAGAAGCAGACTACATAGGGTATATGCTTGCTGTAGGTTAAGCCAACTCAAGTGTCTCAGAAATAAGGCTAAGTCAAAAGGGAAAGTGATAGAATAAGTTTGGGAAAAAAACCCACACCTTTTTATATAGCTTATATGCTGTTAAAAGTACATGCTGAGATTGCCATTTTAGTGTTTCCTAGGCTGTAGTTGAAAATGTATCATCATATATGTGAATTCAATACCATCCTTCAAAAGCAGAAGTCAGCACTATGCCATATGTTGTACATTCTAAACACTAGTCAAAACAGCATCATTGCAATTTACAATATGAATAACTGTCTAGAAGCTCCATCTCTTTTTGGCAGTCTGGATAGATAATTGCTATATTTAAGATGGCAAATAATTTCCAATGTTTTTCTGCAGTTACAAAGGGAATGTAAGCTGAGAAAATACCAATAGGTACCTTTCCGTATGAAGATTACAGCATTTATTTCCCTATGTCATATTTTGGTGGGAATGAGTAAACTGTTTTACTTTTAAAGACCTAAAATTCAGATATGCACTTCACAAAGAATGAATAACACTTCATTATATTCTACCAAGAGGCACCATTCTGAAACTTAACAAGTTTGTCTGGTACACGTTTGGTATGTATAGTGTGCACACTGTGAAAGATGGACCTGCTCCTCATAAAAGACAAGGAAGACTTATTAGGAATGAATATACAGTAGCAAGTATAGGCTCAAATCATGATGGAATACAAAACTATTGTGCTAGATGCTCCACAAACACATAGTAAGACTTCCTGCCCCAGATACCCTAGGCAAGGCAAAGGAAGAATTATTACCTTCATGATTTATTTTGCTTTCTGACAAAAGCAAAATAGGCCACATCTGGGAATCTATTAACAAATTAGTTCTAGGAAATCAGGCCATGAATCACTTCAGTAATCTCTTCAAAGCTATCAGTGAAGATCATCATTCTAGAAGATACCATGAGCTCAGTTACCTTCCCAAAAGAAGATGGAAGGGACCTCACTTCAGGTGTCCTTCTAGTCCAAGATCCTGCTCCAGGCAGGATCATCACTGTCTAACCACTAGAGACAAATCCACATATAAGCTACACCTAAAACTTTTCAATGATGGAGATCCTACAATTTATCCAGATAACGTGTTCCAAATGCTTAAACAGCCTTCTAGTTAAAAAGTTTTTAATAGCTAATCCAAAGCTCCCGTGTTGCAATTTAAGCTCATTATTCATTAACCTGCTGCCTGTGGACACAGAGAGCAGCTTACCGTCTTCTTTAGAGCAACCCTTTTATATCTGAAAACTTATCAAACGTCTTGTAAGTCTTCTCTAGACTAAAAACTACCATTTAAAAAAAAAACCTTTTTGAGTAGTTCAATACTTCTAATCAATTTAATCATTTTTGTTGCTTTCCTATGGACCTTCCATCATCATCGTTTGGTTTGGTTACTATCAGACCAACCTGCTCTGGGTTCAGTTTAGTGCAAAAGAAAGGCAGGACATCAAACAATCAGTAAATATCACTCTCAGTCTTACAGCCTGTGTATTTGAAAGGGCTGATTGTTCCATAGGTTATAATATGACCTTTATGTTTTAAAACAATAAATATTGTATTATTAAGGGGAAATAGTGTGTGAGGGGGCCTTGTTTCTTTAAGAGAAAACACTCACTTGACACAACTCTGTCCAATATGTCCCAGTTTATCAATTTAATTGAGATACCTGGCACATTTCTTCTATGGATATGAACTATTATTTATTCTGACATAGCCTACTGGAAAGTACCATTAGAATGAAGCAAAAAAGCAAAGCCAACTAATTATGTGCTCAAATGTTGGAACTTGGGTCTCCAAGGGTATATTATTGGCTGCTATATATAAAAAGAAAACTTACCTGGGTCAAATGAGTCATCAACAAGGAAAAGGAAATAGGGCTGGGTAGTGAAAGGTAGAAAAATAGTTAAACCAAAATAAATGGGCTGTAGATTTTTGTAAGTATTAAAAACAGATTTTTAGAATACCTTGTGGCAGTTCTTGCAAAGTGCCATGGAATGGTATATTATTACTCCTTACATGAATGATCTGCCAGGTCTACAGCTGAGGGCAAAACAGACAGACAGTGTTATCCATTGCATAGTCTTTAATGAGGCAATGTGAAGTTTAAGTTGCACACCATGCAATATTTTTCTCCTCTGTTCAATCTATATTAAGTCGATAGTCTGCTAAAACCTAACATTTGTTGCATTTTTCCAATTTAGTTTCTGTCAATGTTCCCTAAAAGTGCTGAGCCTATCAAACTGACATCACCCACACAAATTTCAATAACAGTGCTGTAGTGAAAAATGCTATTAAATAGAAGCTGTGCTTTAAGGAAACTGCTCAGCTTCTCATTCACATCTGTAAAAACTTGCCTTTTCATCAGGAATTATAAAAATCTACAAAGATGATCACTAAGGCAATGTTATAAGACTTCATTCCCCTTTTATTGATAATGCAGAGAGAAACAATAAGTAGTATTTGAGTAGACATTTGTAATGAACAGGAGTCACTTGAGATTTTGTAACTGATAAAAGATGCAGCTTATCCAAAAAAATACTTTTATTGTTACAGACTTATGTTAACATACACGAAATGTGGGCTATTTCAAGTCCATTACATTTCTATTTAATTCTAATTAATTAGTTACCTTAACACCTGCTGATATCTTAACTCTCTCTGGCTATGTCAACTAAAAATAATAATAGTAGTAGCAGTAACAATAATCTGGCATTTGTAATCCACTTTTCATCTAGAAGCATCTAGACACTGTGTAGTGAACTATCAGCCAGTTTCTGGATGTCTTTGTCTCAGTGCTCTAGGGAGATAGGGGATTTTTCCTCCTCATAGTGGAAAAGACCACTGCCTTGAGCAAGAGTGCACAGTTCCTGCAAACCCAATCCGTAACAAGGCTGAGTACTTCACTGGTCATTGTAAACAAAGATTGCTTGCCTTATATTCATTCCAATAAGAAAGCTGTCCAAAAGGGTGACAGGAGAAAAAAGATCACCCTCAATCTGCCTCCATTCTGGTCTGCAGAAGAAGCCAAGGCTTCAGGAAGCATAGGGTATATTGAAGCATTCCTTAGAAAGATTGTTTCTTCTGAGCCATGATTTCTCTTGGTACCGCTTTGGGATGAAAGGGTTTTCACTAATTGCATGAAGTTGTAGTCTAGAGCCACAGGTAGTGGCAATTCAGAGCGCATCCTGGTGTCTATCCTGCCCGGGTACCACTCAGAATGTAGTTGTATATAACAGAATGGAGGTTGAAGTGATGGATAACAAATTATATTATTTCCCCAAGCTGCAGCAAAAGCTGTTGTGTAGCATCTCTTTTTAGTGTTCCCTTGAGACTTTCTGCTTAACTGTCTACTCCAAATCAGCTCTCCCCTTCCATGCATAAAGACCATAGGAAACCAGAAGTCTCAACCTGCTGGTAGCTTTTGAAGAATTGCTGAAATGCATCAGATCTAGGATGCTGTGGCAGATTATTAAATAACTTAATGCAATTTGACAAGGGTAAAGATATGATACTTTATGCAAGGAAACAGTGCTCCAGTAAGGCTATTATGCATGAAAAGTCAATCTAACCAGCCTGGGCAGAGTATCATCCTGGCTCTGGAACTAGATCATTTGGAGCTAAATGTATGCTATAAACTGAACAAACGTTAATTGGCTTGGTGGTGTTCAGCTTAGTGAAGCAGTCACATTATAAGGCAAAAAACCTGATTTGACTGTCTTTTACCTGCACAGCTATAACCTGCTACTAGAGACAGGGGCAGAACTAGGAGCAGGACCCATTCACTGGTCTTGCCAGGCAGAGAGCGGGCCCACCACTGTGTCAGTTCCAGCAGGCCAGAGAAACCTGGGGAAGCAGCTTCCCTGGGATTCTCTGGTCTTGCCAAAACTGATGCAGCAACTCGGCTCTGGGAGCATGGCTGTTAGGCCTTAAGCCTGGTGGCTCCACTCTCAGTGCAGAGCCAATGCATTAGTTTCAGAAAGACTAATTACTTGAGAGCAAATTAATAGAATCTGATGGATTGTGGTAATTGCCAGACAGCCTCCATGTCTTGTGTTCAGATGTCCTTTCATTTCAAAACGAGGCATTTTAAGCAATGAATGAAGCACCAGGGCACTTTAACTAAAGCTCAAACAAGTTTTAGTTCAAGTGCTCCTGCCACCATTTTGGAGTGCCAGGATACTGATACACAAGATGCTGTGGTGCTTTAATTACAGCAGCTCTCAGAGCTGCTCTAATTAAAACGCCACTGCTCCCAACCTGCAGAGCACACGTAAAAGTGCCCCAAGTGTTTCTGTAAGGTAGAAATTATATCAGAGAAGCAAATAAGTAGAAGAAGCTAGTCCTAAAAAAGTTGAAGAAATGTTTTAAAATTATTATTCCTTATTCTGTCAGGAAGGGTGCATAACATCTAAAAAGTGGGAACAATTTTGGCTCTTTCCATCATCCTTCCCTACAGAGCAGTTAAGCATGAGTAAAGCCCCAGAGGCTGGTAAAATCCTCTAGTCACCATCTTCCTTCCCATCAAAACAAGAAAGGGTAAGCAAAAATGAGAAATTGAATGTCTCACTTTTAATTGCTTTTACTTTCTTCCAAAGAAGAGAAATTATCAGAGTGCAAGTAACATGTATATCACTAAGACATATATTATTGTGAGGATTTCAAGAGATAAGAGACAGTCCATAAAGCATCAACATTTGACACCATAATAAGGCTCTATTGTTGGTGTGCCCAGAGGAGAGTGTACTGAAGTTGGTGGAAACACATGAGAATTGCTTTCTTCATTCATCTCTGATAGATCCCAAAGGGCCAACAGCAACTTTTGCTTGAGACTACACAATAAATCACTGCCTTGAGCATCCTTCTGTAGAAGAAAGGAAATAAACTATTTGCACAGCTTCCAACATGAGAGAGAGATGGAAAAAGGCCTAGTCAATTCCTGTAAAAAAAATTATTAGAAGGTAGAGTTTTGCAACATCAAGATGAGATTTCAGGTCTGGTAAAGAAACAGGAAAACACCATTCCTTTTAAAAAAACCCAACTTTATGTAGCTTGTGTTCTGAGTGAAAAGCTTCCCAGTTTTATAAGGCAAAAGTAATGCTGCTTTAGTAGGAGATTGAGATAAACTACTTTGCGTTCAGCCTCAGTTTATCCACTCAGGAAATGGATTATTGCCTTGAAAGCTGGAACATTTTTTCTTCATTAAAAATGTTCACGTTAAGATAAAGAACACTGTTTTAAGCTTATTTATAAAGCAAAAATAATGTTAATGCATTTACCTCTTAAGACTCTTGGCAGGTGTTAAAATGTTGAGTTCATAAAATGTTCAGTGATGTTGAACTTAAATTGCAACCTAATGCTTCAGTTGCCACATTAAACATAAAAACCCCACCATGCTATTAATCTTCAATTTAGGATAGAAAGATTTTTACTCACTGTGCAGAAGAATTCCAGTTAGGATGCTATTTCGTTCAGATCAAATATACTTTAATTGCAATTCTATTAAATTAGAAATAGACATTTTAGGTTGATATGATGCACTGATGCCTTGAGTTTCAATGCTAATAAAAGCATTGTCACCAAATGCATGAAAAAAAATATTACACACCTTAATGAGGCCATGAAGTAAAGATTTGCCAGGTTACCTAAATGTTCAGTAATTTGGTTACCTAATCCTAAAAAGAAGGGGACAAAAAAAAGAGATGAACATGCTTGTTATGGGCTAAATGCTGGAGCTCTAACTTCAGCAAAACTCACTAACTATAGGACACAATCTGTCCTTAAAATTGATCTCACCCCATCATAATGAGATAAGCCCCATTTGAGACAACAGTGTTTTGCCATAGACTATAGGAACAAGATTGCACATTGGACACAGGCTCTAGCGCCATGACAGAGCATTCGAGTATTCAATATATTTTCAAATTACAATTTTTGGTTTTCATCCATGTGAGAACAAATGACACAGCCAGGAGTAATCCAAACTGGGTCATAACAGACTACAGGGCTCTGGGGGCCAGGCTCTGGTGCCCAGGCAGTCTTTTCGTCTGTTTTCCTTGTTGCAGACCACAGTTCTAGGAGGGCATTGAGGAAGTGAAACAATGACTCCAACAGTGGTGCTACTGAGAGGGCTTTGGATTCCTCAACCACAGCATGCACTTCAGGGAGAGAGGACTCCTGGGAAGGACTGGCATCCACCTCATGCAGAAAGCTAAGTCCCTTTTCTCTGCCAAGATGGCCTAATTTCTGGACAGAATTTTAAACTAAGATTGCTGGGAGACAGGGATACACTAATTCAAGTATGCCCAGGGACTGTCACATAAGAAAGCTGTATATATAGGGACACTAGGAGAGCCACTCTTGTGGGAGCTAAGGAAATAGTTCTCCTTCAGCATGACAGGACATTGAGGGCCTCAGAAGGTGGACTCAGGTGCCTGTAAACTAATGCCAGGAGCATGGGCAACAAACAGGAGGAGCTAGACCTCCCACTCCCCAGTGGGCATTATGATCTAGTAGGGATTACAGAGACCTGGTGGGATTCCTCGCACAATTGAAGCATAGCCATGAAGGGCTACGCCCTGCATAGAAGGGACCGAGTTGGGAAGAAAGATGGAGGTTTAGCTCTCTAAGTGAAGGAGAAGTACAGCTCCTTGTAGGCCAATATCAGCTCCAAAGAAGAATGGCTTGAAACCCTCTGGGTCAAACTGCAGAGGGTGAGGGAGCATGGCTAGAGAGACATAACTGTAGGTATATACTACAGACCACCAAAATCAGGGGGAGAATTGTGATCTAGAGTTCACCCAAGGATTGGCAGAGGCCTCACAAGCACAGGACGTGGTCATCATGGGCAACTTCAATTATCCAAGTATCTCTTGGGAGGAATACTCAGCCAAGTCATATCAGTCACATTCCTTCCTGACCTGAATTAAAGAGCTTTTCCTGACTCAGGACATGCATAAGCCAGCCAGACGTAACACTATTCTGGACTTGGTCCTGACCAAGGGGGATGACCTGGTGACCAACTTAAAAATAGAAGGTAGCCTGGGTGACAGAAACCATGAAATCATCACGTTCACTGTCGATTGCAAGGCAGACAACTTAGATAGCAGAAGTTTTGGACTTCAATGATGCAAATTTAAACAAACTCAGGTCACTACTAGAGAAAGGGCTGAGGGGCCAGGGGCTGAAGGTGAAAGGAGCACATGAAGAGAGGTCATTCCTTAAAAAACATGATCCTAAAAGCACAAAGGAAGTGATTCCCACATGCAGGAAAAGTAACAAAAGAAGCCCTCTCAGCTAAATAGGGATATCGTGGTCCTCTTAAGAAAGAAGAAGGTGGTATACAAACAATGGAAGCTTGGGGCATGCCCAAAGGAGGCTATACAAAAATGGTCCACACTGGTAGAGAACAGATTTGAAGGGCTAAGGTGGCAACTGAACTAAAATTAGCAATGGGAGTCAAGGACAACAAGAAGTCCCTTCTTTAGGTATGTAGGGAACAGGAGGAAAACAAATGGTTGTGTGAAGCCACTGCTCAACAACTCAGGACACCTGGTTAACTCAGGACAGCTGGTTACTGGCACTTATGAGAAAACTGAACTCCTGAATGACTACTTTGCTTCAGTCTTTCACCAGAACAAGGGCAAAATCATGCCAGAGTGGGTACAGAATGAGCAGGGTAGGAATGCCTGCCTTCCTACTATTACCATAAAGTGTGATCATTTGAAAAAAAAATAGACATATATAAGTCAGATGAACTTCATCCAAGGGTGCTGAAGGAGCTGGCTGAAGTCATTGCGAGACCGCTGGCAAAAGTTTTCCAAAACTCATGGCACTCCAGAGAGGTCCCTGAGGACTGGAAGAGGGCCAATGTAGTGCCCATCTTCAAGAGAGAGAGGATGGATGACCTAGGTAGCTATACGCCAATCAGTTTAACCTGGCAAGAAGTGGCCAGTGGTGTCCCTCGGGGGTCGGTGCTTGGTCAGTACTTTTCAACATCTTTATTAATTATTTGGATGTGGGGGTGAAAAAGTCACTGGCCAAATTCTCAGATGACTTCAAGTTATGGAGTCACGCTTGAAGATAGGCTGCAGATACAGGCAGACCTAGACAGGCTAGCAAGTTGGGCAGAATGGAATCAAATGAAATTCAATGTCAAGAAATATAAAGTGCTCTGTCTCGGAATAAAAAGCCTCCTACACACCTACACGCTTGGCAAAGCCAAACTGACCAGCACCATGAATGAAAGGGACCTGGGGTAATAATAGATCACTAAATGAATATGAGCCAGCAGTGTGGCAGTCTAGCCAACAGGGCAAATAATATGGCGTGCATCAATCGAAGCATCTCCAGCAAAACCAAGAAAGTGATTCTTCCACTCTACTCAGCATTGGTGAGATCGCACCTGGAGTACTGCATCCAGCACTGGGCACTGCACTTCAACAAGGACATGGTAAAGTTTGTGGGAGTTCAAAGAAGGGCCATCCGTATGATCAGAGATTTGCACAGCAAGCCATACAAGAAAAGGCTGAGGGACCTGGGACTCTTCAGCTTGACAAAGAAAAGGCTGAGAGGGGACTTGATTGGGGCTTACTGCTGTTTCAGGGGTATACATCAAGGGCTCGGTGAGCAACTGTTCACCAGGGCACCCTTGGGGAAAACAAGGTGTAATGGCCATAAACTCCTAGAAGACAGTTTGGGGCTCAACTTTAGGAAAAACTTCTTCACAGCTAAGGTGTCCAGACTGTGGAATAAGCTCCCTCCAGAGGTGATGCAATTGCTTATCCTGGAAATCTTAAAGAAGAGACTGGACGGTCACCTGACCCTAGTTGTCTTTCCTGCCTGGTGCAGAGGGCTGGACCTGATGATCTTTCAAGGTCCCTTCCAGCCTCCTAATCTATAAATCTATGAATAAGAAAATGGTGTGATTTTTTTTTTTTGGAAGGAAGAGTTAAAATGGAAACAGATTGCATGTTCCAGTTGTGTTGAATCAGGCATTTTGAGAGACAATAGCTTCACTTCAGGAACTGACAACAAAGTAGTCTGGTGCTGAAAATGGTTATTCAGCAAAGAAGAAGGCAACAAACATAAATACCAGAAGCCTTTGAAAAAGAGGCAATTTGCAATTGAGACAGTGTCCAAGTGCATTCGTTAATTCAGAATATTCACTTAAAGGTATATTTCAGGTTTTAATTTCAGGTACTGTCTAGGAATAAAACAAATTGTAGCAGCACCACCAAAATGTCTGAGATTGTCAGAATCTGGACATTTCTGGAAAGATAAGCAACTTATACAGGAGCTGTGCCTCAGAGGACATGCAGTTCTCTGAAGGCAATATTTGCATAACTGCCTGCGATCAAAATGTGCATTGTGAGGAGCAAACCTACAATATATAACTGTGTTTTCATAGGACTTCTGCTGGTGGAGGCTGCTCTGGGAACCCGCCAAATCTGAATGCCTCCCATACAAAGTATTTTGGTCTTGTTTCCTAGCTCAGATTAACTATACTTCTTTTAAAATCTTCTATTTCATCTGTTTTCAAGATAGATTAATTTTCTCCTGTAAATATATTTCTACAATTTTCTAGTTACAGTTTTAATCACATAAAGGTAGTGCCATTAGCCACGCATGTTATTGATACGTTCAAGCCCTCATTCCCCCAGTGCAGTGGAAGATGAGCACCAATAGGACAGTTCCATTTTAATACCCTGATGCCTCATGTACAAGACCCTCTGAGTTCCCTTCAGTAAAGGTCTGCTCAATTGCAGGAAGCTACATAACGCAGATACTTTTTTCATCCTTGCAAGCTGCTGAGACCTGTCATTGACAGTGTTACTACATACAAGTTTTGGGGTGTAGAACACGGCATTTCTTTTAAAGTGTCCAAGTCCAAGTGCAAGTCCAAGTCCCATTATCTTTTGAAAATGGTTTTAGCTGTTTAAATAACCCATGCCACTTGTCCTCTTCCAGTTCACACACTGAAGTAAACCATATAGGTTCATAGGAAAGTAGGGCTAGAAAGACCTCACAAAATCATCTAATACAGGCTCTTGCTCAAGGCAGGATTGTCGCTGACTAAACCATCCTAGCCAAGTGTCTGTCCAACTTGCTCTTTAAAACTTCAAGGGATGGCAACACCACAGCTTCTCTAGGTATCTTTTTGGAAGTCTCAGTCACCTTCATGGTCAGAAAGTTCTTCCTAATCCCCAGCCTAAATTTCCCTGCTATCTTGAGTCCATTGCTCCTAGTTCTGTCCCTTCTGGCCACAGAGAAAAGTTATATCTCAATACTCTTTACAATCACCCTTCAGGGACTTGAAGACTGTTATCAAATCCCCTTTCAGTCTTCTCCACACTAAGATTATGACTATGATTCTCCAGAATGTGATTGTGATGGTCTCAGTGCATGTATTATTTCTTGTCACAGCATGATGCCAAATATTCTGAAGTGCTCTAACCTTACTGAAGGAAACATAATAATAATGTTTGTAGAAACAAGTCCTTACACCCCTGCCACCATTATCTTTTAACAACATTTGCAGTAGTCAAGGGATAAATATCACGTTGTGTTCATGGCATCTTAAATTATACACAGAATATTTTAGACATGTTTCTAAGCCACATCATGCACTAGTCGTACTATATTTTCATGACAGCAACAAACAACTTATTATTTGCATCAGTCAAAACTTCACTGCATAGCTCTGCAGTTATAAAACATCTTATGTGCAGAAGAACAGTTCTTTAACGTTTCACAAAATACACACACATTTTTATCCTTAACAGTTATGTTACTCCAAGTAAAAGGTAACAGCAGCCTGAATGGCATTAAACTAAAGGAAAAGTGCAAATAAAATGCAGATTTATTTCAGTTTCATTTCAATTTAACTGCAGTTATTCATAAGATTTTAATGCACAGTCACTGCAGTTTCTAACTGCAATGTAGTAGGCTTTTATGCAGTTAAAATGGGTTTATGTACAAGGGAATTGCCACAAGCCATTGCAAAACTGCTGCTACTGTTCCTTTTCCACACTTAGCTGTATAGTAATAATTCTATTTGTAGTGTATCAGCTGCTCCAAAAATGCAAATTCCAAATTATCATGCAAAGAACTGTGCTAGAAAACACAGAAACTCTTTTGCTGAACATTATGAAATAGATATTAATAAACCACGTGCATTAAAAAGTAGAGGAAAAATTCAAAACAAATTACTCTTGCTTTGCTTGGAGTCATACTTGCAGCACAAGTATACATCAGCATTCTTAATCCTGATACATTTTTAAATTACTGTACCTTAAAATTTCTAATGCCTCTCTGAGCTCAAATTATTAATCACAATTTGCATGTTTTATGTACATTATAGCAGACACTGATCTCCTAAGATATTAAAAGACATTGGAGGTAGCTCTTTCATAATGGTGATAATAGTTCTTCACTCAGTATTTTTAACACCTTGGGAAAAGGTCCCATTGTACCCCCCCATAGAAAAACTAAAAGACAGGCAGTCAATCAAACTAGATGAAGGCAATGAAGGGGGAATGGGGTAAATGAGACAGAAAGGTGAAGCAATTTAGCTACAGAGTACATCAGTTGCTCACTATATAGGCTAGAAACCAGTCCTGAATCCTAGCTTAGTGCACTATATGTAAAAGTACTGCCTCCTAAATTTGTAATACCTAAGAGACTACCCAGGTGCCTGATAATGTTAAATTTTACAGTCACCTGCATCACTGTCCAAGCAGGAATTACCCACTTCTGTACAATGTTATCCTGCCTTTCTTGGCATGTAGGCAAACTTGAATCTAATTACAATAGGGTTATGCAAGTACAAATGAGCCCAAAATGAGGTTGCTCATCTGTAACAACTAAGAATAAGTATTAACAATATGATATCTTGTGTTCCAGGTTGTCAGAAACTAAAAGGACTCCCCATAGCAATGGAAGCATAAGGAAAAGAAAGCAAAACAAAACATGAAAGGGAGAACAAGACTTGGAGAAATAAAAACTTCAATTATATGATAACGTTCAATAATATGACAAAGTAGACATCTGATTACTGATCAGAATACCCCAAACACATACTGAAAGCTTCTGTATGTTTGTATTGTGTCTTTGTAGAGATGTGCATATTTACAGAATTATTAGCAGGTATTCTTTTAAAAATATATTCAGACATGGGGCAGATGGGCATTAATGCTACTGCTACAAGTTTCTGATCCCAAGACCTCCCCTTCTCAATTTCTTCTTTAAATGTTACCTTTTTCTGTTATTAACATACACAAACTTTCCATACAGGTATTAATAAATACTGTCACATTCAAGAAACTCATTTGCCTCTTACTTTTGAACTCACCATGTAAACGACATATACGTATATACTTTTTTCCTTGCTGGAGAAAATTTCCCATACTTCCCCATAATTTCTTCACGTCACTAATTTGGGGGAATCAGTTCATTTTCAAAAATTGTACTATCAATGGGTCTTTTTCAAAATAAATAACCTCCTTTGAACTATAAACTGGCAGAAACACAGAGTTTCCTCAAATACCTGGTCCTATATTCACAGCAACCCTTCACAAGCTAAAATCTTAAAGCTACATTTCTTTCAAGAAGTATAATTCACTGTCAGGATAAAAGGGTAGTTACATGTGTCAGCTGCATACATGGGGCATGATCTCTTCAGCCACACCTGCAGTTCCAAGAGAGCTTTGTGTGCTCAGGGAATACAAGCCAATGCCCAAGTAGAGATGATCTAAATATTCCCACTGCTGACACAAACTCAATATTGTGCAAAATAGCTCAACTCAGAAAATGAGCAATGGCTTCCAATCATTATCTGAGCAGAATATTAAAGCAAGACATGCATAATCAAGTAATTTTGATTCATTTTAGGAAAGTGATGGCATTTAGTGAGATTCAGTAAATTGTCCCTTTCAGCACTAATAACATGTTCAGAGCTTTCCCCACCAGACGTTCCATAATGGCAATATAATAGGATTGCAATGGCAATTAAATGATTGCATATTTTAGGGCAATGGAGGGTATCCACTAGGGCATGAACCATTAGCAAAATGGTAACATTGTCATAGGAATTTTCATGCTTTGGCACAGCAGCTGATTAGACAGAGGTAGTAGCAAAAAGCAGGTATTCATCTATCTGCCACCCTTCCTTTTTCTCATAGTTTATATTTTTTTTTAAAAAAGGAAGTAAACAGAGAGCTAAGGGCAATAACTAAAGTTTAGGGTATGCAACAAAAAAAAATTCATCTTGACTTTCTGCATCTGACATGGTTGCCCAAAAATGTGGGGCTCAGGTATGGCAAACTTCAGTGTTTTAATTGGAGAGCAGCAAAGCAGGGTTTGTTTTTTTTTATTTAATTTAATGTTGTTTTATTTTATTTTTTCCTACTCTGAGCTTTGGACTTTCTCCTAGCATGAGTTTCACAATTCAGGTTAGATTAACAGCTAGTATCCAGCATGTCAATTAATAGCAAAACAAGGCTGTGCACTTGAACTGATCTGCCAAATACTGCTGGAAAGCAACTTTTACTTTTGAAGTTAATGTTGGCATGAGGTAAAGGACTGGCAAGCTCCAGAAATGAAGTCCTTTACTGTAGAAACTTGTAAATCCCAGAGAGGGGTAATGTAAGCATCCCTTTACTGTTTTGTGCCTTTTAGAGCCCTCAGCTGAGTACTGTTTGGCCTTTATGCCAATTCACTCCCTGGCCTTTCAGCTGTAGGTTCACAAATGTGGAGATTAACAAAAGGGCCATAAATCCGGTCATAGGAGGGGTTTTTTGGAATGTTGTCAGGTGTTTAGTTAGTATAATGAATGCTATGCTAAAACTGCATAATGGATTTAGAAATCACTCTCAAAACATGACTCTGTAGATGAAATTTACCTGTTGGGCAATTAGATAATATAGCAAAGAATACTATACAAAATACTGAGTTATGATGAAGCTGAAATATGCATACTTTAAACAAGATTCAATAATTTTAAAATACTCTATTAAAAATAAAATTACAGGCAGAGGAATAGGGAATATGGGACCCAAAAAATATCATTGCATTTTACATATTCTGGTATTCTTAGAATCTGAGAGAAGTAGGGCTGGAAGAGATCTCAGGAGATCATTTACTCCACTGCTCTTGTTTCTTACTTATTTGGTCAGAGATGGAGCATAGTAACCTAAGGGAATATTTTATTGCCATAAAATCTGATTTGCAATTGTCTTTCCTGTGTATTATAGATATGCATTGACTATATCAACTGAATACAAGAGTAGTAGAGAAAAAGAAGTGTTTCTATGGAAAGTAAGGAAAAAGGGACAAAATTAATTTTATTCCATCAGAGAGATTCCTTTCATCTGAATGTGATGTGAGCAATATGCCATGAGCTTGTAAGAAAAGACATGGACTTTAAGAAGGCCTTTGACACAATTTCCCACAACATTCTCTTAAAACTAGGTGACTGCAGCATCAATGCCTACACAGATGGGTGGCAAATTGGCTAGATAGTTGCACCCAGAGAGTGGTGGTAGATGGGTCATTTTTGACCTGGAGGGATGTGGGCAGTGGAGTCTTGGTCTTTATCAGTGATCTGGATGTGGTTGTGGAATCCACACTGTCCAAATTTGCTGATGACACCAAGTTGTGGGGTGAGGTGGGCACGTTGGGGGGGAGGTACAGAATCCAGCTAGATCTAGACAGGTTACAGAGGTAGGCTGATGAGAATGGGATGGAATTCAATGCAGACAAGTACAAGGTGCTGCATCTAGGGAGAAGGAACCTACAACACACGTATAGGCTGGGGAACACCCTTCTTGTCAACACAGTGGCAGACAGGGATCTTGGAATCATTGTTGACTCCAAGATGAACATGAGCTGCCAATGCGAGGAAGTGGTCAGTAAGGCTAATTGCACCTTGTCGTGCATCTACAGATGTAACACAAGCAGGTCCAGGGAGGTGATTCTTCCCCCCTATGCAGCACTGGTCAGGCCACAGTTGGAGTACTGCATCCAGTTCTGGGTGCCACACTTTAAGAGGGATATGGCTAGCATTGAGAGGGTCAAGAGCAGGGACACTCTCATGGTCAAGGAGCAGCAGGTCAGGCCCTATGAAGAGAGACTAAATGGCCTGAACCTATTCAGCCTCCACAAGAGAAGGTTGAGAGGGGATCTGGTGGCCATTTACAAACTCACCAGGGAGGACCAGCAGGAACTGGAAGAGGCTCTGTTCCCCTGGGTACCACCCGGGGTTACTAGGGATAATGGCAATAAATTGTTAAAGAGAAGGTTCAGGCTGGACATCAGGAGACATTACTTTACAGTTAGGGCTGCCACGCTCTGGAATGGGCTCCCAAATGAGGTAGTGCTTTCTCCTACCTTGGGGTCTTCAAGAGGAGCCTGGACAGAAATTTAGCTGGGGTCATAGGACCCTGGCACCTGTTCCTGCCCGGGGCAGGGAGTTGGACCTGATGATCTGTTTAGGTCCCTTCTGACCCTAAACACTATAATACTATGATACTATACAATAAGTCATACATTAGATAGTTAAAGGGTGCATCTACATGTCCATTCATGCATAAGTCGTTACTGCACATTTAGTTTAGTGCTTGCTTAATAAAGTACTAACTAAATGGCAGTAACTACAGTTACTGCACAGTAGTGTTGGCGGACTTTTTTTTAGTGAGGCTTACTGTTCAGTAGCCTAGTATTACTGTGCAGTAGCATATTAGCACAGTTTTTGCCTGGCACGCTACTGCACAGTGTTATTAAGCTACTATGCATTAAGCATCTTGTATAGATCTACCCAGAGCAATCAAAAGTATTTGAAGAAAGTGAAAGGAGTGAAAAATCAGAGGTTCCATTTATTTCATTAGATAAAACTGTTTGAACAAATTTATAGAAAAGCATATCAGTTAAGGTTGATGGGATAGCAAATTATTTTGACTGCTGCTTTTATATGACTACTATATTTGAATGTGACCCTATTTTCTATATTTCATAATCATAACCTATTCGCAGCTAATATCCAGTTTTTATTGCTCAATACTTTGTTTGTTTTAGTTAGGCAGATCTACCCTGTCTTTTATTTAGGTCCATCAAAGTTGGTTCAGCAAATACCTCCTGATCTTTCTGTAATGTGAAGTTCAAATTCATCTTTAAATATTCTTTGAGAGATTATTAACCTTGAGTAAATATAAAAAAAAATGATTTGCCAATGTAATATTTAATATAGCTCCACAGCCAAATGGCTCGGTAAGCGGGTTTCTGTTTGTTTTGTTTTGCTAAAGCAGACCTCTGCAACAATTTTATTTGGGTCCTATGGTAAATAAAGAATGCTATGTGTTTCATTTTGCCCAGTGAAAAATTATATTTATTTCCCATTGCAGGGTGGGGAGGATTAATTGATAGTGCTAAATATATTTGAAGTATTTTTATTAAATTCTACAATATAAAATTTAGTTAAACTTAGTAGAATTGATGATCACTTCTATATCTTTTGACAGATGGTATGATGCTTAGAGCAGAACAATATCTTTCTGTTTCTTTTGAATCAGTTTGTATAGGATAATGGTATTGTATCAATATTATTTTCTCAGAGTAAAATGGCCTGTTTTTAACTGAGTTTTGCATTGGTTACAACAGGATTGAAAAATCTGCTGATAAGGATCAGAAAGTAAAAGGACTTAACTGAATTTCACGAGAACACCATTTTTAAACCCGAAATCTTGCTAAAGAATTTTTTTTCCAGCTATTCAAGTTGATCTAATAAAATATATCAGATTCACCCAAAGAACTGTGTCTGCCTATGTCCATAGGGCAACATGGATACAACCTACACCCCTTTGACATGAGAGCATCATAACTTGTCATTGTGCTATTAACTAATAATATACAAAGCCTATGGACCTAAATTAAAATCACTGCTTGATCAAAATGGCACTGACTCCTATCTGTGTTCATTCTGCTATTTACATTGATTCTTGGTGGAGGAATCTCGAAGTACAAAGGCAGTTCAGTTATTTTCACAGGATTACCTAAAGCACCTTGGTATTTAAGTCACTAACTTCAAGTTGTTCAATCCTCTCCATACCTTAGAACTACAGCAGCTACAGTCTAGGAACAGAAAAGAGGGAAACTAATGTCAAACTTTGCATTTTTCATTTCAAGAGAAACCTATTTAACAAATCAGCATCCTCCCCAGTACAAGATCTCAGTCTGTATTACTTGAGAAACAAAGCACATGGCTTATCTTTTCCAGCTAACCTCAACACGGTTTACTTTGGCTTCTCTAAATGAATTCACTTAGGGCCACACAACAGAAAAGCCTGCATGTTCCAGGGAAATAAAAACAGATAAATGATGCTCAAGGTGAAGAAATTAACAGGCTTTCTACACTCCCAGAATTACCAATTTACCCTGTCATATTTCTTTTGTGGTTAAATATCAAGATATTTAACTATTTTTTCCTAACCTGATGTAAAATGATTTAGGTCAGAAATTCTCAAGGACAAAATTAAGTGTGTTTGTACAGCACCTGTCACGATAGGTGCTGATTTCTATTGGAACCTCTATAATAGAAATAGATATCAAAATAAAATTGCTTATAATAATGAAACTAAATGGTTATCTTGCTCTAAATCAATACTATTGCACACAGCCCATATCAATGCAGAGTTTGGCTCAGAGTCCTTCTTGCCCTCCTTCCTATTAGTGTAGCATCTGCCTCAGCCAGAAACTAAAGGCTGCAATTCCGTACATTATATCAATCAGTCCACAGCCTCCTTCGTTAAGAGGAAATAGAGATCACACTGTTTCAATCAGTGGGTACGTCGCTGAAGAAATCCAGTGAACATCAATGTACAGCTCCTCAAAGAGATCTAAACAAATTAATTTATGCCATAATAGAGAGGCAACCAGCTTATTAATTACCAGGGCTCATCCTCTAGAAAGATAATTGGAGGTGAAGCCTACTTTATATGTGAAATCCCTCCATAACCTAATCCACAATACCTTCTTTAACTCTCCTGTTTTTTAATGTGCAGACTATAACTATTTGCAACTCCACTGCAGGAGTTTAAAAATTTGCACCAGTCTTCAATGTCTCTTTCTTCTTCCTATTAATTTAAGTAGGAGCAGTTTTCTGAAAACTAACTAATTGACTTCTTGCCACATTTACAGCATTACTATTGATTAGAAAAACAGAGGCCATCAGCAGAAGCTGAAGCCTTGTTTCTGTGCAAAGAATTAGGCCTTAAAGAAACCAGTTCAATATTTTTCACAATGTACAAGTTAAAGGCTTGTTTTCAAAGCTAAATAGGAGACTATATAATAAACGATTTAAAATTAACTGCATGTATTACCAATTACAGCATATTACACATTAATCAGCAACATTGGCAGTCTCTTGTCATGAGGACAACAGTCTTCCAGTAAACGAGGAAGTCATCCATGAGTCTCGAGGTGACTGAAGGGGCTGATCTGAGACCCACGTTTGACTGCAGACATGGCAAATATTTCTGGGAAGAAGGAATGGGTCCTGGTGATGTCAAATTATGGTGGATATCTCTCTTCTATCTGCCTCCATAGTAATGCAAGTTTCCTCATAATGATCGATATCTTGTTGTACATCACAGCACCACTGGGGACAATTCAGTACTCAAGTTTCCCAGACATTAACGTTACTATTACCTTCCTTCAAAGTGGCCTTCAAAGTAATCACAAATCTCATATTAGGCTCACCTCTAGAGCAGTGAACATTGTCACATTGGGAGTATAAGACCTATTCTGGGAGCTGGTTGTCAAGCAACCTTATGACATATCCTGTTCAAGGGATAGGTGCTATATAAACAGGACTTTGATGTTGGTAGTGTTTGCTTGAGCTGGAATGTTGGCATTTGTCCTTCTATTCTTCCAAATGATATAACAGATTTTCTGACTACATTACTGATGATGACATTCCAAGTTTTTCAGGTGTTTCCAATATGCCATCCAAGTTTAATACCATACAAGAGGGTAGGGATGACAACAGGCAAACTAATGTGAAGTTTGATTTGGTCCTGACGTCAGGATGTTTGGGCAGACCACAATACTGTGTTCCTGTCCATCTGGTCATAACCTGTCAAGTGCAGATTCATGTCTATTGGCACAAACTTGGCAAGTTCGTGCAGGGATCAGATTTTTGGCGGAAATACTACTATTTCCCAATTCTAGTCTGATAATGTGGTAACCAGTCATGAGGTTTAGGACTACCTTGAATCTTTCCATGGTCTTGAGTAAAACCCTTCTTGTGACTTTAATCCTCATTTGGTAAACAGCTACCAACACATCTGGAATCTGTATACTAGAGTAAAGATAAGATATTTGGTGGGTGGTATCTTTTATCGGAATAACTGCATGGTTGGAATAGATTTAGACAAGCTTTTGTGTATTCTATGTACCATTGCACTGTGCATTGTACCACAATTGTACCACATTACTTCTCTACTGAGGTAATAATATTTAATAATCTTTCAAATCAGACTGAACAACAACACTAGAAGAAGGTGTATAGGCCCACTTAGTTATAGCACAGAAATGGACATGAGGTCTTATAATTACATTACTGATGATATTCTGTCCCTAGCAGCTTACCTGTAAAACAAATCCCAAATAAAGATGTGGATAATACTTACCTAACTTAGCAATAACAGAGCCATGGTTGGTACAGCTTTTGTAAAATATATTTTGATAGCTGTTACATATTTGGTAGGCCATAGAAACTGATTCCAGTGCTTTGGCATATGGGATTCCCTGGAGAGATGCCAACCTGACGCTTTGCGCATTGAGAAGGAGAATATTTTCTTTATATGCTAGAAACATTTTGTGCCGCCAACTATGTGCATCACAGTATCCAAAAGAGAAAGAAGAGAGGTGGGGTTTGAGAATTAAAGCATGACTAAGCCAAGACCTTGCTAGCATTCTCAGTAATACTATCCACCAAGAGATCTAAGAGCTAAGGTAGTATTTTTGGCAAAAATCTAATTGGGGTTATGCTAAGTATTTTGCAATTTTCCTTATCTTCATATTACAAATATATGATACATGTATTAGCTTATCATTTTATATATATGAACAAAATTTGAAGGGAAAAATCCAACCAAAAAAAGCATGCTCAATATATTCAATTGTAAGGCAAACACAATTTCAAAGTCACTCAAAAGTGTGGAATATGAAGTCTTTATCTCCAGGAGGACAAAAATAAATATTTACTACATGCCAAATAAAATTAAGATTGATTTCACATGAAAGAAAATCACTTCTGATTGACAGACTCCCACAGCTACACAGAAGAAAAGAACTTATGAGACTGGCAAATAACTTAACTTTCAGAAGTTACTACCAAGTAGTGCACAGCAATAGAGTAAAAAAAAACAAACCAAAAATCCTTGAAAGTTTTTTCATTAGTTATCGAAATTATCTCTAATGAGAGAATGAGAGCAAAGAGTAACAAGTCTCCTCTTTCTTCCCACAAGGATACCTTGCTGGTCAGCAGTAGGATTGCCTCAAATACTAGATCTCCAGTACTTTCTCTGGCTACTGTAATTAGAAATAGGCTTGGTACCTACAACTGTTCAATTGTTCCCAACGCAGAAAGCTTGGATTTCTGTACAAAGGTAGATTTAACCTATTATCATGATTTCTAGCACATTAAACAGCATATGCAGAAGTAGACCATTAAGTATATCTATCTCTTTACATGTACCTATGTGTGACAAACACACAGTAAAAACACACCACTATGCTGCATCTTTCTTTATCTGAGAGCTGAAGCCTAGCAGCTTATTGACTGCTCATCAATTGCCTAAATGATGTGATCGTTCATGCCTGCATGTCAGTTAAGCTTGTTCACTGCAGTGGAAGTTACCTCACAAAGTTTTACAAGTAGGATGGGCAGAACTGACTGCTCAACATTTTATAAAGAAGAAACATTTTTTAAAAATATCAAAACATGAAGGACTAAATCCTGCTCTTGGAAGTCGTGTTTTATACACTTGGGTCAGGAACTCTCACATGTCAGGAACAGAGTCCAGCCCCAAAACTACCATCGGAAACAGGATAAAATACAACCTTGGCATAAGCATTATATGAAACCCCTGTTGATTTAACTGGGACCTGGCAAATGTATATCTGAACTCAATTGTCAGGGAATAGCCTAAGCAGAATTAAAATTAAAATAATAAAGACTAAAATTAAAGTATTTAGTTACATAAGAAGAAAAGATGGTTTAATCTGCTTTATGGGTTTATGGAAATTAAATTTGGCACCACTTCTCCTGCTGGGGTGCACGGTCCTGCAATTATTTACTGCTCATCTCTTTTATTATCCTCAGCAATTTTATATCCAGAAAAGTAGGACGTTTCTTCTGTTAAAGATGGGTGCATATGTCAGGTCATTAGCTGGATGCTTTGGGACTCAGGAAATTCTATGATTCTTTTTTCATTCCTGTGCATCTCTCACACATGTCACATTCTGCTATTTACACAAATATATCTATGACATCACTTCTCCAAGTTAAATGAAGTTGCATCTCAGTACACAAAGGAGGTGTGCAATTCCTCATTTCTTTGCATGTCAGTGCTAGGATACCACATACCAGTGAGAAAAAAAAAGTGCCACCTTATAGAAGGAAGAGGCGGAACAGGAGTTTTATCTTCTCAGTTTGCTGGAGAAGAGAAACTTTCAGTTACATCAACTGGGAAAAGAAAAAGCAGCTCCATGTAGCCACCTTTCATGCCAGAGCATGAGGGGGAAGGAAGTCACTTTCCCCACTCCTTGAACTGCTCTATTAAGCAACTGCCTTTCTCAACTCAGCCACTTTTCTCTACCAATGACCGGATCTGGTTAGAGACTTGAGACTTTGACCTAAGGTGTTTTTGTGGGGAAATGAGGCAGCTTAGAGAAACAAGATTAAAAGTAGCATGTGCGAAAGTATGCCTGGTGACTACTGAAGGCTTTTGAAAGTAGAATTTGCCTGAGTGTAGCGTGGCTCATCCTTGCACTTTTGTAATTAATAAATTACTCAGGAAAGTGCCTAGAATACATCTTGCTAACTGCTCTCTGACAGAGAAAATGCCACACAGAAATGCCCCAAACCTACTAGCATTGTGCAAAAAGACAGATGGAGAATCGTTAGGGTCTTTGGGGTACAGGTAATATTTTGAGACAGCTCTCCTTTCTTTTCCTGCTCATCAAACAGTAAATTAAAAAACAAAACCAAACCAAAACACCTCCCTTTAAATCTGTTTTCTCAGTCTACTGATTTTTTTAAGTATCAGCTGCTATTACTTTCTTACACAAATGGAGAGAGATCATGTGTGCAATAGCAAATACAAGACATTTTAAAAATACAAAGTTGTATTTTAAAAATACAAAAATTTAAAAAATACATTTTAAAAATACATTTAAAAATACAAACTTAATACACAAAATATTTCACCAGTTGCAATTGCTTCTGAAATTACTCTTAGATATCCTTAGAAAATGCCTATAATATATTATATATAACATGAAATTCCATCCTCAAAATATAGCCTTTGATCTATTAACCTTATCACAAACCAAGTGAAGTTGTACCTTTCTTTAATCATATATGTTAAATCAAAGCACCTAAAACTACACTGCTTACCTATTTGCCAAAGGGTGTTGGCTGGCCAAGTGTACAACAGTTGGTTGATTGCAGACATCTCAAATATATGAGCGTTGTGAGAATCTGGAGTATTTGGCAAACACCTTGATAATCTGTTTTATAGCATCACAGACAATCTGCGTACTCAGGATGTGGAAATACCGTGTATTTCTACACATCTCTACTGGAGCCAAGAGGGAAACATGAGTGCTCTTGATTAGTCACAACAATGAGGAAAGTAACAGTCATAGCAAAGTCATTCTTTAGTTTGCTGCTATTATAAAGCAGTGGAACCTTTTTCAGCACAGCTTCCAGGAGTTGTGTACAATAACTCTGACACATTTTAACTTATGGAAATATACTTCATATAATGTAGATCAGGAAAAAAATGCATCAAAGCTTAAAATAAATTGAATCATTTGGATTTTTTTTTGGTTTTGTTTTATATGTTCTACTCTTTCTTTCCCCTGCCTATACATTATAATGGCCTATAACCCATAGTCCTCAAGACTTAACAAATGTGAACTAACTATAGCTCCACTGCTGTAGAAATAGAAAGTACCTAATTTAGCTCATTTGCTTTGTTACATTGATACTATGCTACAGCAGTGACAAATCTTGCTCTTGATTTCTAACCTCTTCAAACTTTCACCATCTGGTTATTACATTTTATAAAGACATGACAGGATTCAACTCACTGTAGACAATGTGAATGGAAGAGAAGAGCAGTCTAAAGGTAAGGTCAATACAATTTGAATAGACTCAGGTTGAGAAAAAAAAGGAGAAATGTACATTTTAAAGCTATCTGAAAAGTGACTTAGAATCCTGTTAAGGAACCTTATTTCTTTTGACCCTCCTGGTCCATAGAAAATACACCATGGGTACAGGGGAATCAGCCAATGCCAAGAACCCTCTTTTAAACCTTGGCTAACTAGCTCCTAATGCATAATGATAAAGAGATATGCAAAATAAAATCATAGAAAATTAGGGTTGGAATGGGTGTCAGGAAGTCATCTAGTCCAACCTCCTACTCAAAGCAGGACCATCCCCATCTAGATTATCCCAGCTAAAGCTTTGTCTACCTACATCATAAAAATCTCCAGAAATGAAGATTCCACAACCTCTCTGGATCACCTGCTCCAGTGCTTTCATAGATTCATAGATGCTAGGGTTGAAAGGGACCTCAACAAATCATCGAGCCTGACCACCTGCCCTAGACAGGAAAGAGTGTTGGGCTCAGATGACCTCCACCAGATGCCTATCCAGCCTTCTCTTAAAGACCTCCAAGGTAGGGGAGAGTGCCACCTCCCTTGAAAGCCCATTCCAGATTCTGGCCATCCTCACTATGAAGAAGTTCTTCTTGATGTTCAGCCTAAATCTACTCTCTGTCAGTTTGTTACCATTGTTCCTTGTTACCCCAAGAGGCACCCTGGTGAATACAGCATCTCCAATTCCTTGCTGCCCACCCTTCCCCCCACTCCTTAATTTGTAGGTGGCCACAAGATCACCTGTCAGCCTTCCCTTGTGGAAGCTAAAGAGATCCAGGTCCCTCAGTCTCTTGTCATAGGGCTTGGTCTGAAAACCTTTAAATATATGAATGGCCCTCCTCTGAGTCCTCTTGAGGTTATCCACATCCTTCTTAAAGTACAGTGCCCAAAACTGGATGCAGTATTCCAACTGTGGTCTGAACAATGCTGCATAAAGGGGAAGTATCACCTCCTTGGTTCTATTTGTCATGCATCTGCTGATACATGATAAAGGGTAGGTAGCTTTGCTGATGATTTTGTCACACTGATGACTCATGTTCATCTTGGAGTCCACTATGAGTCTGAGATCCCTTTCCACTTCTCTGATTTCCCCAGCCAGTAAGTGTTCTGGATATTTTTATGTCCTAGGTGTAGTACTCAACACTTGTCCTTGTTGAACTGCATCCCATTGTGTTCTGCCCATTTTTCCAACCTGTCCATGTCCACCTGCAATCGTTCCCTACCCTCCGATGTGTTCACTTCACCCCACATTTTAGTATCATCTGCAAACTTGGACAGAGTCTAAGTCACTGATGAAGACATTGAAGAGTACAGGTCCAAGGACCAAGTCCTATGGGACCCCACTGCCCACATTCTTCTAGGTCGATACCGACCCATGAACCACCACTCTCTGGGTGTGACCCCCCAAGCCAGTTTGCCACCCACTGGACTGTTTAATCATCTAAGTCATAGCCTTTTTATTTATTACCCTCCTCATGACAAAGTGTTGTGTAATATCTAATCTAAATATCCCTTGTTGCAACTTGAGACCATTGCTCCATGTTCTGTCATTTGTCACCATTAAGAAGAGTCTAGTTCCATCCTCTTTGGAACCACCGTTCAGGTCATTGGAGGCTGCTATTAAATTCCACCCTTAGTCTTCTCTCCGGACCAAATAACCCCAGTTCCCTCAGCCTCTCCTCAGAAATCATGTGCCCCCTAATCATTTTTATGGCCTTCTGCTGGACTTTCTCCAATTTGGTCACATCCTTTCTGTAGTGGGGGCCCCAAAACTGGACACAGTACTTCAGATGTGGCCCCACTAGTGCTGAATAGAAGGAAATCATTATTTCCCTTGATCTGCTGGCAAGGGTCCTACTATTGCAGCCCAGTATACTTTTCGCCTTCTTCACAACAAAGGTACACTGTTGGCTCATAGTAAACTCTTAGAATAGTGGTCGATGGTAGCAAATCATTATGGCGCTCCGTGACCAGTGGTATCCATCAAGGCTCTGTCCTTGGACCAGTTCTTTTTAACATCTCTATCAATGATGTGGGCATTAGTGTCAGAAGTGCATTGGCCAAGTTCACCAGTGACACTAAACTTTGGGGCATAGTGTCCATACCTGAGGACAGGCTAATGATCCAGGCTGACTTGGATAAGCTTACTAAGTGGGCGGATACAAATCTGGTGATGTTCAATACCAATAAATGTAAAGTACTCCACCTTGGGAAAAAAAACAAACCCTGCAGCATGCTCATAGGCTCAGCAGTGCTATGCTTGCTAGCACCATGGCTAAAAGAGACTTGGGGGTTATGACTGACCACAAGATGACATTAGCAATCAGTGCAAAGTTGTAGCTGGTAAAGCAAACAACACTCTGGCTTGCATCCATAGATGCTTCTCATGTAAATTTCAGCATGTCATCCTCCTGCTGCACTCAGCCTTGGTGAGGCTGCAGCTGGAGTACTGCATCCAGTTCTGGGCTCCACAATTCAAGAAGGATGTCAAGAAGCTTGAGAGAGTCCAGAGAAGAGTTATGCACATGATCAGAGGCAAAAGAATAAGGCCTCTGAAGGGAAGCTGAGAGCCATGGGACTCTTCAGCCTGGAAAGCACAGGCTCAGAGGTGACCTGGTAGTTGCTTATAAGTACATAAGGGGTGTGCATCAGGATCTGGGAGAATGTCTGTCCACCAGAGCATCCCAAGGAAAAACAAGGACCAATGGTTATAAACTCCTCCAAGACTGCTTTAGGCTGCTGTGGCAGGGCACTGTTTGTGCCTGTCACTTTCAGATCAGAGCCAAGCAGCCTGCAGGTGCTTGATTGTGACAGTCATTATAGATCCCTGGCTGGCTACATAAATAGATCAGTTCTCTGCTGGCAGGTGAAGCAGCAACATTGCCTGGTTGCAAGGCTGCTTGTATCATCCTGGAGGTAAGGGAGGAGCTGCAGTGTATTGCTAGGAGGCTCCTGATCCTGGGCATGACCTAAAACTGCACCCTGCTGTGAGTGGGTGGCCTGGTAGGGCTCTCAGTGGTGTGGGAGCCCCCAGGAAATGCCAGGCCAGTTACCACCCTGGTGAAAGGCGGATTTCATAGTTTCATAGTTGGTAGGGTCAGAAAGGACCTGAGGAAATCATCTAGTCCGACCCCCTGTCATGGCAGGAAAGAATACTGGGGTCAAATGACCCCAGCCATGTGTTCGTCCAGCCTCCTTTTAAAGACCCCCAGGGTAGGAGCCAGCGCTACTTCTTTTGGAAGTTGGTTCCAGGTCCTAGCCACCCTGACAGTGAAATAGCGCCTCTTGATGTCTAACCTGAAACTACCCTCTGCTAGCTTGTGTCTGTTGTTTCTTGTAACTCCTGGGATTGCTTAGGGGAACAGGGACTCCCCCAATGCCTGCTGGTCCCCCTTGACTAGTTTGTAGACTGCCACTAGATCCCCTGTCAGCCTTCTCTTTTGGTGGCTGAACAGGTTCAGGTCTCTTGGCATCTCCTCATAGGGCCTGCCCTGCTGACCCCTGATCATGCAGTACTCCAGCCTGAACAGTGTCGTGTAGAGGGGAAGGATCACCTCCTTGGACCTGCTTGAGATGCATTTGTGGATGCACAACAAGGTATGGTTGGCCTTCCTGACCACACCCCACACTGTCGGCCCATGTTTATTGTGGCATCAATAATGACTCCAAGATCCTTCTCTGTCTCAACACCGGAGAGAATTCCCCAGCCTGTAGGTGTTCCACTTGTTCTTCCTTCCCAGGTGCATTACCCTGCACTTTTCAGTGTTGAACCCCATCCTGTTCTCTTTGGCCTACCCCTGTAGCCTGTCTTGATCAACTTGCAGCCTGTTCCTTCCTACTAGCATACCCACTTCCCCCACATCTTCGTGTCATCTGCGAACTTGAACAGGGTACTTTCTACCCCTTCACCCAAGCCACTGATGAAGATGTTGAATAGTGCAGGCCTGAGGACCGAGCCCTGGGGAACCCCACTGCCTACATTCCTCCAGGTTGAAAGGTTGAATAAGACCTGTCCACCACCACACTCTGGGTGCGGCCCTCTAGCCAGTTAGTGACCCATCTGACCGTGTAGGCATCAACACCACTGTCTCCTAGTTTCTTACTGAGAATGGGGTGAGAGACCATGTCGAAGGCCTTCCTG
>JAGPOW010002067.1:7872975-7887205 GCA_030014935.1 Caiman crocodilus
GGCAGGACCTTGTTGACAAGACTCTCATGGAAAATGCACAGGAGCTAGGGGCTGAGGAGAGGCCAGAAGCCTTGTAGAACTCAGCAGGTAACCAATCGAGGCCTGGGGCTTTGCCAGAGGTGAAGCCAGCTGTGGCAGCTGCCAGCTTCTCCAGAGACAATTCCCACTCAAGCTTCCTGACCTTCAGGGCACAGAGATGTGGCAGGCACTTGTGGAGTTCCTGCATGGCCTTGGGGCAGGATGGCTCAGCTGCAAACAGGTCACAATAGAAGGTAGTGGAGTACACATGTACTTTGCCTACGTCCATGATTACCCAACCCTCAGGGGTCTTGAGGTAATTTAAGACTTTGATCACTGCCCTCCGCTGCTCCAGGTTGAAGAAGTGGGTTGGAGCATCAGGTTCTGCCAGCTCTTGCCAGTGGGCAAGGATCGTTGCTCCATGGGCTGTCTCCACCAAGTCATGCAGGCATTTTCTGTGGAACTGGAGGCTCTTGCGCCACACTCGTCACTGCCACTAGCCAGTAGGGTGGCCTTGGTCTCTGCCACATCTTCCTTCAGCTCTTGGATATGGCAACACAGTTCATTTGTGGCCAGCTGGGTGTACTGCTGGCAAAAAGCCCAGATCTGTGTCTTGCCCACATCCCACCATAGTGTCCAGGATGAGCTCAGTCTCGCAGCCTCCCAGCCCCACCAAAAGTGGGCAAAACAGTCCCGGAAGTAGGAATCTTGAAGCACGCTGATGTTGAAGCACCAATAGAGCATCTGCACGCAGGATCTCCATGACAGCCTAAGTTCACAGCAGGCCAGGCCATGATCTGACAGGCCCGAAGGAATGATGCAGCCACTGTGCAGGAGTGGCAGATGGTGTCTAGTGACATAAAAGCAGTTAAGGCAAGACATGGTGAGACCATCGGCACTCATCCTGACCCAGGTATACTGGTGCATGTCAGGATGCAGGGCTCACCAGATGTCAATGAGGCCTGCAGTCTCCAGGACAGACTGCAGCTTGCAGACTAAGGACAGGTGAGGATCAGGACCCATGTGGTTGAGCAAGGCATCAATGGTGTAATTAAAGTCCCCACCTAAGAGAAGCATGTCATCATCCTCACTAGCATCATGCAGAAGGGCAGCCAAGTTCTCGAAGAAAGCGACCCTCTCCTGGCAATCAGTGGGTGCATATATTAATGAGTAGCAGGTGGTGTTGTGCTAGGGTGATGCAGACAGTCTGCAGGTGGCTGGGGATAACCTCCTGTGCCACTGCTGTATCATGCTGTAGTTGTGGTGATAAGAGAATTGCAACCCTGGCACTAAGGTTGGTGCCATGGCTCAGGAACGAGTGGCCTCACCAGGCAGCATGCCAAGCCACCTAGTTGAGCCCATCAGAATGTGTCTCCTGGAGGAAGGCAATGGCCAGCTGCTTCTGGTGCAGAAGCTCCAGGACAGCCTCCTGTTTCATCATATCTCGATAGCCATTGATGTTAAAAGTACAAATGGTAATGGCTGCCATGGGTATGGGTATGGGACAGGAAGAGCAAGGTAAGGTGTAGGTGAAAGAGCAAACACCCAAGAGTAGAGCAAAATAGCAGAGACAGGTTGGGAAAGGCCTATCATGCCCTACTTTACTCCAGGAAGTAATTGGCCCCCAGGCCACACTCATCTCTCACCTTCTGTGCAAGCTTCTCCAGATGGTAAACCACCTGCTGAGTACCTAGATCCTGTTACATGAGCTTGGCCATGGCTCTGGCAACCGTGACAAATAGTTTATGATCTATGTACCAGTGGGTGATATGCCCCACTACATACTTCTGTCCTTTGGCCTGCTTCAAAAAGGCCCGGGGACCCCCATAGTTGGAGGTGACCTGGGGGTGGGGGGGTCTGCCAACATGGAGTGGACATTTCTGATAGAAGCACAGTGAGGCTGCACCCCAGGTGGGAGCTCACCCACAAATGTGGTGGTGATCCTCACCTTCTTGAGGGAAGAGAGAAGTATGAAAACCTGCCTTCAAAATGACAGGACATGCTTCAGTTTTGGGTCCTTGATTCTGATTCAGCTGATGAAAAGGACTCGTAGGAACCCCATAGCGCTCTAGTCCCTTGGCCAACGCCCAGTCAGACACATGTGGGTGAACATTGGAAATCACCACCCTCACCACCTGGGTATCTAGGGTCATGACAAGATAGTGTATGCCTGCAATGTCTAGGCCCTCCATGCACACCCTGTTGACCAGGGTGCAAGTGCTTAGGTAAATCACTGGGACTGTGTTAACATGACCTGCATAACATATGTTATGCTGTCCGAGGAGACCAGCTAGAGAACCTATGCAGGCCTCAACCCAGATATAGGGAGTGTTGTGAACCTTCAAGACATGGTTAAGGGGGAGATCTTGAAAGACATCCCCATGCCATCTGCTGAGTGTAGGAGCAGACATTCCCACTAGGACAGGGTTAATTTAAAAAACTAAAGCTAAGAGAACAATAACAACAAAAAGTTGTGTATATTAACTACAAAGATAGGTGTCTGGGTATGCGGCCATAAAAGCAAGAGGCAGGGGATGTACCCGAAGTGGGGAGGGAAGGGCGAGGGAGAGAAGAGCTGAGGGAGTTGAGGAAAAAAAATGGGGATAATTTGCACCCCTTGGTGCAAGAGATAAGACAAGAGATAAATAAGATAACTCCCTGCAGTGGACAAATAAAAAAGGAAAGAAAGAAAGACTTTTACTTTTAAGAAGCATTTATTCCAGGGAGAGTGACAAATCGGGGCCAGTAGAACTTATGTACAGGTTGGTCCAAGGATACGGGCCTCAAGGACAAGGCCTGGGCTCATGGCCTGCAAGGCCTGCCAGTACACTCTAGAAAAAAACAAAAACACAAAGAACAAAAGGAGTATTTACATATATACAGTTCTGCCAGAGGGGACACCCAGGGGGGCCTCAGAGCATCAGAGGTCAGCCCGCATGAACAAAGTCGGAGGTCTCGGCTTTCTGGATGCACCTCTGCACCTTGAGCAGCTTTGGTGTCAAAGGGCAGGGAGCAGGTGTCCTGCCTCAACTTGGCACAGTGCTCTCTTGAGGGCCCAGTGTTCCTCAAAGGTGGACACTGTCTGCCAGAGGACCGCTTGCTCGAATTCAAGTGAGAGGTGGGCCCACACCAGCAGGCAGAAGAGCTGCAGAGCACTGAACATTCCAGTCCTGGTGAGCTAGTTTTGCCGGCTCTTCACGGTGGCCAACTTGGCCTGGCCCACCAGGAAGTTGGACAGGCTGACTGACCCGCTCAGCCACCCCGTACAGGAAGGAGTGGATGTAGGTGTCCTCTGAGAAGTCCCGGCCCAGTGCCTGAAGCAGTGCTCCAAAGGTGGCAAAGAGCGGCCGCAACTGGGGGTAGTTGAGGAAAGCATGGAAAACGTCCTTGTCCCGCAGCCCTGGCCAGAAGGGACAGGGTACTGAGGCCACTGGGTCCAGGTGGTGCACAAAGGTGCCAGTGGCCAGGATGCCGTACACTAGTCACCTCTGGAGGTCACCGGTCTTCTTGGCAGTGGGTGCCTTGTACAGCATGCACCACACTGGGATCCTGGGCCATGACAGGCACCACCATCACACAGTCAGGGTGGTTGGCCAGCACCTGGGCATGCTGGGTGCGCACCACCCACACCTAGAGGCCCTTCTGGGCCAGTGTGCCAAAAGGGCAGCCTGTATTGCTGCTGGGGGGCACAGGGAACCTAAGCAGCATGTTGGGCTGCTCAGCTAGGTCACTGGCCACCACTGAGATGACCTCTAGTGGTGGGAAGGCATCACCTGCAGTGTCCACGGTGGGGAGGATCTGGTGAGCCTGGAAGTAGCCTTCTAGGGCAGTCGCTGCTTCTGTTGGGAGGGCAGCCCTGATGGCCCGCAGAAGCTGGCCCATGGTATGGATAGAACACAGTGCTAGCCAGGCAGCCAGGGCTCCGGGTGACAGCCAGTCCAACTGAGCAGGGTCCAGGAGGTGCCCCAGGTGAGTGGTGTACACCTCAATGATAGCAGCCATGAGGCTGGCAGAGGCTAGGCTTGGCACGACATGCTGCAGGGCCGGGTAGTAGACCAGGGTCTCCCAAAGCAGTTGCGGGAACCGCAGGTGCCTGGCCTGGGGACAGAGATGGAAGGCTGCCCACCAGGCCCTCATCATGCTGCAGTAGAATGGGGGAAGGATTGCTTCATTCAGGAAGGTGAGGTCCAGCAGAAACAGTTCCTGGTCAAAGTCAAGGCCCCCACTCGCCACAGGAACTGGCATGCCAGCTGCCACCATGGGAGGTGGTCCTCAGCATACAGGAGCTGCTGGAGAGCTTGCAGCCAGTAGGTAGCCACCCTGCTGGCCAGGTCAATCAGGCCCTGGCTCCCCTTGCTGGTGGGCAGGTAGAGGGCAGCTCGTGGGAGCCAGGGGCATCTGTCCCAGAAGAAGTCCACCAGGAACCACTGTAGTCTCTCAAGTAACTCTGGTGGAGGGTCCAGCATGGCATAACAATGCCACAGGGTCACTGCCACCAAGGACCCGGCCGCAGTAGGAAAGGGTTGGCAAGCACCAATGTGGCAGGCAGACCACCACTCCCTCTGCCAGGTCCTCCCAGTTGTAAGCTGCAAAGACGGGTGGCCCCAGAAACACTCCTAGGGCTTTGAGGCCTTCCGGGTGCCAGGTGAGGCCCCTTGGCAGGTCCAGAGGGGTTTGTCAGCCCACATCCCAAGCAGAAGTGTGTCACTCTTGTCCCAGTTGATGCAGGCTGATGCAGTGAGCTCATAGGTGCATTGGCAGTCCACCAAGGCCTGCATATCCTCCTGACTGCCCAGAAAGACTGTCACGGTGTCTGCGTATCCTGTCAGCCAGATTGGGGGGCCGGTGGTTGGGCCTGGTGCTGGTGGCAGGACTAGGTCTGTCAGGTAATGTTGCAGAGTGTGCAGCAGCAGTTCGATGGCCAGGGCATATAGCATGCCCGACAGGGGGCAGCCTTAGTGTATACTGTGATGCACTGGGAACAGGGAGCACAGTAGGCCGTTCACCTTGAGCAGGCTGGAGGCATCATGGTACAGGACCCAGAGCACCACGATGAAAGCCAAAAGCCTCAAGGGTGCCGAGAAGGTACTGGTGGTCGACACAATCAAAGGTCTTCTCCTGGTCCAGGGAGACCAAGTCAACGTCTAGGTCAAAATCTCCGCAGCTGTGAGCAGGTGATGCAGCAGAAACAGATTGTTCTGGATGGTCCTGCCTGGCACACAGTATCTCTGGTCAGGCCCGATGATGGAAGCCATGATGGTACAGAGGCAGTTCACCAGTGTTTTGGCCAGGATATTATAGTCAGCGCACAGAAGGAAGACAGGCCAGCAGTTCTTAAGGAAGCTGAGGTCCCCCTTCTTGGGTAGCAAGGTGAGCACAGTCAGGTGGCAGCTGGTCAGCAGGGTCCCATCGGCGAGGCTCTTGTGGAAGATGTGGAGAAGGCTGGGCCCAAGGAGGGGTGAGAAGGCTTTGTAAAATTCCATGGGCAGTCCATCAAGGCCTGGGGCCCCGCCCAAGGCAAGCACCCCCACAGCAGCCTCAACTGCCAGGGACAGTTTATGCTCCAGACCCTCAACCTGCGAAGTGCCAAGGCACTGCAAGCACCATGGCATGCCCCCACACTTTTCCTGGGTCCATGAGCAGCCAACCCTCCAGGGTCTTGAGATGGTCCAGTGTCTTTGCCGCAGCCCGCCACCTCTCCAGGCCAAAGAAGAAGCCGGTCAGGGCATCGGCCTCTGCCAGCTCCTGGCAGTGGGCACATACCTGCGCACCATGGGCCGCACCCTCTGCCAGCTCCTGCAGGCATTTCTTGAGGGACCAGAGGCTCTCAAGGAGTGCCGCAACATTGCCTGCATGGAGCAGGGCTGCCTCAAGCTCCACCATGTCCTCTTCCAGCTCCTGGGTGTGGCAGCGGATCTCACTTGCCCCCAGCTGGGAATACTGTTGGCAGAATGCCTGGATCTGGATCTTCCCCATGTCCCACCACAGCTGCCAGGAGAAGTAGTCTGCTCATGCAGCCTCCCAGCTCCTCCAGAGGTTGGCGAAGCAGTCCCTGAAATGAGTGTCCTGTAACAGGCTGCTTTTGAGGCATCAGTAAGGGGCGCACATGTGTGCTCTGTCAGTCAGGCTCAGTTTGCACCAAACCAGGGCATGGTCCGAGAGTCCTGATGGGATGATACAGCTGCTGAGCAGTAAGTGCAGATGGTGCTGGGTGATGTAGAGGTGGCCAACGCGGGCCATGGTGATCCCACTGGCACTCATCTTTGCCCAGGTATATTGGTAAGCATCAGCATGGAAGACCTGCCAGGCATTGACAAGATCTGAGGCTTCCAGCACAGTCCACAGCTTGTGGGCTGAAGGCACGTGCGGTTCTGGCCCCACCTGGTCTAGCAGTGTGTCGATGGTACAGTTGAAATCCCCACCCATGAGGAACAGGTAATCATTCTCACTAGCATCACACAGTAGTTCACCCAGGGTCTCTAAGAAGGCTACCTTCTCTCTCCCCTCAGTTGACACATAGACATTGATGAGGAGCAGGCTATGGTGTGCCAGGGTTATATGGACAGTCAGCAGCTGGCTGGGGATGACTTCTTGTGCCACTGCCTAGTCATACTGCAGCTGCAGCAAGAGGAGGACCACCACTCCTGTGCTGAGGTTGGTGCTGTGGCTTAGAAACAAGCAACATCTCCAGGCAGCGTGCCATTCAGCTTGAATATGCACATCATTGTGTGTCTCCTGGAGGAACACAATTGCCAGCTGCTTCTGCTGCAAACCCTCCAGGACAGCCGTCTGCTTCACTGGGTCCTGGAGCTGTTAGTGTTCAGCGAGGCAATTGTGGTAACCACCATGAGCAGGAGAATAGAGAGGAAGGATAGGCAGGGTACAGGCAGGAGATGAGGTGATAGAGCAAGGCAAAACCACAGAGACAGGGAAAGGCCTATCCTTGCCCTACCCTATTCCATAGACCTGCCATCTGCACACCTCCTTCACTTGTATCACCAGCTTCTCAAGCCAGAAGGCATATTGAGGCATGTCTGGGATCCAGTGCATGAGCCTCACTGCATCACTGGCAGCATGGACAGACTTCATGGGGTCCAGGCACCATTGTTGGGTACTCTCTGCCACTTTCCTTTGGCCCTTAGTCTGCTCTAAGAGGTCAAAGAAGCCACTGTAGCTGGGGGCCACACAGGAGATGTTCTACAGCAGGAGATGGACGTTGCCAACAGAGAACTGGTGGGGCTTCACTCTGGGAAGGGACCTACCAGTGAGGCCTGTGAAAGTGCCCTCAATAGCCAGGCTCCCTAGCAGGCCCCCTCAGTATCTGGGTTGAATACCATCTCCAGAAGATTGATTCCCATCCACTTTGGGGGGCAAATGTCATCCCAATCCCGGTACCCCTTGTGGTGCTCAGAAAGCAGGTACTCCATCTCCTCCTCCTCGGCAGGAGAGTGAGTCGGGGGGTGGTGAGCCCCTCTGCTGTCTCCTGTGCCTGACGCTGGAGAGGCAAGCACTTTCTCCCTGCCCTGCAGCTCACAAGTCCCACGAGCTGGGATGGGGGTGAAGGGTTGCCAGATGTCGCTGGGACACCCTTAGCCATGGCCTGAGGTGGCAGGGTTTCCATGCGGGCGGGCAGGGTGAGGTCAGGTTCCCTGGCTACATTTTACCTGGAGCTGTCAGAGGCAAGCCCCAAAGGGGCAGGGACACCTTTAGAAGCTTCCTTTTTGCTCTTAGCTTTCTTGGGAGCAGGAAGCACCTCCCCTGAAAGAAGTGGGCCAGGCTGCTTGTGGTTCACCACCTCTGGGTCCACAACCTTGACTGAGGCAGGAGGTGGAGAGGAGGTCTCAATTGTTCAACCTGATGGGGCTCCAGCACCTAAGATGCTAGCCACCCAGGAACTGAGACAGGGGACTGGGAGGATGTCCCAGCCCCTCCACCAAGTGACACCCCCACACTGGGGGGGCAGCCCTATCAGCTGTGGGGAGGTTGGAGGGAGGCTGAGAGGGGACCAGTCACCTCACCCAATGGGGCACCAGTGCCCGGGGCACCAGTTATCCCAGAGGGAACCAGGACAGGAGGGGGCAGAAAGGAGTCCCCTGCCCCTCTACCAGGTGGGGCATCAGCCTCAACAGGGGTCTGGGAGCTGCTGCCACAGTGTTGGCATACAGTTCTGCCCTGGGAGAAGTAGACCATATATGGCTTCCCATCTATCACAAAGGTCATGGAGAGAGGAAGGGTCTGGGGTCCCCCCTTGAGGAGCATGACCACCTACGTCTAGAAGGAGAGGACATGCTTGAGCCTGGGTTCCCTGCTCCCCATGGTCAGCCTGCGCCTGGGGCTGGTGAGGACACCAAAGTACTCGAGAGCTTTGGTGAAGTCCCAGTCTGGCAGGTGTGGGGGGATGGATGTTAGAGGCCACCACCCACACTGCTAGGGTCTTCAGGGGCTTAATCAAGTAGTGGATGCCCGAGATTTCCAGCCCCGCTGCACACACCTCCCTCACCAGGCTGAGAGAGCTCAGGTAGATGATGAGCACAGAGTTTACCTGGGAGGCATACCAGATGCTCCTGCATTGCAGCAGGTGCACCAGAGCTCTGGTGCAGGCCTCCACTCTGACATGGAGAGGGGCGTGCACCTACAGGCCATGGCTGAGTGGAAGGTCTGCAGAGACATCTCTGTGCCAAGTGCCCTGACTGCTGGCAGCCATCCTGGGCAGGAGAGGAGAGGGTTAACTTTCCCACAGGGGCTGCTACAGGAGGGGAAAAAAATAGCCTCAGACTAAAGCTGGGGACTGGGGGAGGGGCCTGAAACAGCCCCAAAATCAGTGTTGGGGGGGCAGAACAACCCTGCAGGGGATGAAGGCAAGCACTAAGGCAGGAGGAGATGGCAGAGACCAAGGTAAGGGGCTCTGGAGGAGGGAGGCAGCAGGAATCAAAGGGAGAGCCCAGTCTGGGGTCGGGGAGGGGCAGAGGCAAATGAGGATGCCAGAGCCCAAGAGAAAAGGCTCAGAAAGCATGGAAAATGGGCAAAGGAAGGGTCTTCAAGCACTGGCTGGGGAGAGGCAAGGTTTGGGTGGGGAGAGGAATGGGGGGGCGGGGTGCAGGGAGTGTGGGGTGGGGAATGTGCAGAAGTGACCTGGGGGGAGGAGCTCAGAAGAGCTTTACCTGTTGGTGGCCATCTTGAAAGAAGGAAAGAAAATAAACAGTAAAGATAAAAGCTGAGAAATAGCAACTCGCAGACAAAGAATCCAAAAGTAAAGGGGGAGGGGACAGAGGACAGAGGGGAAAAAAATAATAAACACTGTGAAAATGCAAGAAAAGAATCAGAAAGGGAGATGAACAGAAGCAAGAGACCTTAAGCAGGTGGAAGTAAGAAAAGAAAAGGGGTAGGAAGCCAGAGAGTCTTATGCTCAGGATTGACCCACACTGCTCCAAGCAAGCCTGGTCTAAAGCAGAAGGAAGGAAGGAAGAAAGACAGAATTTAACCAGATGCATCTAAAATGCCAGCTGGCAATAAGATGGGAAATAAAATATGCATCCCTTCAATATTTAGTGTTGTTAGACTTCACATATGTTATTTCACTGTGTGCAAGTATAGTTGATTCTTATCCAGGCTTTCCTCTTTTTTTTTTTTCTGAGCCTGCAAAATCCATCAGGATATATATATATATATATAAAATGAACAGCTAGGAATCTTAAGAGAGACTTGCAAACAAGGCTTAAAATTAACTCAGGCTGGAAATTCAGGTTAAATTATCTTCAATGTTAATGTGTTGCTATGCAACCAGCCAACACAATGGATGGTTCTGATAGATACAACCTTTTTTTCCTCAAAACAATGAACTTATTTAAACATATTCCATTTAAAGCACATATAATTATGCCCTCTTTACAAAGCTGATGCTCCTCAGGCGTTTGCTATCTTAATGTTATTGTTGAGCCTAATCAGGTAGCTTGTATGCCTTTACAACTAAAAGTAATGTGCATTTTTTATGTAGTGCTTTTCAGGAATAACAAAATAAGACATTTTAATGATTGAGGGAATGTTACACTTGCAAGAAAAGAGTGAATACATAGATCAATACACCAATCAATGAAAACGTAAGAATTCCAAGACATAAGAGATTTTTAGTCATCTTTAGTTCCAGAATTATATGCCTATTTTAAGAAAAGAGAACAGATAAAATCTAAAGGAGGAAGGTCAATCTAATCTCATGTGTCCAATGTAAAGTGCTCATTGCAGAGGTTAAATATGACTCTTCCAGCTTCGTATATAACACGGTACAATGTGAAAGTCCCAACGCACAAGTAGGAGGTTGCTACCTTCATTGAGATGTGTAGTGTACTTCTGTCATAACAAGGATATTATTTGTAGGCTTTAATCTTGAAATGAGCCAAGGTTTAGTCTCTACTGAGACAATTGCAGGATCAGGGACCTTAATATTATAAGTCTGAGCTGGCATAGCAAACCAAATTGGTATCTCAATAGGTTATATTGAGTTACTGGTTTCTTTTCTTGTTGTAGAATGGCAAATTTCTGTGCCAGTCACCTATCTGCTAAGGGGGCGGTGGACAGGGGAGTTGAGGGGGTGAGGAGGTTGCAGCAATATGGGTAAGACAAGAAAAAATAAGTGATAATATAATCAGTCAGATCCAAGCTTCAAGTTCCTTCCTCATATACATAGTGTATCACTGCATTCCCCATTCTGCTCCAGACTTATTATCAAGTCTTTCAATACAGAGAATGTGTACCTCCAAGAAAAAGCTTTAATCCCGAATCCTGAAATATGATGCTTAACTTTATTATTGTGCATATTCTTGGTGGCCTTTGTCGGGCTGTTCACAGAAGATTAGGGCCCTAGACTCTCTCTTTCTTTCTAAGTGTGGGACTTATTCCCCTTTCCAGGTTTTTTCGGTGGCAAAAATTTATCCTCACATATCCCTAATAGTATTATAACTACTAATAAATAAAAACAGGATTTTTAAAAATTAAAACTAACATGTTCCTGTTAAATTTGAACATAGAAATAGTTACTTTGGATTTTGTTTACATTTAACCAGAACTGTAATATGGAAAAGCTTTCAGTCTTCTGAGCGAACACTGAATATCAGGATCCATACATACCCTAAGCAGTAGTGGCACACACTTCAGGGAGTTTTACTGATGATTAGGGAGATCTCACCTCCTTTTCCTGCTGTCAACATTTATGTCAAGTGGCCAAAAATACCCACATTTTTCAGCGGTAAAAATGTAAATGCCATCTCTCTCCTGCAGCAGCAAACCACCGGCCACATGTTGCAACCACTTCTCTGCCCTCCCACTTCTGGAACTGGAGCTGCTGCAAGGAAGATACCAGGGAGGGAGGAAGCCCCCACCAGCTCCATTCTGGGACTCTCCTCTCTCTTACGCAGCACTCAGTGCTTGTGGCCTTCCCCGGCACCCAGCCTTATGCTACCACTGAACATTAATATTGTCTTAAACTAAGGAAGAGAATCCTTTTCCTATGTCAACAGCAGCTTAAGCAAGATGTATCCTATTTTTTTTGACAAGGCCCTAATTTCTGGAAGCCCTCTTCTAGCAGATAATGTCACCTCTCTGAATTAATATCAGACACAGTGAGGAGAGCACAATGTCTATGCATTTTGTCAACCAATCAAAATGAAACTCATCCCTCTCAGGGGCTTGTATTGACTTCATCAGTGAGTTCATTGGGCATTTCTCAGGGAAATGGAATGAAACACTAGAATGAACTTTGGTATTTTTCACACCAGAAGCTCCTGGCAGAGGAACACTACCCCACCAAACAAGGGAAGGCTTACTTAGAAGAAAAAATAAAAATACCTCTGTCACAGTTGCATGAAGGATTTGATGTAAATTGACACACAATTGCCTGACTCCATCTTTTGCATAGGCTGAGTAATGTTTTTGGGTATGCTCAGGCAAAGGGCTTCTCTCCTCATATTTTATTCTTTTTTCTGTCTTTTTAGGAGTGCCTAGTTCTCAGTCTCCATAATCTCTGTGTACCTCCTCTTCCTTCCTCACTTTGTCTTCTTGATCCTTCCTCTTCTTTTCCCTCTCACTGGGCACATCTACACATTCATTTATTCTGGCCTAGATTTACTTTGGTGTAAATTAATCCACAGCAAGTATTTCTGGGCAGGCATCCACACATACAAAGTTCAGGGAGGAGATTTGCAGCCAGTTCCTTGAATCCCTGTAATGGGTCCCTGCTGCCACCAAGGGAAGCTCCGGCTGTCTCTTGGCCCTAGGGACTGCCTGATGCTGGGGCAGGGACAATGCGCCCCTGCTCCAGCAGCATGGTGGTCCTGGCCCTGGCTCCGCAATCAGGGGTAAGGGACTGCAGGGGAGGGGCAGGTCCCAGTCCACTACCCCGATCCACTAGTAAGGCAGATAACAGCTAGTTCAGTGCTAGTGGTCCCACCAACAGATAGGGGCAGGGGCTGGGACCTACATCACCCTTGCAGCTCTTTCCTTGATCACCCAACTAGGACACAGGGTTGAGATCTGTCCCTGAATAAGACAGTTCCCAGCTCCCACCTTGCATACAAGGCAGAGGCTGGGCAGTTAGGGCCTCAGCTCTGTGAACATAGTGAGGGCGGGGGGGGCGGGAAGGAACGTGCTGGAGGTTTGTTCCCAACCTGTTCCCCACAACTCATGGAGCTGACCAGGGTACATGCTCCTCTGCATGCAGGGAGCTACCAGAACAAGCCCCATGACCATGAAGGTGGTGCTGGGGAACTCTTATGTCCCAGCCTGAGTTCCAGAGTTCCTGAGTTCTTGGAGATAAGGTTCTCCAAGCCCAAGACCCATGACCACAGAGCTCTGTCTGGGGGATAAGGATCTCCCAGCACCGGCCCCATGGCCATGGAGCTGGTGCTGGGCAATAAGCAGCACCAGTGGAATCATGATGGCAGAGCAGGGGCTGGGAGAAAAGGTTGTTCCAGTCTCTGCTCCCTGATTACAATCTTGGAGTGCAGGGCTTGGAGCTCCCTGCTCTCAGGGCAGGGAGAATTTGTCTCCACCTGAGCTCTGGTGGTGGAGCCCACCCTGGCAGCTGGCAGCTCACAGGGATAGGGAGCATTCTTTCACACCCAAGTGGATGGTTGATACAGCAGATTTTGCTACCAGTCAGCTGTCTAAATGAGTGCTATCGCACTGTCACTAAGTTCATGTAAACTTGCTACTTGCATTTGCAGTTAGCAAATTTACTCAGGATTACAGAGGTTTACTGTGATGTAAGCATGTGCATGTAAACTATGCTAATATGAAATTAAGTTTCTCATGTAGATGCGCCCACTGAGGGATTCTCCTTTGCTTCACCTTATCCTAACATCTGTTTTTGGGGAAGTGTTCTACTCTATTCTGCAGAAGGAGAAAATGTACATTTTAGGTGGGTCACTGCTTGACCACTGAATAGACTTCCACGATGCTATCTAATCTATGGCATCAGTTTGAGATAAGTGGTATTACACCAGTAATGGAAATGTGGTAGTACCATAACCCCCACTGTTTTTTCCTTCAGTCTCTGCTCACCTGCCCTATTGCCATATAATCCTCTTCTCCAAAGATACAGGGATCAGTCTGAAATGGGATACTCCTATTTATAATGTCTATTTAAGTTGTACCACCAGTCATATGAAGCATGAACAATTGTGCCTGTCTCCTACCACATAATATGTTCAGCTCCATAGGCTATACAGTAACTATGCTAGCCCTCCTCCCACTATGCCACATGGAACCAGACTACCAAAGAATATTTCAAAGTATTAACCCTTTCATCTCTAGGTGTACAAAGTATACAGTAGCTTGGCTCACTCAGCTCCTCTGCTAAAGCAACTTATAGAGCTAGCATGCTGGAGAAAGCCTCAAGAGGATGTCCTGCACCTGGAAAAGTTTATTCTTCAATGAAGGCACCATCCTGATCCTGTTTAGTACAGTAGCACAACTGACATATTTCAGTAAGTACTTACAGGATTCTGAGTCTTTGGGGTTTATATAAAATCATAAATTCATGCCCACACAAAAATATGACAAAAGTTAAGTGAATCCAGCAAAATGAGAGAACTGAACACTGAGTTCATAAGAATATGAAACAAGGAAGAACATATATAAATAACCTGTGACCCTTGCAGACTTCCAATACTAATCTTTCACTAAAGATTTGTCATACAAATAGCAGAAAGTCTTTTCTTCA
>JAGPOW010002067.1:7892944-7919289 GCA_030014935.1 Caiman crocodilus
GTGCTGGCCCTGGGCAGGCTCCTCTGCATGTGTTTCATCACTTGCCTTAACAGCAGAGATCTTGGTGTTCCTATTTAAAAAGTGCAAATTCTCTGATAACAACCCCCCCCCAATTTTCCCATTAAAATGACACAGGAGACAATACCATTGCACAGGAAAGGGGACAAAGGGGCCAAAACACCCTCTTAGCTGGACAGGGAAATTCAGGAAAGCCTAGGAAGAAAAAAAAAAAGGCATACAGGCTATGGAAGCAGGGTGTAGCTACAAAGGTGAAGTATTCCTACTTGACCCACACTTGCAGGGAGGCAGTCAGAAAGGCCAAAGAAGAAATGGACTTTTGGCTGGAAAGAAAAATTAAAAGACAACAAAGAGTCCTTCTTCAGGTATATAGGGAGTAAAAGGAAGGCATAGGGTAGCATAGCACCCCTACAGGACAGATACGGGGGACAAGGCTGATCTCTTTAATTAGTTTTTTGCCTCTGTATTCCTGAGCTCAGATCAAGACAAATCTCCCAGTTGGATCATAGACAGGCACAGAAGGGATACCTGCTCACCAACTCTTAGCACTGACTTAGTGAAGAGGCACTTGGAGGGCCTGGATGTGTTTAAGTCAGCAGACCCAGATGATCTTCATCCAAGGGTGCTGAAGGACTTGGCTAGTGTCATAGCTGAGCCACTGGCACAAGTCTTTGAACACTCTTGGTGCTCAGGTCAGGTCCCAGAGGCCTGGAAAAGGTCCAGTGTGGTCCTGATTTTCAAGAAGGAGAGGAAGGAGGATCTGGGTAACCATAGACTGGTTAGTCTCACCTCTATCCCAGGGAAAACCTTTGAAAAATTATTCAGTCAGAAAAGCAATGCTAAAGGGCAACCAGCATGAATTCATACCAGGTAGATGCTGCCTGACCTTGTTTCTTTTTATGACCAGGTCGGAAAATGGTTAGACTCAGGAATTAAGGTAGTTGCCATCTACTTGGATTTTAAGAAGGCCTTTGATATAGTAGCTCATGCTATTCTCACAGATAAACTGAACAGCTCTGACGTAGATGATTACATGGTCAGGTTAGTGGCAAATTGACTTGGGGTTGCACCAAGGGAGTGGTGATGGAGGGGTTGGTATTGAACTGGAAAAATGTGGGCAGTAGAGTCCCACAAACCTTGGTCCTTGGACTAGTGATGTTCAGTGTCTTCATCAGTGACTTGGATGAGGGCATGAAAAGCACTCTGTCCAAATTCACAGGTGATACCAAATTATCACCTTTGGTATGTTAACTTTACTGGTTACTTTGCTGGAACATGCAGCCCAAGTCTGGGGGGCTCCTGATTCCAAGAACAATTCCTGGCAGGAAGGGTGGAGATGGCAGGAGTGAGTGTGTGTGTGTGAGAGAGTGTCAGGGGCCACTCTAGGTGTCCAACACGAGTAAAGTTAACACATGAGAGGATAAGGAATGAATCCAAGAAAATCTGGACAGGTTTGAAAAGTGGGTGGAACAAAATACGATGCAGTTCAATAAGGACAAATGCAAGGTCCTGAACTTAGGAAGAAGGAATCACCAACACACTTACAGTCTGGGAGAGGACCCCCTCAGCAGCACAGCAGCAGAAAGGGATCTCAGAGTCATTGATGACACAAGATAAACATGAGTCATCAATGTGACATAACAACCAGGAAAGCTAATTGCACTTTATTGTGCATGTTCATGACAAACAGGTTCGAGGAGGTGATCCTTCAACCTGACCAATGATGCATAAAGGGGAAGTTGGAGTACTGCATCCAGTTTTGGATGCCACACTTCAGGAGGGATGTGTACAACTTTGAGAGGGTTCAGAGGAGGGCCACTCATATGGTTAGGGGCCTGCAGGCAAAGTGTTATGAGGAGAGATTGAGGGCCCTGGATCTCTTCAGCCTCTGCAAGAGAAGGCTGAGAGGTGATCTTTCAGCTGCCTACAAATTCATTGGGGGGTGGGGGACAGCAAGGAATAGGAGATGCTTTGTTTACCAGGGCACCCCATGGAATAACTAGGAACAACAGCCACAAACTGACAGAGAGCAGATTTAGGTTAGACATTGGGAAGAACTTCTTCATGGTAAGGGTTGCCAGGATCTGGAATGGGCTTTCAAGTGAGGTGGTGCTCTCCCCTACATTGGGGGTCTTTAAGAGGAGACTCGACATGCACCTGGATAGTGTCAGGTGACCCCAGTGTCCTTTCCTGCCCAGGCCAGGGCATTGGACTCGATGATCTGCTAAGGACCTTTCTGACCCAAACATCTATGAATCTATAAATCTATGAAATATCCCAAAACCAGGTTCTTCCCTGATTAAAGTGAAACAACTTTATATATAGAGAGATTAGTTGGGCAAAGTTTTATTGATATATTTATAATTTTAAAGCAATTTGAAAGCCTACCAGTGCCTCTATCAGCATAATAAAATGAATTCTAACATTGGTGTTTGCTTTTAGCTTTTTATCAGAGAAAAATCAGAGCTGCCTTTGTCACCTTTGCTCACCAGGATGTGGGGTGCTGAGCAGCACTGATATGCTTGTTCCCTGCCCCTGCTCCTGCCCTTGCCCCTCAGTCTTAACCCACAGCCCCACCAGTGCCCTTCACTCCTTATCCACAGCTCCTGTCTGCCACCCCACTAGCTCCCTTCTGGCAGCTGCTTTGTCCCAGCACCTGGACATGAGTCCAGTTGCAGCTGTTCCACCCACTGCTTTGTGGCTCTGAGAAGTGCCATCCCTTGGTGGTCTGCTCCCTGTTCCTGTGCCCAGTCCCCAGTGATCCTGATGCCATTCCTGGAAAGCCCTCAACTGGGGCTCAGGGACAGAAATGAGCAAGATCCTTCCCTTCCAGGCCAGTCTGCCCCTGTACAGGCTTCTCTAGGGAGGGGGGGGCAGGGCTAAGCCTGGCTCTGGCAGTCTTTCCTACCGAAAGTGCTCCCCCACCCTGACCCCCATCTCTCTCTCACACACACTGCCACCTCCAACCCATCACACACCCGAGTGGTTCTTGGGACGAGAAGCTCCCTAGGCTTGGGCTGCATGTTCCAGCACCACTGTGCACATGGGGCAGGGCTGCCATATAGAAGTTTCCCCTGGAGCTGCAGTTCCTGCCAGCAGGTCCCATACCCTCCCATTTGGCTGGCTGGGCAGGCAGGGTGTGAGATTTCTGGAGGAAAGGGATGTAGGATTTGGGAAGAAGTGGGGTGGGGTTTGTGAGGAGTTGGGGGGTTGCAAATGAGTATAGTGGTTGTTGTAGAGCTTGTGGGGGTGAGGTTTGTGGAGGGGTATGGGGTTTGTGCAGAGGTGTGGGGGGTTGTGACTGGGTGTGTGAGGGGGTTGGGGTGGCTTGGGTGTGTGGGGTTTGTTGATGGATTGTGGGGGGGTTGCAGGTGTGGAGGGGGCTATGTGTAGGAGGTGCTGTTCAGGAGAGGTAGGTCCCCTGCCCACCACCCACATGGTGCAGAGCCCCCACCCCCCAGCAGCATCAGCAGCCATAGGGGCACTCAGGGCCCACCAGTGGCAGCGCTTGCATGTGGTGCTGGGGACCCTGGGTGACAGCAAGACTATCCCAGTTCTGCCCAAAGGTGCATGTCTCCAAACTGGATGGGCCTATGCCAAGTGGCACAGATGGCACCAGGTCTCAGGTGTTTGGGGCCATGCCGCAACATGGCAGGGTCAGGTCTGCCAGTAGTGGACTCGAAGTGCTCTGATAGCCACTGCTACTACAGAGGGGCTGTGCACCAAATGGAGGCTAGGTGGGGGATCCACCCCTCACAAGCAGCCTCCCCCACCCCCACACAGTCCTCCCACTCACAGCCCTTCCACCCCACATGCACAATCCCCCCCGCACTTGCACAGTTCCCCTTACTACCACATCTCTACTTAATGGGAACACAGCCTGGGTCTGGGTCCACTGCTGCAGTGTTCCCTCTCCTCTTTGCTCTAGCATACTGAGGCAACATGCTGGAGCAGCAGTGGAAGGGGGCAGGCATAGAGACAGTCTGGTTGGGTGCCCAAGAGTCTCCTTGGAGGACCCAGCCTCTGTTGCATCAGGGACTCAGTGCCACTTTTCTTCAGCGTGGGTTTTTTGGGCTTTTTTGATACCGGGATGTTCTGTTATCACATTTAGAGTCCACACTGCAAATATGCAGCCTGGGGAACATTTTTTTCATTCCCAGCATGCCTCTTGCAGTGTCTCAAATTTCTTTGAGATGCTGCAACAGGAACATGTAAGTTTGTCTGTATGTTAAATATACCTTTGGGTAAAGTCCACCTGAAGAAACTTGGTGTTCCCTTCAGTTCCACTGGATATTTGGAACTGCAGATTGCAAGTGTCCAAACTCAAGTGGACACAAGAAAAAATTCAGCCTTTCTCTAGCTGCTCTTCTTTGAACAGTACTAATCTTGTCATTTTTCCTCTTTACATTACTCCAGTAGCTCAGAAAGGTTTATATGAGCCATCATCTCCCAACTTACCTAGAATACTTCATTATCCTACACCAAGGACAAATAATTTCATGCACTAGAACTATGTTTGGCAGAGAACCTTCCTCCCTAAATTGAAGGAGTTGAGTCTTAAAAGGTTGTCTAATTTACAGGCAATTTATACTGTGCTTTGCATGACTCCATTGACTCTACCAAGGGTAGTAAATTTCATTTTCATTCCAGTTGGCAGCTTTCATTGTTGCTATACTGCAAATAAAAGACCATTTTACAGAAATTGAAGTCCATCTTATTGCTTTGATTTTGAGTTAACTTGCAGTCCACAACCAATGCAAGATAATATTTGAATAGGTATGTTTTCTGCCCATACAATTCAGAGTTCTTCTTTGTTGGTTTGAAAGTTAGAAGGAATGGAAGTTCCTGAGTAGCAAATATTCCTGTTCACACCAAACTGAAGGCTCATGCACCACTAACCTCTGCTTTCTGTCACAGATTGGTTTTAGCTTCAAAGCTGAGATTTGGACCCAGTGTTTGGGGAAAATGCAAGGCTATAATTCCACCTCATCTATATGGGACTAGAACATGCTCCATTCTCAGCAAAGAAAATTAGTAAACAATAAAAAATAGGATACCTGTGAGAAAGAGTTATACAAAAATAAAGTATTCCAATTTTTATCTAACTCTATATTTCACTGGGTGATGTTCACTGTATTTACGTTATTTACAAAGTACTTTGGAGAAAACTTCTAAGGAGTTATTTCCTGCTGAATTTGGGCAGCCAGCTATGGACACTAATTCCAATTGTCTTCTGATGGGGTCACAAAATGTTCCAGTTACGTCGAAGGAATGGGTGGTGCAACACAGGTTCTTTTCAAATCAGATGTTCCTGAGAACTCTTCAGTGAAGTTCTACTTGCCTCCATGAAGCTGTGAGCTTTCTTCTGAGATGAAGTCCCTGGCCATGTCCAGTTGAGCGAGCTCATGCATGGTGCTTTGAAATGCTGCAAGATGCATGCTGAGATTGAAAGAAATGTAGGGCAGGCTCTAATTTTGATATTGGGACATCTCAGTATAAAAAAAAGACAAACATGCTGGGAAAAAGCACTGCAGGGCATGTTCCTGAGGTGTGCCCTGAGGCAGCCAGAGGCTGGGTCCTCCAAAGACATTCTCTGCTCCCAGGCCATAGTGGCTCTGCCTGCTCCCTTCCCTTGCTGCTCCAGCATGCTGTCTGGATGCAGCCTCTGTTTATAAGGGCTACTTTTGAATGACTTCCTCCCCCTGCTCTTTTATTTTGGAGGACATGGGAAAGTAGGGAGGGGTGGGCTCCAATTCATCCACCCATCCTTCAGCACTGGCTAGGAAGCCACAAGATAAGGATTTTCCCCCCTTATTCTGAAAACAGTGAGCCCTGGTGGCCATTATTATGGGAACCTGTCTTCAGGCTCCCAGCCTGCATCTAGGTTCCCCTCACCCCTGAAACCAGTAACGAACTTCTGGTTGGTCTGAGGTAAATTTGCAACTCAGAACACTTTTCAAGAAAAGCTTCTGAGTTACAGCTGGGAGCTGCACCTCTGCCTACACTAAAGACATTGTTGGATATGGCAGCTGGTTCCCCAGGGGCAAGGAGTCAGCTACTGGAGGGAAAACTGACGATCTTGAGTGAGTAGACCAGCTATGGGTCTGCTGTCTGACAGCTGAGGGAGGGGGGTAGTATTCTGGAGCTGGGTAGGGGAATCTTCTGGGCACCAGCCACTTGGTCCTGGGCCTCTGTCAATTGTATTCTGGCAGAAGAGCCTATAAAGCACAATGAGATGCATGCTCTGGGTCCCCCCGGCTGAGTACTTTCTTCATTGCAGACTGTCTGTAGAGAATGCAGACATCCTTTTGCACTTATTTACAGGGTAAGCCATTTGAAAATCAGCTGGTTAAAGTTCAACCAGTTGATCTGAACTTTGGTTTCCACCCTTAGTACAGATGGATTGATTTTCATACAGTTTAGGCATGTGATTTATACTAATGAATCATCTTTTTTTTTTTCTCAGTGTACAAGAAATCTTGAAAAAAACCTTCTTTTTTCATGCTATTTCAGTCCATCTGCTTCCATCCAGAATTAGGACATACGGAGGAGTGTGAACATTTACACACATAAAGAACTCTATACACACTAACAGACTGAAGAAGAGCCCTGGGAATGTGGCTGGATTTAAATCTTTATTTTTATTTGAACTAGCTCTCCTATTCTTAAGATGAGCACTTCAGTTCTTGAGAATCTCTCACAACTTAAAACCCTAACTGTAAGCAAACTGAGAAATGGAGTGAATGGATTATGATAGATTTAGAAAATAGAACTGTGCGAGGTTAGGAAAAGATGCATGCCAGGCTCAAAGAGTTTGGAGTTGAAGTTCAGATAGTTCTCTCTCGCTAGGTGGGGAATCCCAGTGGTCTTCAAAATTATTAAAATTCATTCTTATTGGCAAGAAAGGAGCTAGTATTGAGCTCTAAGCTTAAAGGGCTTCTATGGGGAGGCATCAGGAACAGAGAGACAGCACAGTTCACACAGCCATGCTATTTACAACATTCTGTTTCACATGTCACAGTTCAAATCCAGTTGTCTAAAGCTGATGCAATTCAATAGAGTGAGACTATTCCAGCAGTTGTGGCTATCCTGCCTCATTATTCTTTTTCAGCAAAGCGGGTATGCTACAGTTTGAAACTTCTGAACTGTGTCCTCAGCACTCTGAACTCAATTTACTAGCATCTTTCACAGTAAAAATAGGACCAGAAAGTGTTACATTTATAAGGCAAACAGATATAGGGATATTTTTTATTTATTATTCTTTCAGGAAAGAAAAACAGCTTTACAATGAAGTAGGGCTAAGCATGCAGAAATGAAGCTACCTAGTTGAACTTTATAAGTAAAGTCTTTCCTTCCAATGGTGTCAGTGATTAAAAAAAGGGAACTGAAGTTATAATCAGTTATATTGTCATCAGGTGGAAATACTGTAACCACCAAAGACTGAGCCAAAGTTCATTGAACCATCTTCTATCTATCTATGGTTACAAGTTATTGTTTTCTAGAAGTGCCACTCCAATAGAAGGATCTGTGGAAAACTGAGGTACACAAACCATCATAGTGTTTCTTATGGGAAAGTGAATTGGTTTAGGCAGAAACATCTTTAAAACTAAATTGAAGCACCATTCATGTCCAGATAAATTCTCTAGAGCTACTTCCTATGCACTCTGATCCAGTCAGTAACCTTTTTAAGAATGGCAACTGACACGAAGAGGGATGTTCCTAGTCTTTGGGGTCTCCTGGTTATTTCTATCTGGACAGTGTTCTCTGGTATGCAAGAAACAAGGAATTTCAGAGTTTTATGAAGTGCACAGATCTCACAAACTCACCTTCTCCAGTGAGTCCTCCTCGTATTTAAAAAGAAGAAAGCAGTAATGGATTAAAGAGGCAGACATTGAAATGGGCAAATCCTAAGGATTATAATAGATCAAGATCTGAGAAATGGAGTGAGCATGTGAGCCTGAAGAAGCAAATACCTCTGGACTTCACACAGAGGCAAGAAGAGCACAGAGGCATCTAAATCGAAACACAGGGCCAGGACTCGATACTGACTTGGGAAGAAATAGTTACCTGCCCTCAAAAACCGTAAGGAAACTCCAGACCATTTTCCTTTTAAATTCAGGCAGATAGTCTCTTCTTAAAGCTTCCCCATGCTGCACTTAAATATCACAGCTTACTCCTCTTTAGATCCTTGAAAGTCTTAGAGAAAAGGTTGTGAGTCAAGAGTGGTGCATTATCCCTTTGTTTTGTACTTCCTTGCTTGTAAAAGCTAAAGCTAACACTTTTTTAAAAGTATTTTTCTCCTTTGTGGCTTGATGTATGCTCTGAACATACAGCATTTGCTCAGAACTCATCTCAATTTACATCATATTTCCAATTTAGTAATTATTCCAATTTCCTTGCTAACATATAATAGTTAGATTGCACCTAGTGAAAACACTGGCTTTTTGCTAATATATCCCTCTGAGGACATCTAAGTTCAGCTACATTAATAAAAAGTCTACTACACTCCATGGCTCTCAACTGAAATGCATAAGAATTGAAAACATTGTATAGGGGTTTTTTGATTCATAAATACTCTGCTCTTTGCCTGCTTTACACACAAAAATGACATTGTCAAGAGAAGTAAAATTCAGTCAAAACTGTTTATATAAGCTTTATAGAATCACTTGACAAGGTGCATTATAAACCATTGCAAACTACAGTAGACTCTTTAGTAACTGGCACCTTACAAGCCAGCATGTTCTGTTAACCAGCATGCCATCTTGTAAGGAAAAGTAAAGCGGAAGTGCCCACTGTGGTACTTCCAGTTTCTCTGAGCTCCCATGGCCCATGGGCCTGCACTGCCGAGCCCCCGTGGCCCGGGGACAAAACAGGCTGCATGGGGCTGTGCGCAGCCTGCCTCCCTGTCCTGCAGGGCCTGCAAGAGAGGTGGCGATGCCATGGGATGGGTGGCAATGTTGTGGGAGGGACAGAGGGATGCCCCAGATGTAGCAGAAGCAGCAGCTGAGGCCACTCGATTAACCGGCATATTTTGCTTTCTGGCATCCCCCATTCCTGGGGGATGCTGGATAACAGAGCTTTTACTGAATAACATATTCACACTTCATACAAAGTTGTTGGCCTAGCCATTTCCAAATACAATAAATGAAACATATTATCACCTTCACTATAAACACTTAGAAGTACAGGGGTTCTGCTTGTAAGTCTATTGAGATACCCAAATTGCAGACAAAAATAACTGAAAAAGCAGCTTGCTGAAAGTGAAAGTGCCAAGCACAGACTGTTACCTATCAGCTCTGTGTTCTTGGGGAACCCTAGCACAGCCTGTCTGACTCACAAAGGAATCATCCCCCAACACGCACACACACCTATGCCTGAACAAGAACTAATTAAAGGAAGGACTTACAAAACACAATGATGATGCAGTGGGAGACATGCTTATATCCCTCCACATAAGGGTGATAGGAGTGAAGCAACTTCTCTGGTCTCATTTATATTGGAGGTAGAACCGGAGGACAACTCATTTACATGTGAGATGGGACAGAAAAGCACCTACATTAGTGTTCTGAATGGAGAGCAGAGATTCCAAGGCAAGGACTGCACTGAACTCTGGGACCAGAGAAACAGGGAAGCATTGCATGATGGGGGATCCCTGCTCCAAATGCTAATCAACTCACCTCTGCATATACCCAGCTCAGCATTTATCAGACCAATTCTAGTAATGACTAGTTTATTGGTACTCAAACCACCAAATCTGCCTGTCTGTATTGTGAGCTCCCTCAGAGTAATGCCACTCATAGCCAGGAGTGATCAGTTTCTATTATCCAGCATATGAACCATTGTATACCCATAAACAAGCTTACTGTTCTCCCTTGAGCCATTGTTAGTTTTCTACAAAAACCTGTACCCCAGCTCAAGTTTCTGTCCTAGTGTTTGGATCCAAAAGCTGCACCAGTTCCACTCCTTTCCTGTCCGGAATCCCTTCATTGATCATACAGAGGTCTCTTCCTATCTGCATGCTCCAACAAACACCTGGGAACCTCAGCTGGTTCAAGCTTCACTGAATGGTGAGACCCCAACTCTTTCTCTCTCTGATTCCAGAAACCTGACTTTTACTCTCTTACTCCAGGCCCAGGTTTCTAAACCTGATGTTTGCTGCTCAAACTTTAACTAGACTTTCCCAAATACCTAATTGAAACTATGTAATATTGTAACTGTTTTATTTGTCTCTCTTATATGGCTGTTACTACTAGTATCACAAGTTCATATACCTGGCAATAAATAACTTTTATGGTCAAGCTGGTTGCTATACTCTCTCTCTGAACTGCACTTACTTTTCCTACCCCTTGACCATCCCATTTGCTCTGCAGCAACACTTCTTTTACCTAAGCCAAAGATCCCTGTAATGCCTAAAACTATGGTGGGGTCTGCTCATCAAGGGAGTTACTACTAGGACCATTGTGACAAAAGATTGGGATGGGTTAAGTTTTGAGGTGCATGAGGGTATCAGCTGAAAGTTCTGATCGGACCCAGGCTGCTCAGAAATACCCTGTGTGTGTGTGTGTGTGTGTGTCTAACTGCATTTATTATTGTCCTGGTGAAATAAGGGCTGAACTGAGTTCAAGGCCATGAGGGTGTCAGCCTGTTAATGCTGAATAACCTGGCCTGACTCAAATATGCTCTGTTAACCCATGTGCTTGTGTTTGACTTCATTTTATTATTGCCCTGATGAACTGAGTTCAAGGCATATGATGGTTTTAGCCTCGCAATGCTGAATAACCTGGCCTGGCTCAGGCATGTCCTGTTAATCTGCGTGTGTATGTACGCAGATGTGTTTGACTGATTCAGTGACTGGAGGAACCCAGCCTCATTGAAACTGAGTCCTACAAGATAGCTCCATTGGGGATGGGGACTTATAGAAGGAAGAGATACAGCTCCATATAGAAACACAAGTAACACAAGCAGAACATTGAAAAATTACAGAGGCCCCAGAAACGTACCTCTAATAAATGAGCACACCTCAAAGTGATGAGCACTTCTGGTGACAAGTTGGTGGAGAATGTGGGCAGCATGTGACATTAATCATGCGATAATTGTTGAGTAGTTGCAGAAAAGTGGAGAAACTGAGGCACAGACTTGAGAAAGCTTTTTCTTCCTTTTTTTTTCCTCTCTTTTCTTTCCTATCAGAACAAGTTCCTTTAGCAAGGTCTCTCTCTCATAGAATATTTGGTAACTTCCTGTAACTTTTAAGTTAAGAAATGTGCTTAGAATAACTTTAAGACTGTGCCATAAAGAGTTAAGAGTTGTACCTTAGAATTAAGATTTTACAGCAATACTGTGTCTATAGTAGAGATTTGAGTGGCTGCATGAAAGAGGCTTTTGGTAGTGTGGTAAGGGAAGTTGAGATGGCTGGGAAAACCCCCTTAGTTGCTCACTTGAGACAGGAGAAAACCAGCAGGTTAGAGAGACAGATACTGAAGAAGGGGAAATGTCCTGGGAATAGGGTGCTTCAAGGGTGAAACTGCCCTGTCTGAAGTGAGTCTGGACTTTGAACAGTATTGCACAACCATTAAGGCGCGTGGTAGTGAAAAGGATGTGGTGGCTGCATGGGCATTATTCTATGCATGTTTGGAAATGGTTGAAATGTTAAAGGGGAGGCAGAAACTGGAGATTAAGAGCAGTTACAACATCATTTGAGTGACTGTGAGATGGGCACGTGTGACTTTAGAGCAGAAAAGTTTAAAATGATGACTTTACTTAGCAATATACAAGAGGAGAGAGACAAGGCAAGCAGAAATGTAGAGCAGTATAAGGAAGAGTTAACACAAACACAAAAAAATTGTTAGAAGAAGCAGGAGCAGCAACTAGTTTCCTGGCAGATGAAAACAAGACAGCAAAGGCAGCAGCAAGCCATCAGCAGTGTGAGGAAGAGATAAGTAAATTGTGTGCCCAACTTAGTGCGCATAAGGGAGCGGTAGCATCTGTAAGGTTAAGAGAGGATTGTAGCTTTAAGTTCCCTGGAAAAATAGATATACCCCCTGCTGCACTCACCAAAAGCCCATTCAACCCTGATTGGCCCTACTAGCATAATGTTGCCCCTGTTTCCAAAAGGGAGGTTAAATGCTTACTTGCAGGAGCTGATATTCCCACAACAGAGATGGCCACTGATGTAGTGAAATGATCTCCTAGTCAAGCCAAAGCTATAGCTGAGAGACTGGGGCCATTGAATCGTGACACTGCCATTGTATGGCTGGCTCACATTTGGCAAATCTATCTGCCATCTCTGCTGATGGCATGAGCTTAACTCAATTGGCTCAGTTATTTGCCTCCCCCTGTGATGCAGATGCTCTAGAAATAGGCATAGGTTCTTGGGAACTGGCAAATGAACTGTGCAGAATGCAGAAGGCATTCTGAGACCTGGCAGGACTGGCAAATACTGAGGGGTGCACTGATAATGATTCTATGCCTGGTGATCATCAGCCCTGGTCCTTCACCAAACTCTGCACTTGCCCCTGGCTGGGAGCAGCAACAGTGGTCACAGATCTGTGCTCCACAATCCAATAATTCCTGGTAAAGTTCAGAATGAAAGTCTACCCTGGAGTCAGGTTCTTTTAGTTACAGTTGATTATTGATTTTTTTTCATGAATCATGTGCTATTACAGTCAGTGGGCTGTTATAGTAATTGTTATAGTAACTGCAACATTATTGTACTTGTGGGTTTTTTTTCATAATTCATGCACAGTTATAGCAATCCATAGTTAATCATAGTACTTATGAATTGCCATTTTAAAAGAGTTGTTGTTTGGTTTGTTTCACTTTTTTAATGTTTGCTCTTTGTGGATAAAGGCTTCCATTTGCTTTGCTGAGTTCCTAACTTCCTCCTGTTCTCTTTTTCAGAGGTGGACTGTGGAAAGGGGAGAGCCATTAGCTTGTGGAAGGTTGGATGGGGGGAGTTGTTTGCTGACCCCTGGTTAGCTTGATGTGGTCAGAGTATCTACCCAATTAGCACTTCCCATCTTAGCCAAGGTTTGGGCCATCCCACCACCAAAAGCCCTTGGTTTGTCTCCTGTGTCTAACATATCTTGAAAGACCACTCCCTGTCCCTCCTCCCAAGCTTCCCTCTTAGGTGGGATGGCTGGGGAACAATGCAAAGCTCAATGTATTCAGAGGAAATGTTATGGGTGCAGAGTATTGGATTAGAAATGGTATTTAAATGTCTGTTTGGGTGGGAATTGGCTTATAGGTATAGATATATGCATTAGAAATGCTTATATGGGCAGAAGAGGTTAATTAATTTTAAGAAGCTTGAGTCACACACACAGAGGTTCTCATGGCCCTGGAAGCAGACAGGCTGTCTAAGACAACAAGGCCAATGGATACAAACTCAGTCTGGGAACTGGAAGTATGTACCATACTTCCCATAATATGAGATAAAGTGACACCAGCTAACAAGGTCCCAGGAGGTGCTGAGTCCTGGTTTTGAGAGAACAGACCAAATAAGGAGAAGGCCCAGAATGCTATGCAGATGTGTGACCAGAGAGAGACAACCAACTAGAGATAGTCACAGATGAAGAGTCATCAGGAAGGAAGGAAGGAGAATACAAAAACAGAGACTTGAGAGCAAAAAAAGGTCCCTCCCTCTCCCCAACCCTCCTCTAGACTGCTGACATCTGACACCGAAGAGAGAGAGCCTCAGAGTGAAGACTGCATCCTGTCCAGATGTGCTTTGACTCTGATGAAAATCCTAGGATTTAGTAGATATATAGAATTGCTTGATTGTTTGTATTGCTTCTTTTCTGTCATCACTGTGTATCCGAATGGAAAGTTTGTGGTCAGTCTGAGGGTGGAACCAGGCCTGGAACAAGACCTCTGGACTCTAAATCCAGAGAAAACACAGTGCAGCACCCCAAATACAGCAGTTACCACTGGCCTTCCATGGCTGCACACCTGCTGCTGGAGCATGACGGTCCAGTCCCTGATGGACTGGCAATATTGGCACACCCAGGCAGCTTCAGCAGGAGGTGATAGACAACTGAGGCGGTACTTCTTTAGGCATAAGTAGCTTCTCCCTATTTTCAGAGTCTGGTCATACCCACATCCTCCTCACAGGAAGCCTCTCCAAGTATGCAGCCCCACTGCAAGCTAAGTTTGCCCCTGCAACCTGTTCCCTGAGCAGTATGCAATGATCTGTTTGTGTCGGCAGAAGAATGGCCCACTGCCCAAGCCACTATGCTCTGCTCCTGTTGATCTTGCTGGTGCCCCAGACACACCTGCAGTCCTGGTTCAGGATCCTGAGATATGAGGGCACTGGGGGCAAGCCTGGTATGCCACACAACCTCTACCCTCATCAGGACAGTTACCTGTCACAGCATTGCATGTCCCTGCCCCCTGCTGCAGAGGAGAACATCGCTGCTGGCATTGACACCTTCCTTGGTATGTAAGAGGCCTTTGCCCACCCAATTCTAGGGACACAGGCAGCTCAATAAAAGTTTGAACTATTTCCCTCCCACCTCTTTGTGTGCGGTGGGGGGTGACACCTGGAGCCTGGGGAGGTGCAGGCAGGTTTCACCTCTATATTTCTCCCCATGTTAGCAGACAGACAGATGAAAATTCATTTTAGTTTCATCTAACAGAAAAACAGAACAGAAAAAAAAATCAGGAACACAATATCCACTTCCTCGATTTGCTATAGAAAGAGCAGAAAATCACTAACAACTAAAAACCCATCACCCATCATTGGCTCTTCCCCCTCTACTCTCCCCATTTATGACCCCTTTGTCTCATTCTTCCCTTAGTCCCTAAAACTTACTGGTGCTCTCCTTTCCCTGCTATAGGAGGTCCCTATGTAGGGCTGGTCATGGATAGAGATCTCTGTGAAGGTCCCTGGATAGGGGTGGGGGGAGGCACTTCTCACAAATAAGGGCCAGCATCATCCATGTAACAAGTTTCTGTCTAAATTTTCCCTCCTGATGTCAGGTCTGTTCAGCACCCTGACAGAACTTATCAGTCAGGTCAAGGAATTTTATTGTGCTGGTGAATATTGATGTAAAAGAGGAAAAAAGAAATGTGTGTAAACTATGTGTAAAAATAATGAAGTTAAAGTAATGAAATTACACTTAATTATCAAATTAATTAAACAAAAACGTGTTTGGTGATCTATTAATATCAGTGTACCATGAGCTATAGGCGCCCCCTGCTGTAATTTAGTATGAAGAAATCAGAGGGGTGGAGTGTTATGCACCACCCCCTGCAGTAATTTAGTGTGAATAGTGTAGTAAGCATTTTATGAGATTTAAGAGCAGTCATGTGTACACAGTGACAGAAAAAAATTAACACCCACCATTTCAATTTAGGAGATATAGAATGAAACCCTGAGGACCAAATCCCTGTCACATGTACAAGCTCCTGTAAATGTCTAAATGACCCCACCTGTGTTCCAAATGGCTCTTACAAATAACAGTAAAGGGGAAAAAAAAGGAGGTCTGTTTAAATTTTAGGTGAAAATAATCAAAAGAGTTGAATGATTTTATTTATGTATTCTATTAGTCCTTTTTACCTGAAGAAGTCAGCAGGTAGAGCACCTTGCAGGCTGTTTCCAAAAGGAGCAGAAATTGATGACAGAAGTGAGTATTTATTTCATGCAATTACCAAAAAGGTACACATGTTTTTGGTTCTCTGAATACAGAAGAAATCAAGAGGATGCAGTTTTTCTGCTCATATTTTGAAGCTCATTTTTCCAGCCATCACTCTAACATGAAAGTTTCCTTCTTTAACTTTGTCCCAGAATCAAAGCATCTATTGCTGTCTCCTTTGCATTGTTTTGCTTCCTACCTGCTTTATGCCTTTTTGTGACTCAGAAACACATACAACTTTTGCCAAAAAAAAATCCTTAGTGCTTTGGATTTAGTTAGTTCAAGCCATAGTTCCCATTATTTCAGCTATCACCTAATAAAAGGGTGCTTAAGTGTTCCCTCATTTGACCTGAATGGATGATGGGAACAGCATACCCAACAGCTTTAGCAGTTTGTGACTGCTCAAAGAACAAGAGACAGATTTTTTTTTAAACTGCTGAAGCTAAACATTACAATATTTACTAACCTCAGTCCAGAAAAGACCTCTTGTTTCATAAGGCAATATTTTACTGTTTCTCGATTTGTACACTGCACTGGCATTGATCTTGCACCTTGCAAATGTGCAGTGCCACATGATGATTAAGACCACATCCCTTCATGAATAACAATTTTCCACTTAGTACAGTGCCTTTACTTACACTGCAAGGACCAAGAACACTTTGACAAAGAGATTCCTAGTGCTTAAACTTCATGTGTGCCAACATGTGTTGCATCTAGCCGGACAGCTTCTCACGATCTACCAGGGCTCAAAACATTATCTCATACAGTGGAAGGGGAGACAGCTGTTTTTCCTAATTATATTAAGCATCAATTTTTAGTCCTGTTGACCTCATGCGTTGTTAAAATACTCACTGGGCTGGAATAGAGAATTGGCTGTCCTATGCCTCAGAACATTGGGAATTACATATTTGACAAGGGAAAAAGCTAGAAACATTCCTTTGAAAGACTTTTGAGGCTGTGACAGGGGGCTGTCTCAAGGCTGGCCAGACACAATGTCGGCCTGCCCCCCTGTGTAGGGCAGTTTGCGCACCTAACTTTACTGCCACACCTTTGTTGTACAATAAATAGATGTTTCTAGGTGGGAGGCTGATGCCATTACACTACACAGATGCCAAGGGCAAAATGCAGAGCCCCAACCTTCCCTTCACCGTGTCCCATGCCTTGCAGATGGCATCCAAACGACTCCTACCTCCCCCAGCCCCATTGCTGGGATGCGGTAGACCACTGGCTCAAGCTACCCACTGTTACTCCCCTGGCTCTACTGCTGAGCTGCACTTGGCCTCTTGCCCAAACTTGGCCTCAGGCATCCAAAAGACTTATCTTGACCACAAGCCCCCTCACTGGGACTTCAACTTATGCCCCTTCACTGGGGCTTGTGTTATCAAACTATTTGGCCAGCCTATACACAGTTCTTTAGGCCCCACACACAGACCCTGCTTTATGTGCCCCTGCATAGCCCTTCAGGCCCACCTATGTGGACCATACTCTACTCCAAATATGTGCAGCCCTTCAGCCCCTCCCCACACCTATGGGCCCTAGTCTACACTGCCTATTAGTCATACTACACCCCCTTACTGGGGCCACTCCTTCACCCCCTCACTGGTGCTACAGGGCCTTATGCCCTGCGGGTCTCAGGTGTCCATAGACATGCCTGGAGCCCACTACAGACCACTCAGGACTCAAGGCATCTATTGACATACATGGACCCTACCTCAAACCCCACTAAATGGGCCTTGGCCCCACCTCAGGCAGCACTAAGTGGGTTTGGGCTCCTGTGCTTTTCTGCCTGGGTGTGCTCCCCTAGACTTTTCCCTCCACAGGGTACCTGCAAGTCAGTGGGGTCTGAGGCTTTCTGGTGCCCCATACTTGCCCTTCATTGGGGAGGCACAGGTGTGGCATTTCCTGGAAGCTGCCTTGCCACAAGCAGCCCCACCACACAATCCAACCCCATCAGGGTGGTTTCAGGTAGTGCCACAGAACCAGGAACCTCTTCTATCCCCATAGCTCCTATCCTTGACCTCCAGGTGTTTGGGAGCAGCAGCTCCAGACAGGTGATATTCTCTCTCCCACTCCTACTCTTATTCTCTAGCACCTAGGCCTTCCTTCCTATCAGATGCCCTCCTGCTGGTCATGTGACTCTCCTGATTGGCAGTGCAGTTACCTGCAGACTGCTCTGCTGCCTGCTCAAGCCCTTAAAGTGGCAGGCACCAAAGGTGCCCTTTTATAAGGAGTGACTGGGAGGGGGAGGGAAAGAGCATGGTGGAAAGGGACAGTAATAGGCAGAATACCAGTAAAACAGTTCAAAGTGCCTAATAAATTTAGCACCTCCTATGACAATCAAATAAATTAGGCAGTGTGCTGGAAGTCAGGAGACTTGAGTTCTGTTACCAAATTTACCACTGAACTTTTCATCCGTTTTCCTCTTTTCAGTCTACATTTCTCATCTGTTTAGAGTTCAAGCTCCTAAAGGCACAATGTGTCCCCCATCTCCCCCTAATGTGCACAATGTGTCCTCCATCTCAGCTGGGTAGTCTGAACTGCTGTGCTAGAAGTAAGAATAATAAATACATACACTTAGTAGTCAGTTGTTTTTTTTAAGAAGTACTGAGTAATTTCTAGTTCATGGAGTTGGAGACCCAATAAACAAATAAATAAATAAAATCACTGGCCCCTTTATAAAAGGTGGGCCAGTAAATAGCTGAACCCAAAGAAGGCTGTCACACTACAACACGTTTATATAAAATTTCACCACTAACAAATTAGTTTAAAGCAGAATAAAAAAATCTTTAATTTTGAATTGATTTAGAATTTTAAATTTCAGTTCACTCTGCTTTACACATTTATAAAGTCATTGTAGAATGCAAGAGCTATTCTATACACATCCCCCCTCTATACGCTATTATAGCGTAAGTGCATTGACAGTTTTTATATTACAAAAAAAAGAAGCAGGGAATAAGTGGGGATTTTTTTCCTCATTCCTTTGTCTACTGCTACTCTCCCCACTTTCTTTCCCTGTAAAATTACATGGCATGTATTACACTGGAACCCAAACTACCTTTCAGCAGCTTGACATCAGGACAATGACAGAGCTGAAAACCATAAGAAGTTATCATTACACTCATAGCAATAGTCTTGTAATCAGTCTTATGTTACATATTCACCAGATAGAAGTATACCACAAATCACCCATACATAGCACAGATAGAAATGACATGATTTAATCTTTGGTACCATGAGGTAAAATGAATCAAATTAGGACTGACAGGAGCCTGCACCACAAGCAGCACATTCAGCTTAAAGGTATTTATTCTTAGCAAGGTTGGATAAGTAGCACTAAGAACCATGGATGCTGTCATGATGTCACTGAGGCTAGGTACAGACATTCAAAAAGCCCAAGGTAGAATCAATTTAATCATAATTTTCTGTAAGTGGCATAATGTAGATCCCTAGTGAACAGGATACACATTCGCCCTTGGGTGTGGGGCGGAGGGGGGCAAATCTTAGACCAAGTTCCATCATTTTTAAACCAGTTTATGCGCTGAACTTCTGCTATATTATGGGCATATACTGGTTTTGTGCACTGAGCTCCTGTTTTGTTACAGGTCTAGACTGGTTTCCAGTCACTTATACCAATAAAAATGTAATGTCTGTCTGTACCTGGCCGGAGGGCCTGGTGTATATATTTATGCCTTTACCAATTTCTCCTGCAAAGAAAAGACACGTGAGAGATGGTGTGTTTTGCAAACACTTTTTAGTTATACTTAAGCTAAGCTTTTAAAGAGAAGCATACATGTTATGTTTCTGTTCTCCACCACATGTCTGCAAACAATAGCACCATTGTGAAGACTGCGTCCTGTTGTACACCACTGAAATTAGCAGAAGTGGCACTCACTGGAGTCCCACTTAACTTAGAGTTCATCAGGTGCAAACGCAGGCTTTATCTGTCCAGTCATTAACTTTTAACATTCATTAAATATGACTGAAGTTATACCTGTAATTGGGGCCAAAATTAGACCTGCACATATGCAGGTCTCATTCTATTGGTTGCATCTGATGGGCATGTGTAAAATAGGTGCCTAGGACAAGGACATTGTTGTTTTTATGTTTTGTTATATATGTTATATCTGCGGGTGAAAGAATAAACAATACTATGTTTTGAGAAACCTGCCTTTGAGTTACTAATCAGGTAGTGTCACAGTCCCTAGTGGAGAAGGCTTTCAAAATATCAAAATCAGTTGAGCCTGTCATGTTAACAGGATGGGAAAACAGGGAGGATGAAGCCTAGAGATCTAGGAGTGATTGGACTTCATTTTTCTACCCAGAACTAGGTGCAGGAAGCAGGCCTTTCACTGAGGAGCATACCTGAGAGGAAGAAAAAAAGGTTTAAGGGCAGATCACCTAGTTGCTCTGACAAGCGCACAGAAAGCTAGATTTTGTTTTGCAGAGGATTGATTTCTGCAGAATACAAAATATAGTACATTTTTCATCATGTTGACATAAGCACTACTGGAGATTGAGATTTTTACACTTTCAGTTGAAGTTCTCCTCTTTGTTGCAAGGAAAAAGATCTTGTTTATATTATATCTAAGTAAAGTCAATGAGCTAAGTCAGAGGTGGCCAATCTACAGCACAGGTACCCCAAATGGCATGGGCAGTCTCTGTGCAGAGCACATAACAGATCGGGGATGGAGCAGAGAGCACAGCAGCAGATGGGTCAGGGAGCAGAAAGCAAATTAGCAAATCAGGCAGGGAGCACAGGCCTTGGAGCAGAAAAGCAGAACAGCAGATCAAGCAGAGGAAGGAGATTGGAGTGCCATTCAGGGAAGTGCACAGCTAATTTGTGGCACACCTGCCAAAAAGGGTGGGCTGCTACTGGGCTACATCATTCAGCCAATAGCATTATCTTGTTAATGGTGACCTACCCAAGTACAGCACATGTAACAAAACCCACAGGTTTTTCCATTTTTTTAAACTTAAAAATACATTCCCTCCCCTTCCCCAACCATTTCTGCTTCTTTCTCTGCCTCCCTATCCCTTATAAGTAGTTATAGGTAGTCATAGGTAAGCTAAGTTCTTATACTCCCTTATAGTAACAAACCCCTTGTATAATGTAAATAGTGTTCTGTTGTGTTTGTATTGAGTTTTACTGCTTTATATTGAATTTACATGATTTAGAACTGTGTCTGTCAAGTAATGTCAAGTAATGTCAAGTTTCCATTTTGTACGTCAAGCCTCCATCTTTGCCTGGGTATAACCTATTGTATAGTGTGTTGTAACTGTGACTCATGTCTAACCAGTCTCATGTAAATTGGTTCCTGAATGAATGGGAATGAATGAGGGTGCTGAGGCATAATGGTAGCAGGCCTCTACTGAATGATTAATGCTATGACTGGACCATCAACTTAACAACCAGACCATTGTCTTGCATTGACTCACTCAGGAACCACAGACCTCACCCAGGGACAGAGACAAAACACAGCAATTGAAAGATAAAGACCCTACAGAAACCAGCAACCGCACCATTGTGTCCCACCAGACAATGAAGACACCTGGATATGCACATATGCATCTGAGCAGGACTAGACTTGCTTGGACCCATCTTTCCTATAGGAGACACAGGTAATCCACCCCTATAAAGGGGGTAGCAGAGAGTGATCTCTTTGGGATGCCTTCTCCATCTGGCCCAGCACTGCGCCACACCACCTATCCACCCAGAGGCCCTGCCAGCAACTCCCCTCTGGACAGCACCTTGCTGGAGAAGACCCTGACTGGCCATTGAGGATCAACTCACAGCCCAGGATAGGTAGTTATCACCCTCCTTCCTTCCCCAAGACCTGAACTCTGTCCCTATACACCTTGACTTCAATCCCTCCACCAAGCTTTTTCCTTTGTTGCCAGCATTGTGTGGATTTGTGTGTGAAAGTGTCTGTGTGTGTGTGGTAACCAATAATTTAATGGGTCTGTATAGTGTGCTGCCTGCACCGAGACCCCAAGTAACCCCAAGCCCAAGTTACCACAAATGCCCCAACTATGTGTACTAACACATAGCCACAGAAGTGCATGTTTGTGTATGTGCATCTGGGTATGAACCCATAGAGTGTTTTTGTAGTTTGTGCGTGTGTATACCATTTTGTATCATGCCCTCCTGTCTAACAGCGCAATATTGAGATCCCGAGTATTGATTTGGTGTGTGTCAAGTCAACACATGCAGGATAAAGAAAAGCAGAAAACCCCCACTTGCTCACTAATTAAAATATGCATTTATACTTAGTAATCACCAATTAGTGGGGAGTCTGTTATCTCTTTAAATCTAACATCTCAGAAAGAAAATCCAGTGTGAAGATGCACACCATTGCAGATAGTACAGGAAGCGAAACAGTTACTTCAGCTTCAGATTCTACCAAATAACATATGCTGAAGGCTAGTCCAGGATATTAGTGTATGTATTTTGCTAGCTCAGTAATGTGTTAGCAGTCATGCACTAGTGGGAGCTTTTGTTTGTTCCCTATCAAAAATATGCTTCATCCTACAGCATACAAAGCATTATCTAACAGCAGTTGGGTTTCCTGAGATTCAGAGGTAAGCTGAGAGAACAGTTTCTTTCAAGCCTTGAATTCACAATTTTCTTTGAATATGACCATTATTTCCAAAGCTTCTAAAGTCATGTAGCTAAATAGGACGTGTGAAAAACACGTAGCTAGTGAAAAGTAATCAACCACTATTTATTTTACTGCTCCCCGCTGAGACAGTTAGGAGTTAGCTGTATCAAAATACCAACCAGTAAGCATCATGAGGACTGCCCTGTTTTTCTTTTTAGTAGATCCTCTTATTCCCAAATTAAATAGAGATGCTTTGGCTATAACATTGGGTGCAGTATGCCAAAGAAACTGTGGCCTAATGGTCACTCATCAAAAGTGGAGTGAGTTGTATCAGCTGAACATTCAGTGAATGTAAAAAAAAAAATGAACTCAGCATTTTTTAGGAGACAAGAGTTGCAGAAAATTAATTTGTATGTTTTATCCCCAGTCAGCCTTTGTAATTTTTTATAAATTAACTAGTTAATATCTGCAGCATATCGAAAAGGATTTGTTGACTACTTCTAAATGACCAGTGTTTTGCCTTTAAACCAGGGCCACTTTTTAGTAGGCTTTTCTTGCTACATGATATGGCACTTTTATATATACAGCAAATTTTCAGTTATGTTATATACACAGTGGGCACATCTATGTGAGATGTTTACTGTGCCATAGACTAATTAGCTGTATTGTAAACATCTCAGAATCTACACATGTGTCCCCACAAGTACTTCCCTGCTGTGGAGTAAACAACAATAATTGCCGCACATCAATAGGTACAGGTAGACGTGCCCAGCAAGTACCATATTGGGCCAAATTACTCTAGTAGCCCCTGTTTTTAGCCAATTCACACCACTATGTACAGCTGCAAACTGTTGAAGGATCATTTAACTCTAGTTTTAATTCAATAAGATATGTGAGCTTTATTATGTGCTTACTCAATATACTTCACAATTGTCCTTCCTGATACCTTAACATTTCTAGAGCTGACCTATCAATATAATATCTTACTGGTACAAGAAGTTTCCCTTACAGAGTTCCTGATACTATATAGTATCTGAAAGTTTCTCTTTTCTCCTTTAACTTTCATCATTCTCAGCTAATATTACCTTTATTATAAATGCATTAAAAATTGTGACATTTTCAAGGGTAAGTTTGTACAAGTGCTATTTCATGAAATACTTACATTAAGTTGGAAATTCAAAACTGCATGTAGCATGGTTTTAGATGTCTGTTACCTTGCACATGCATTTTGCGCCAATAAAATTAATTCCATCATATACCAAGAAAAAATGAGTTTCTATTTGATAACGATACATATACTCTTACATTGAGAATTGCTTTAGGTAGTGCATTCTTGTCATGTAGAGGCAATTTCTGTTTTACAGCATGTGGCTTAAATGGAATTCTGCATTTTATGAATGCACTAACTCCTCAGTCATAAGAAGAAAAACTTAATAGACACTTACAAAAGGAACACTAGATATAGCAAGCAGCAGACCTTTTCAAAACAGCCACTTTAGGGCTGCAGCAACTTGGTGCTGCCAAATTTAAAAGGACAGCTTAGGAAAAACCTGGTTAAAAAAAAAATCCTGTGACATGACCCTCCCTACCTTTGGTAGTAGGATATAAATAAGAGTTTATGTACTATGGGATACTCAACAAAGTTACTCCAAATAAACTAAGGCAGTGAATTTAAAAAAATAGTTAAAAGGTATTAAAATCTTATATAGAAAAACTCTTATTTAGACTTAAAGTGAATTTAAATCATTTTGAAAGTGAGAACTTAAATTGAATTCAGGTTTCCTTCATTCCATATAAGAAAATCTATATATGGGTTTAATGTGGTTTAACAAATCCACTTGAAATGTTAATTCAGATCAGCTTAAGCCTTCCCCACTCAAAATACTGCTTCCATTTAGCATATACTGCCACTTCATCAGATGTAGCCATTTTCCCCTTAATATTATTATAATATATAATTTGCTTATTATTTATCAATTCTGCATTTTAACTTCTCTTCTAATGAGTGATTATTTGCTGTTGGACACTGGCTTATAAGATTCCTTATTGCATAGCCTTACTACATAGTCACTGATTCCACCTCTTCTATTCTGAAGCACTAACATGATGGCCAAAGAATACTACAGCTCCCTTAAGGGAAAAACATGCAGCCACATGATGTGATACCATGTCTACAAATCTCTCCAAACCTGGGAAACTTTACACGGGTTTCAATGCTGAGGGTGGTTTGGGGAAAAGGGGGGATAACCTCAGAAAAATAGGTGTTGGAAAAGCAAAAAAAAAAAATGTCAGTTAGAATATAACACAAAGACTTTAGGAGATCACAGGTGTTACACAGTCTCTGTGCTGCTGCTTATATGCAGTTTAATTCCCAAAACTTGGGCAGAGTCTGCAGATTCTTTTTTAACCATTTTTTTTGTGGGGGGGAGAGGGGGATAACACTGTTTTTTATTACATTGGGAAAGAAGTGATGGAAGTTAAAGACTAACTTAACTAGATTGCACACATTAGCAGAAGTATTTTTCTTCCATCTCCACAAATTCAGATTCAGCTCTTACAAAGAACCTGTGTTATCTCATGCATCACTGTGGTCTCAGCAATGCCTGTGTAACACAACTATCTTCAGGTGATACCAAAATTGACCAAAACCATTTGTGGATAGCATGAGGATGTCAGTGAGGACAAAATATGAGTCTGATCTACTAAAAGACTATGTTGCATCATTGGAGTCAACAGCATCTCAATTTATTGTAGCCAGACATAATTCCACATCGTATTTTGTGTTGCAGTTTGTCTCAGCAATGTCAGTTATTCAGCTACACTAAAATATCTGTCAATCTACAAGCAACGACAAAAAATAAAGGTCTATATTCTATAAAATGTGAATTAGTATGTCTTTTCACACGGTCCCCCATGATGTTCTCCTAAACAAACTAAGGCAACATGGTGCAAGTGAAATCAGTGGAGGGTGGGTGGCAAATGGTTTTGTAATTACTCAAGGAATACTTGGTTTCAAACTGAGAAGTCATTTTAGATGGGATCCCTCAGTGCATGTTGCCACCCTGGGCCTATTCATCTTTTCATTACTCGTTTGGATGATGGAATACAGACCATACTTATAAAGTATACAAGCACTCTGAAGATCATTATGCAAAATGATATAATAAATTGGAGTAATAGGGTAAAAATAACAAGATTTAAATGTAAGTAAAGCATATGTACATTAATTATTAGAATGTGGGGTGGAGAATCAGAAGCATGGATAAAAAATGGGGAATGATTAACTCAGGAACAGCAAAGGATCTGGAGTTATAGTGGATCTCCAACTCAACATGGCTAATCATGTGATGCAAAAGAGGCAATTGCTATTATGGAATATATTATTCGAAATGTCACATGTAAGGCAGAGGAAGCACCAATCCCATTCTAGCCAGTTTTTGTAAGGTCTCAACTGAAATACTATATGCTTAACAAAAATGTAAACAAATTGTGATCCAAAGAACACAATAAAACAGCACTTAGAAAAACTAGAGGTTTAGAAAACATGGCTTTTAAGAAAAGCTTGGAGGAATTCATAGAATTACAGAATCATAGAAAATTAGGGTTGGAAGGGACCTCAAGAAGTCATCTAGTTCAATGCCCTGCTCAAAGCAGGGCCATCCCCAGCTAGACCATTCCAGCCAGGGCTTTGTTGAGCCAGGCCTTACAAATGTCCAAGGATGATGATTCCACCACCTCTCTAGGTGACCTGTTCCAGGGCTTCACCACTCTCCGAGTGAAACGGTTTTTCCTAATATCCAACTTAAACCTCCCTTGCTGCAATTTAAGATCATGGCTCCTTGTTCTGTCATCTTTCAGCACCAAGAACAGTCTAGCTCCATCCTCCTTGGAACCACCCTTCAGGCAGTTAAAGTATCATAGTATCATAGTGCCTAGGGTCAGAAGGGGCCTAGAGCAGGCCATCTAGTCTGACCCCGCCGCCAATGGCAGGAACGAGTACCAGGGTCACAGGACCTCAGCCAAGTACCTATCCAATCTACTCTTAAAGACGCCCAAGGTAGGAGCAAGAACCACTTCCCTTGGAAGCTGGTTCCAC
>JAGPOW010002067.1:7919389-7954207 GCA_030014935.1 Caiman crocodilus
GTTGTCCTTGATCCTAGTCGCCAGGCGAAGCTCTACTCCCACCTTGGCCTTCCTAACAGCCTTCCTACACACCCGAGCACAAGAAGAGTACTCCTCTTTTGAGGCTGCTCCCTTCTTCCAAAGATAGTAAGCTTTACCCTCAGGGTCCCCTGAATATCCCTATTAAGCCATGGGGGTTTCCGGGCACCTTTGCCTATCTTGCATCGGGTGGGAACGGTCGCCCCTTGGGCTCAGAGGATCGTCTCCTTAAGGAGCGCCCACCCTTCATGAACGCCCATGCCCTCAACCCTACAGTCCCTCAGTGCCTCGTCGACTAGCCTCCTGAGCTCTCTGAAATTGGCCCTTTCGAAGTCTGGGATCCTAGTCCTAGTGTGGGCCCTATCTACACTGCGCTGGACAGCAAATTCTATCAGGCGATGGTCACTGTCACCCAGGGAGTCCCGTACCCGGAGTCCTGCAACCAGATCGTCCCCCGAGACCAGGACCAGATCCAGCTGCGCATCCCCCCTGGTGGGGCCATGCACCTCCTGGACCAAGTGGAAGTCCTGCAGGTCCGCCAGGAACCTCCTGGACCTCTCAAAGGCTGTTGTTAAATCCCCTCTCAATTTTCTCTTTAGACTAAATACACCAAGTTCCTTCAGCTCCCCCTCAGAAGTTATGTGACCCAGTCCCCAACTATGTTCATTGTTCTCCTCTGTAATCTCTCCAACTTGTCTACATCCATTCTATATTGGGGGGCTCAAAACTGGACATACTACTCCAGATGTGGCCTCACCAGTGCAGAATAGAGCACAATAATTACTTCTCTTGAGCTGCTGGCAATGTTCCTGCTTGTGCAGCCCAGTATGCTGTTAGCCTTCTTGGCAACAAGGGCACACTGTTGACTCATATCCATCTTATTGTCCACTGTAGCCCCCAGGTACTTTTCTGCAGAGCTGCTACTTAGTCCATTAGTCCCCAGGCTGTAGTGGTGTATGGAGTTGTTCCATCCTAAGTGCAGGACTTTGCACTTGTCCTTGTTGAACCTCATGAAATTTCTTTTCGTCCAATTCTCCAATTTGCCTTGGTCACACTAAACTCTAGCCCTACTCTCCAGTGTATCTACTACATCCTGCCCCCCGCCCCACCCCCTCAGCTTGGTTTCATTGCAAACTTGCTGAGAGTGCAATCCATCCCTTCTTCCAGATCATTAATGAGGATATTGAATAACACTGGCTCCAGGACCAACTCCTGTGGCACTCTGCTTGATACTGACTGCCAGCTAGACATTGAGCTATTGAATACTACCTATTGAGCCCGACATTTCAGTCAGCTTTCTATCCACCTTCCAGTCTGTTCATCCAACCCATGCTTCCTCAGCTTGCTTGCAAAATGATGTGAGAGATGGTATCAAAAGCCTTTCTAAAGCCAAGGTATATTATGTTCACTGATTTCCCAGCATCTGCAAAGCCAGTTATCTCATTATAGGATGTAATCAGGTTGGTCAGGCATGACTTACCCCTGGTGAATCCATGCTGCTTGTTCCTAATCATCTTCTCCTCCACGTGCTTAGAAATGGATTCTTTGAGGACCTCCTCCATAATTTTTCTGGGGACTGAGGTGAGGCTGATTGGTCTGTAGTTTCTTTCCCCCCCTTTCTTAAAGATGGGCCCTTTTCCAATTGTCCTGGACCTCCCCTGATTGCAATGAGTTTTCAGAGATAATGGTCTGTGGCTCTACAGTCATATCAGCCAACTAGGTTTGTTTGGTCTAGAAAATAAGATTGAATGGAGTATATGAAAACAGCCTTTCCATATGTTATCTTTTTAAGAGTGTGCCAATCAATGTTCTCTACATCCAATCAGGAGGGACAAGAATAAAACTGGTTTCATTTTCAGCAAACCAGATTTGAATGATATGTTAGGGAGGAAAATCTAACTCTAAGGATAGCTAAGCCCAGGAACAAGCCACCTAGGGAATCTGTAGAATTGCAGGTTTTTAAGAAGTGGTTAGTCAAATGGTGCCGGAGATCAACTAGGTATGCTTTATCCTGACTCATATAAACTTCTTGAGTCCCTTCCAGTTCTACATTTCTATTGTTTCATACTTGATATTTCTCTTTTAACTACTTTCCTATAAAAGTAACCACATCTGCTTTTGGTTACTGCACTGATCTAGCTTATGAGGCCTTGAGACAACTTTTAACTGATGGGGTAATATTCAAACTCAAGGGAGAAACAGCCAGTTTGTCAAGTTAACTTATCCAACATCATTGCATCATGGGAGCTGAAGCCATTGTAGGGATAAAAAAGTGCTAACAAATTATTGTAACATTGGCATGTTGTATGGTTGTGCCAGTGTCTGCAAACAAAATTTGTATTTAGTGGTGTGGATTAGCCAAAACAATTTGATACATATTCTATTAGCAATATTATTCCTTTTGCTCCAACAAGCAGTAACTTGGCCTGCTGCATACCACATTTAATTCAATTCTGTCCATCTTATCAGATTTATTTTTAATAAAACTGAACAATAGTTTCATTTGTTATGTTATTAGTTCTCCCAGTGATAGTACTAAGACTTTAACACTGTTGAAAGCTAAACAGCAGAGCTATGCCAATGTTGACAGTTTATCATCAGCATGTGCCAGCTTGCTTTTGGAAAGATGCTTTAGTACTTTTCTTTGTCTCACTCATCCATGAGAACTGCCATCCAAGAGGCAACCTTCCTGTTTCATCTACTTGGTAGGTTATTGTGCATGCATATTGATGTGTGAAGGACCAGAAGAAATCTAGAATAAACTTGGATTTGAGCTATGGAGATATTTTAGATTAAATCTGCAAGTCATAGTTATATATTCAAGGACACTGATTATCTCATTTTTTTTTACAGTAACACTTTCTGCAAAATAAATATCTGGCAGGTTGTTGCTTGCTAGATAACATCTAGGTCCTCCTGTTGTGTTTATCAACTTTAAACCCTTTCATCAATTAGCCTCCGGAGGTGCTCAAAAAAAATTTACCATTTCTTCAGTTAGGCCCCTGCTGCTTTGGCTGATTTGTCACATTATAAAGACCTACACTTTGCCTTCGGTGTTTGCAGGAAGTCAGAAATGTTATTGAGGAGATGGATTCATTTGCATGATGCTCGCTGAGATTTTTAGTTGTCTCTTTATCTTTAGAAAAATGATTTTATTTGGTCTGTATATTTAGTGCTGGTGAAAAGTGCCATATTGACAGTCTCTGGGGACTGAAATTGTACTGTATGTTTATCCATAGAACAGATTCAGCATGGGCCATGGAAATACAAGTCTTCTAATATAACTGCAAAAATGTGCCTCAGCCCAACTTGGCCTGCTGCATACCACATTTAAACAAATAAACAAACAAAAAACCATCTAAGACAGGAGTGGGCAAAATATGGACCATGAGCTTGATCTGGCCAACTAGGCCATTCTATCCAGCCCACGGGGTCTCTGATTTTTTTTCAATTAATTTTTATCTGCTCCTGGCTGCCTGTCAAAGATGACATAAGCCAGGGGCAGTAGGACCAAGGGGAAGTCTGCAGTTCTCAACAGCAAAGCCAGGCCAGCCCCGCCCCACCCCGAACCCCCAGCCTCCTCCCACCCCTGCCCCCCTACAACTGGAAGTCCACAGCTTTCACTGCTTTGCTAAATGCCAGCTAACCACTCCAGCACCATATGGCCCCCTACTGCATGGCTGGACTGTGGGAGCACAGGCCCCATAGGAGCACACCAGGGCCAGGAGCGGGAGGGTGTATGTGTGTGTGTATGTTCCTGTAATGAAGGAGAGGGAGAGAGAGACATAGAGAGCAATGAGGGAGTTAGAGACTGTGTGTGTACGTGTGTGTGTGTGTATGTGTGTGTGTATGTGACAAGTCCCATGCACACACCCCACCATACACATGCACCCATACCCCCCTTGCATGGCCATACATACAGACCCCCAGACCCAGACCCCCTCACATGCCCCAGTCACCCTCCCCCCCACACAGACCCCCCACAAACTCCATACCAACCCACACCCAACATATCCACATACTCACATGCTCCCTCACCCCACACCCCTATCCACCCACCACAGACACATCTATACCTATGCCCTCACCCTCCCCATACACACACACAATATACAAGAGTAAGGCTTCATTTTAAGCTATTGTGCAATCACCTTTATGTACACTACACAAACACATGTAAATCAGGACAAATATTTTTTTTTAAATCAAATTAATGCGTGTCTTAGATGTTTGTTTTTTTAGAATATACTTTGGTACTTTTCTGGTTCTGAGATGGCAAAATCCCTCGCTGAAAGGAGTATTTCTGAGGGGAGGGACCTCTGGCAGCAAATATCAGGGGTTAGGGGGCAGGACTTCTGGTCACAAGAAGGTGATAAGAAGGTGGGACATCTGTCAAGGGATGGCACTACTAATCTGGCCCTCAACAACTTGTCATAACTTGCTAAGCAGCCCTCCACCCGAAATAATTGCTCACCCCAATCTAAGACCATTCAGTCCTTAACCTCTCTACTGAGATTTTCAAAAAAGGCATGAGTTGGCATGGGTTTTACTGATCCTTTATTTTTCTCTCCTAGCACTGCTCCTCTTGCCCATGTCTCTCTGCTCCATCCCCCTACCTTGTCTTTTGAATTCTAATTTCTCTCTCCTTACACTTTTCCTGCATATCCTTTCACAGCATCTGATGAAGTGAGGTTGGGTCCACAAAAGCTTGTGCTCATATATATAATCTCATTTAGTTCATCTATAAAGGTGAGTATCTATCCTGCCTTATAGAAAGAAGATTGTGTTAGGGGGTTCTGTCAGCTGAGAGAGACTGGAAGATGTCATAGACAAGGACACTGTCTCTGTCCAGTACTTTCTTATGTGTTTGGGTAGAGAGATGCTTTCACATATCTAAGCCTTCAGATGGTAACAAAATTCAGTCCCTGGAACAAGGACCTGGGATTAAACCAGTGGCAGTTTAAACACAAAAGGTTCTGATTGTCTTTTAAGAAAAGCAAGAGCAATTTAATTAGGGTCAACATAAAGATAAAAGCTAGGGACAGACATTACAGATAAACCAGTTTAAGTGATCAGAAACTGGTTTAAACCTGTAAGAGAACAGAAGCTCAATGCACATAAACCAGTTTCAAAATGGATGAAACTGGTTTAAGATATCTGGTTGAGTGTAGTATCAGAAGTAACTGATTTGGGTCAAAATGGTTTATGAAACTTCTGTCACAGATCCCTTCCCGATCCAAGTTAAATCACAGCCCCCACAACATCTCAGCATGCTTTGCAGCCCTGGGCTGGGCTATGCTTTCTGATTCAGAGAGGAGATCTGGCCTGGACCCTTTGCTCCCTAGCTGGAGCAGTGCGGGCTGGCTGGCTGACAAGGGGCTGAGGTGGGGGGCAAGCCCCATTGGAGACAGCTCAGTCTGCAGGGGGCTGCCCCCCCCAGACGAAGCCTAGTTGGGTCTGGGGCCAGGGAGGTGGGGGGTTAAACACCCCTTCTTTTGCTCAAATTTGGACTGTGGGCTACAAATTCCAGAGGCATCTGGAAGCAGAAAGAAAAAGTAATAAGCAACCCTGCAGAGTCCTGCTGCTATGATTTTGGGACTGCAAACCCCAAACACTTCAAGGGATGCAAGAAGAGGAAGCTTCTGCTGGCTGAATGCTCTCGGGCCCCCAGCTTCTGGCCTTAGTCACTGCAAGCATGTGGCTGCACTTCCTGAATCAAAGGTAAATGTCTGTTGACTTCTGTTTCAATCTAATGTCTGCAGCTTAGACTAATCTGTCAAGACTGAATCAATTCAGCCTCAGGCTTTTTCACTGTCTGTACTTAGCTAAGATGACTGAGAGAAGAAAAGTTCTCCTTTGTGTTAACTGATCACAACTGTTCAATCATGAGAAGTTGTTAGCTATGTTAATCTGAAGTCAGGCAGGAGGCAGGGTAGGTTTACATTGTATAGACTAACTAAATTAGTTACATTTAGTTAGTCTATATGGTGCAAATCTACCCTGCCTTTTAATAGTTTAATGCAGTAATTTTGAACCTGTGGTCCATGAGTCTGCAAAGGGGTCTGCAAAATATTACTATGATCAATTAAAAGTACATGAATACCCAGACTTACAATTTAAAGGGGTATACACCTCCACTCAAATTTTTTTAGGGGCCCACAAATTAAAAAAGGTTGAAAACCACTGTCTTAATACCACCAAATCCCATGATTCATGTCATGTAGCAGCATGGCTCGCAACATGGAAATGGTATTGGTACAAAAAAATGGAGTTATACAAGGTGGAAGTAATCCTAATATATCTGATCCTTTCATGTAAATGAGGATCCATTTTAAAGGGAAAGAAAAAAGGGAGATGGGCATGGAAAAAGAGGTAGGAAAACAATGAAGAAAGGAATTGACTGGTGGGTTTTTTTAGGGGGTGTGCTGCTTTGCTTTATTTGTTCTTAGGAAGCTTTCTCAGAATGAAATATTTTTGCCTTACATAAAATCATTAAGCTTGAACAATAGTTGGGGGTCTGTAATATAGTGAATACTATTGTACAAATGGGATGCCATGACCGCTGCCAAAGTGTTTGAAAATGCCTGGTGTTTGAGTGGACTACTATAGGAATGGCTACTTCATAGCACTAGATTTACATGCCTTGGGAACACATGCTTTTGGTTTCCCGCTGTCCACAAAGCTGACTATAACAACTACAGTGTTACAACTTCATTAACCAACAGCAGTGTCTTTTAACAATCCAGAAGACAAAAGTGTATGGCTATGGAGCCAGACTACCACCCCCAAGGAATAATTCTCCTTAATAACACATCAAAACCCCAATCTCTTTTCCTGCACTGGACAATACTCCTTACATCAGTTTCATTATAGTGGCTGTGAAATCTGCTACATTCAGATTTTTTTTTTCCACTCACAAAAGACCACATCTGGCAGAGTGCCATGGAATCTGAATTCTAGCTGAAATCAATAGCAAATTAATTTTAGAAGCTAAATGTCATTTTTTCCTGCAACTAATGTGATCTTTCAAACAAACAGGCGCACATTTTTTTATCAAATGGGAATTCTAGGCCTTAAGCCAGTGTCCAATATCAGTTATACTTGTTTTTAGAAGAGGCTCTTGATTCAAAGCCTACTTGTGTAAATTCATTATATGCAAAGTATTTGCTTTCACTCCAGTACACAAAAAAACCTCAGCCATGGATTAGGATGATATGCTTTATGCTGTAGACACAGGCTAAGTACAGGTGTTTAAGAAGACCAAGGGGGAAGCACAGTAACTTTTGAGCCTTACTCTGAGAGCCAAAAGTTAGGTCAAGAGCAAGCAGAATACATACTAACTCTGAGGGGTTTCTCAGAAGCTGTCTGTATGGCCCAAGCCCAACAGACACTGCCGGGAGGAAGAGGGGCTCTTGCATGCCTCCCAGTGTGCCCAGCTCCCCTGAGTGAAGCTGAATGACTGAGCTGAGCCATCCCTGATTGGCTGGTGAGGACACCAGGGCCACCCACATTGATCTGACATAGCAGTGGCTCATAATAGCTGTGACCCACAAGCTAGCCATCCTGCACATGGCCATCCAATGCACCCTGCACCTGCCAAGTGTGTGAGTTATGTATGTGTGTGTATGGCAGCACATTTTTGTAGAGGGGTTCACTGCCACACTCAGGGGATGTACGTGTACTCCCTATGTATCACCCCTGCCCCCATCTCCTTCCCCTTTTGTGGGTAGAGGGAGACTCTGGCACACATAACACTCAAGTGCTCCAAGCTGCAGCCCCTCCAAACACCTCCAGAACCTCCTCCTGAGGTTCTGGTTGAATATCACCCCCCATCTTTTTGTTTTTGGTCATCCCATGCATGGTCACTCTAAGTCCTGGGACCTTCTAGTCAACCTCCTCCTGGTTCTGGCCAAGTGTGCCCTGCACTCGACCAGGAAGGAGGCTCTGGCTGGGAAGGTGCCCGAAGACTGTGGGTCCACTTTCCTCCCTCTTTCCTGTAGATGTTTCTGGGCAGCACACCACTGGGCAGCATCTACCAGCTCCTTGGATGCCTTTGAGGACTGATGGATGTGGCTGGGGGGGATTAGTTTTCCCAAGAATTTAGTTGTGCCATTCATCCATTAGCCCCCATAAAAGGGGGCTACTAGTTAACCAGGTGGACCTTGCCCATGATAATCAGATGGACAAATAGACAGGACCGTCTAAGGCCTGCCCAGCTGGTATCTGGAGACACTTGTCCCTTGTGCTAGTTATACTGGTGAAGCATCCTTAACCCAGAATGGCCCCTGCACCCTGTAACCACTGCAGCAGTCTGGCAGTGACTTAATGACTGCTGCTTGGCTGTGACCTTCTGCCACCTGTGACAGTATCTGCCCCCTTAGACTTGCATCCCCATGTCTGCACATGTGCCAGACCCAGACAGGAAGTGCACAGCCTCCTGGGCTATGGTACATACACTGCAGCAGAGCCACCTATACCTTTAGGCCAGCTGCCTATGGGCTTTGGCTGCACAGTTAGTCTTCGGGAAGCACTGCTGTCATATCTTCTGGTGTCCCTGCTCTGCCATCTAGACAGCTATTGCCCAGAAGATGTGATCATTTGTGGTGGCCCACTCTGAACTGTTAAAGTGTGTCCTCTTGGCCCCAAATGGCTAGGTCACCAACCTTGTGTGCCCTCCAGGTTTGTCCTTGGTGCTGGCCCTGAGCGGGTTCCTTTGCCTGGATCCTGCCACTTGCCCCACCAGCAGAGATCCTCGTGTTCCTTGTTTTAAAATACATTTCATAGACATTAGGGCTGGAAGAGACCTCGGAAGATCATTGAGTTGAGCCCCCCCGCTCCAAGGGCAGGAAGTCAGCTGGGGTCATAGGATCCAAGTAAGATAAGCGTCCAATTTTTTCTTGAAGGTATTCAATGTAGGTGCTTCAACCACCTCTGATGTCAGGCTGTTCCAGACCTTGGGGGCTCGGACAGTAAAGAAATTCTCCCAGCCTGAAACAGTCTTGCGATAGTTTATAACCATTAGACCTCGTCATCCCTTGGGGCGCTCTAGTGAACAAATGTTCCCCCAGATACTGTAACCCCGATAAACGTATAGGTGGCCACCAGATAACCCATGAGACTGCTTTTCCAGGTTAAAGAGCCCCATAGCTCTCAGCCTGCCATTGTAAGGTCTGTTTTCCTGACCTCTGATCATGCACGTGGCTCTTCTCTGGACTTGCTCAAGCTTCTCCACATCCTTTTTGAATTGTGGGGCCCAAAACTGGATGCAATACGTCAGCTATGGCCTCACCAAGGCTGAGTTCAAGGGGAAAATGATATCCCAGGATTTGCTTGAGAAGCATCTATGGATGCAAGCCAGTGTTTTGGTCGCTTTACTAGCCACAGCATAGCACTGCAGGCTCATGTTCATCTTGTGGTCAATGATGACCCCCAAGTCTCTTTCTTCTTTAGTGCTAGCCAGCATAGCACTGCTGAGCCTATAAGCATATTGTAGGTTTTTCCCATCAGGTGGAGAACCTTGCATTTTTCAGTATTAAACACCATCAGGTTCTCATCCACCCATTTGCTGAACCTGTCCAGGTCAGTCTGGATCGCCCTCCTGTCTTCAGGTGTGGATGCTTTGCCCCAGAGTTTGGTGTCTTTGGCAAACTTGGCCAGTCTGCTTCAGACTCTAATGGCCACATCACTAATGAAGATGTTGAACAATATGGGTCCAAGGACAGACCTTTGGGAGACCCCACTGGTCACAGGGTACCATGACAATTGACTTCTATCTATTATCACCCTCTGGGCCCAACCACGAAGCCAGTTTCCCAGCCAGTGGATTGTAGTGGACCCAAAGCCACAGTCAGCCAGTTTTGCCAAGAGGTGATCATGGGATACCAGATCAAAGGCTTTTTTGAAGTCAAGATATATGACATCAATGTCTTCTCCCTAGTCCAGGTTATAGGTCACCTGGTTGTAAAAGGAAATGAGATTGGTCAAGCAAGTCCTTCCCACAACAAACCCATGCTGGCTATCCCTGAGGATGTTTACATCAGTCAGTCCATTAAGGATGGCCTCTTTAATAAACTTTTCTAAGACCTTCCCTGGGATAGAGGTTAGGATGATGGGGTTATAGTTTGCCAGATTCACTTTCCTCCCTTTCTTGAAGATTGGCACCACATTGGCCTTCTTCCAGTCTTTGGGCATTACACCAGAATGCCAGCACTTCCCAAAGATCCATGCTAGAGGCTGGGCTATGATGCTTACCAGCTCCTTGAGTACCCTGGGGTATAGATTGTCAGGGCCAGCTAACTTGAAGGTATCCAGCTGTAACAGGTTGCCCTTCCCAGCACCATCTTCCTCATACTTCATGCCTTATGTGGAGTGCCCTTGGGGCCCTATATTCACCTGCCATGTCTTGATGGAAATTATTATGTGGGAGACTGCCTATTGTATTGTATATGTTGGGGGTCTTTCTCCTATGGGGGCCTGACATAGCTAGGCCTCCCTGTCCTTTTTCTCTAGCTAGGCCTCCCTGTCCTTTTTAAGATTGCGCCTTCTGGCTCCAGGGTCTGAGCCCCCAAAAGCTGTGCTCTCACTGGTGCCAGGGTCTGTGCCCCCAAAACTCTCTCTCTCTCACACACACACACAAACACACACACATGCCCTGCTACCTTATCCACCCCTCCCACATCCCATCACACTCCCCAAGTGGTTCCTGGGCCCAGGAATCTCCACAGGCCAGGACCTCATGTCCTAGCAGTGTGGCCATGGGGCAGGGCTGCAGTGTGGCTGTTGCCCCTGCAGCCATGGTTCTTGCCACCAGGTCTTGTCCCACCTAGAATCTGGGCACACAGTATGTGAAATGTGTGAGGGTATGTGGGGTTGGGGGGAAGGGAGGGAGGGTGGGTATAGGATTTTGGGGGATGAGGTTTGTGGGTGGACTGTGTAGCTGTGAGGGGACTGTGAGAGTGAGGAGGACTGTTTGAGAGGGTTGGGTCCCCAACTTGGCCCTCACGCAGGACCCCTGGCCTACCCCACACAACCCACAGCCCCCCAGCAGCGGTCCTTGGTGGGGACTGCTTCTGGCAGAGACCCCTGGTGACATGGGGCCAGCTCAGACCAGCAGCTGCACATGGCATGAGACTGGCCTAGCCCATGTACACTTGGACAGAACCAGGCCAGCTTCTGCTGGTTCCTGGGATTTCCAGCACTGCAGACAAAAACTGCATACCCTCAGGCCACGCTGGGTCCTTCCTGCTCTTGTTGGTGCTGCTGCATCTGTGGAGGGAGTTGTAGACTATGCAGAGTGGCTGTGGTCCCTGGAGATTGTGGGCCATTCAGGGGGGCTGTGGGTCATGCAGGGGAGCAGTGTGCTGCACAGGGGGGCTGTGGGCCATGGTACAGGCTGTGGGCCATGCTGGGGACCCAACCCTCATAAGCAGCTCCCCCCACCCCCACATCCCTACTTACTTGGGACAGCACCTGGGTCCAATCCACCACTGTGGCCTCGCTCACTCCTATTTGCCCCAGTATGCTGAGGCAACATGCTGGGGTATCAGGGAATGGGGCAGTCATAGAGATGCTCTGAAAAGGTTCCAAGCATCTCTCTGGAGGACCCAGCCTCCAATTGTTTCAGGTCATGCTCTAGGAGTGTGCCCTGCATTGCTTTTTTCTGTCGTGTATATATATATATATCAGGATTACCTAGTATCAAATTTAAAGCCTGTGCTGCAAATATAAAGTGCAGGCAACAATTTTTTTGTCTCTTGCAGCAACTCAAACTGCTTTGAGACACTGCAACAGGCATGTCCATGTTTGTCTGGACATGCACACTGAGATCTGGATATGAACACTTCAGAAGAACACTGTACAAAATGAACATCTCAGACAGTGACCTGTATGAGTGCAGTGTCCAGCAAACAGCACAACACTTAATGAAAAGCTGCTATCTTTACAAATGCCTAGACAGGGTAGATGGAAGCTACACACTAAAATATAATACCAGGCAGTGGCTCATAAGGGAACAGGATGATGGTGGGGTTGGAAACAGGGGCTTCACCACCTTGGTCACCTGAGAACCCAAGGATGGCCTGCCCAGTGCTTGGAAAGATCTTGTGAGCTCTGGCCAAGGCTAGAGTGCACACCTGGGAGCAAGGGGTGAGTGTGGTGCTGCAAAGCCCCATAGTTTGCTGGCAGAATGGGACCAACCATAAGTTGCAATGGGATCTGGTACAGATATTTGGTATGACACTCTAATCTATAGCACTGTAGTATGATGCTACATCCATCCAGGGTTTTCTTAGAGCTGGATCCACCATAGTTGATTGTGTCCTGACTATCTGTTCAGTTACAGATGTAGAGCACTTTCTGCATCCTTACTGCACAATAAGTGTAACTGCTGTACCTGACCCCAGAAGCAAAAGATGGCTCCTGCCCAAAAGAACTCACAATCTAAGTAGAAATTAACATAATGTTACTTTACTTGCATGCAAATTCTTCTGATAGGACTAGCTATTATGGCCCGATCTTACAAGTTGCTGAAAGCATAAGTTAGTGACCACCCTCTAGGATAGGTGTGGACAAAATTGCTGATCCGGCTGGCAGCTGTACTCCATTTCCCAGCAGCCCCTGCCTGGATGGCTGCAGCCAGTTTCCATGGATAGCCTAGTAGTGGTGGCACCATGACAGTGTAGGGCCAGGGTTTCAATGGCAACCAACCCCAGCAGCCCTGGCAGTGCACTTGGCTGGGCAGGGAACTGCTCTGGGGCTGGAATCTTACAGCAGTGATAGCATGGTGTGGAGCTGGGGCAGAGGGTTGTGCGGGGAGGATATCACAGTTCTGCTTCAGCTCAAGAGCATGCTCTCACAGCCACAAGATCCCAGCCCCTCCTGGACACGTACCTTACCAGAGCTGCTGGGTCTGGTCTCCATGGAAACCTTGGCCCCACATTGTCATAGTGCCACTGCCATGGAAACCAGCTGCAGCCATGTGGGTAGGGGCTGCTGGGATATGGAGACCACCATAGGCCTGATCCAGCCTACTGACTGGACTTTGCTGCCCCACTCTAGGACCACCGAAGTTAGTGGGTATTGGAATCATTAAATATAAATGCTCATGTTTCCATAGATGACAATGTAGCCACATTGATTTACATCGGCTGAGAGTCTACTGTGATGCAGAAGAATTTGCAGGGTCAGGCTCTGACACTGATGCTTCAATATATATATATCCCTAACCATTCAAGTCTAGAACTGAGGGACATACAATCTGGTCCATTTTCTATGAGTAAGGGTACCAGAAAGTTGTGGGACCCATGTTTATGTGTGTGTGTGTGTGTGTGTGTGTGTGTGTATATATACACATGCATACATCTGCACACACGTGTGTACACAGGTACATGTACATGCACACAAATCATTTGCATCCCATACCTTTCCGCTGCCCTTACTTATAGAGAATTAATCAAATTTCCCCAGAACTAGAGTGCATGTTCCTCAATTCCACATTTGAATAAAGTCAGTAAAACTACTAATAGGAGTAGTTCTATGCCAATGGAAATTAGACCCAGAATAGCTTATTCAATCTCTGAAGTACTATACTTTCTACTAATTTTAAAAGGGACAGCTTACTGAGATCTAATTGTGAAGCCCTTGCTCTCAGTGAGTTCAAGCATTTACACACGCACAATCACATGCATGTAAGTGTTCAGCAAGGGACTCAGGAGTGCTCATTTGACACCAGATCTACACAAGATCTACACAAGATGCTTACTGTAGAGTTATCTAATTAGCTCTACAGTAAAGCATCTCCATCTATACATGCGGAGCTATTAGGCTGGAATAAACTAATTATCTCCACCATAGGTTAGTACTGCCTAATACAAGTACCATCGTATGGCAAAGTTATTTACTCTGCTACAACTTACATTCAAATGCTACAACATACATGTAGATATTAACCAGGGCTGGTTGGGGCCTGAGGGTGCTGGCTAGCTGGATATCTCCACACTATAACCCCATCATGCCCTAGCCAGCCCCTCTGCAGCACACTAAAAGGGTTAGGAGCAGCCCTGAGTTGACAGGCTGACCCCTGACCTCCTGCTAGCTGGGGGGCTGTGCTGCTCCAGCCCAACGAGCTGCATTCCCAGGATCACGTGCAAACACTGTGTCCAGGGGCAATACACGCTCACATAAACTGCCCCAGAGTTTATTATTTCACATAAATATTCACATGTAGATACACCTATTGTGATGCTACTTACTGGGCACATCTACACATGATGCTACATCACCCACCATAGTGATGAGCTACATAACTGTAGCTTGTTGCTATGGGGACATAGCATCTACAGGCACAAACCATGACATCAACACTACTTTGCAGTAGCACTGAGGTACTGCGTAGTAGCATGGGAGAAAAACCCATGTGGCATTGGGACTGAGCAGTAATGTCGGTTCCTGCACCATCATTTAGTACTTGCTTAAATGACTCTGCAGTCCAGTGCATAAATAGACATGCCTAGTGTGACTGAGAAGTTGGTTATAAGAAGGTTCAGATATTTATTGAAAGCATTAGATCCAGAGAAAGATGATACCACACTTTTTTAAAATTAAAATTAATTTATTTGGAATAGTTGTCTATGTTATTGTGTTTTTTAAATTGTTTGGGGATTTCAGTACTGAATCTGTGATACCCTTTTTATCTTCCTTTTTAATTCTGAACATGTTTAATTGGTATGTTGTGTAATTAATTGCATGTCTGTTGCAATATGGTGTTTACTTACAAAACACTCTGGGCCATGTCAGTGATTAACCACTTTCTCTTATGTCTATCTAAGTGCTAATTAAAAACAAATATGCTATACCTTTCATACAAGGACATACACAAAGGTAAAACATGAAGGCATTTCTGTTTTGTCTTTCCTGAACTGCATAAACTGCAACTAATGTTGGGTTAGAGGAAATGTAGATAACAGGTTGAAAACATAAAAAGTGACAAAAAGAGGAAAAGCTACAAATGTATGCATTATGTAGATCATTTAAAAAAAATAAACAGAAAAAATGCATCTCAGCTTCTGTAGTTCTAAAGAAACAACCTGTGACCAATAAATCACAAAGCTGGGTATCTTCTGCTTACTATTGTATTCTGCCAAACAATTATGCAGTGAAATGTTCTAATTGCACTTTGATTTTAATGTTAAAAGCCATTTCCATAATTTCACTGGATCTTTACAACACAGTTTAATATTTGCCAATGAAGCAAATGAGCTGCAAGTAACATTCACAGATGGTTCATGTTTTCCATTAAGTCTGCAAGCTAAGATTTGCTTTGTTTTGAAAAAAGATTTTTTTTCTTTTATAAATGCTTTGCACAAAGGATGATAAACTGAAAGCTTGCCTAAATCTGTATATTGAAACCTATATACTGCCTTTCAATGCTTTCAGGTAAATGAAAAGCTCTCCTTTCTAAAATAGTTTTCATAGAGAGGAAAACTAAAAGCTCAGTCAGGTGAGGAACTTTGCACTAGATATATGCTTCTCCCTGTAAATGAAAGAATGACATGAAGTAAAAATAAGGCTGAGCCTTTAGTATTTACAGTTTTGATCAACTGTGAGAACATTTCCGATTAACTGGATCACGGATATTCAACTCGATTTCTCTTTTGCATTAAGTTTTTCATGTATATCACTTATCAATTAGAGATATAAAAAAAATGATAAATTTTCAAGGAAAGAGTTGGCAAAATTTTGTACTGGAGATGAATTTCTTAAGTGCAGAATTAGGTCAAATGAGGAAATCAGACAGATTGGACAACATAGTATATATTAAATACAGGGAATGTACAAAAAAATACCATAGAACATTTGTTTATCCCTGTATATGACCTATTCAATTACTGCAGAGACCTTATAGTTGCTACATTTGCTTTCCTGATTTAGGTATTAATGTACTAGGTTCCTTCTTCAAAGCACTTCAGTGGAATTTGTGAGTTCTAAGTATTTCGAAGGTGTCCTGTAGCTTGGAAGACTGGGTGTTAACATTTTCTATTTCAGCCCCTGCTTTCTTGTACTTTACCCTTGCAAAGTTTTTCTTCTGTTAAGTTTTGTCTACTCTACACCAGAACTGCCAGTTAAAAGATACGGTGAGTGGAAAATATTGCATACTTAAAGGAAAAAAAACAGTCTTCGCCAAAGGAGGCCTCTGCCATCCTCTCTACCAGATTGTTTTCTAATATGAAATCTTTATAGTTACACTAAAATCTCTAGAAACCATACGACTTGTAGACGTGGCATCATTTTGACATATACATTTTAAATGTCTTAATTCACTGTCTCACAATAGTTATTAACAGCATGTGACAGAAAAAAGGACAGAAAAAAAGGAAAAGAGAGGTTAAAACAATGTCAATCTAAGATTCACTTTACATTCAAATGCTCAATATGAAATGTTTTCTCAGTCACTGCAAGAATTCTAACCCAAGCTCCAAGGTCATTATGGCTTTTAGAAAATACTAATAGGTTCAAGGGCATAAATAACACATCTTTGTGTGACACTAAAGTGCTGAGGAATGACTGTGTTTTCTATTACTGCCTTGTTGGCCAATCACACAGTGGCCTTATTGCCTGTGGCCTGCCCTGTTTTAACAGTCTGTTTTCTATTATAACCATTTTTATAATTCCAAGGTTCTACTCTTTCACTGCTGCTTTAGACTCAATCATTGAAAATATACCGTTCAGTATCTTGTTCTCTTTGAAATATATGATGATTTTGCACAAACCAGAGAAGCCAAATATGCAGTGCATATCATTTATATTATGATGCAGTCTCAGCATGATAAAAATCATTCTATTTAGTTGTTGCTAATCTTAAAGTGTTCTTACCACAGATCTGAGTTTTCCCTTTGTCACAGAAAAGCACAGATTTTTCTCCTTTAAAAGGGAAAAATATGGGAAACCATTGCAGAGTTACAATCTGCAATGGCAGAGCTCTGGTCTGCAAGGGGCTGTTTAGAGCTGAGGGGAGCAGGACACAGGGGGTGCTATGTACATGTACACATGCACACGGCAGCCAGGCAGCGTCATGAAGAGCAGCACCTGCAGCTCCCTCCAGGTTTAAGTCTCTGGGTGCAGAGGGCACAGGTAACCTGGTGGGGGAACACAGGCAATGTGGTGTGGGTCCATAGATGGGGAAGGGGGACAGCTGACACATGGAGGGGCACAGTCAGGGGATAGGGGAGCACAGGAGATGTGTGGAGGAATGGGGGGGCACAGCCAACCTGGCAAGAGGAGGAGGGGAACAAACAACATGGCAGGTGTGTGGTGAGGGCATGTGCCCCCCAAGGATTTCTGTGCCCACAGCAGGGTGCGGAGCTAGAGCTAGACTGGACAAGCTCCAGGCAGGAGCTGCTTCCATGGCTCAGAAGATGGTGGAACCCAGTGCAGGAGGGAATGCTACATCACCATGGGTGCCAAGGAGAGGCGCTCCACTGCCCACTTGGCAGCTCTATGCTGTCACTGTTGTCACTACTGCTACTGCCATGCTTCACCTTGGGGGCCATGGCAACACAGTGCTCTCTTCCATCCTGGGTTCTGGCCACAGAGGTGGTTCCCAACTGGAGCTGGTCTGGGACAGCTATAGCCCCATGCCCTACTGTGGGCACAGAAATCTGTGGGGCATATACAACCCACCCCCTGTGCTTACACCTCCCCCTTCCCCGCATACCTACCCCATTCTCAACATGGCTTTCCTCACACACTGAGGGACTAGGGTCTGCAGAGGGGGGCAACAGATCAGAAATGAGGAGCATCAGAAGGGCCAGTGTGAGGGGTACCATCAGGGATGGGGATGGGGGCTATGGCTTTGGAATGAGGGACAGGGCACTGGCATATCAGGGCTGCTCAGCACCACAAAGCAGGGCGGGAGGACAGCTGCAGCTGGATCTACACCCTGGTGAGTGAAGAGGACAGAGGCAGCTCTGATTTTCCATGATAAATACAACAAAATCAAATGCCAAAATGCATAGTTATTTAGAATTTATTTTATTATGATTGAGGCACTGGTAGACTTCCAAATTGCTTTAAATTTGTAAATATGTCAATGAAGCATTGTATTCAACTGATACCTATATTTCATTTTAAATATGGAAAAACATGAATTTGGGGTTTTTTAATCAGAGAATTTTGGTTTTTCTATCAGCAAATTTGGGATTTTTAAATGGAAAAAAAAAAACCCCAAGACCCCTGGTTATTACAAAGAATGAATTTATGACCACTTGTTCATTCTTGACATACCATTTAAATACTATTGATAGTCAAGAAGACACCTTTAACAATTTAACTTCTTCAGGTAAAAACTTTAACATTTTCCTTATTGATTAAATGTCAACTTTTTTCCAACTGGAAAATTTCAGTTAGAACTTGTAGTTTTCACCACTGAGAATTTTGACTGTTTTGCTTTCACTGGGTATTTATATATGTGCTCTGAGAGTGGGGCGGGGGCAGCTCTGAGAGCCACTCTAATTAAAGCACCTGAGGCATCACATGTATCAGCATCCCCATGCTGAAAAAAGGCAGTGGGAGTATTTTAACTAAAGCTCATCCCTCACTGCCATTTTTCAGCATGGGAATGCTGATACACATGATGCTAGAGTCTGCTGGAGTGCATTTACAGCACATTGGAGCAGCCTCACTTTACATGTATAGGTGCCCATTGACATTTTAATCAGAGAGAAAGTAGACAAAATTGCTTTTTAGGGTCCCCCCCCCCAGATTACCTTTATATTTTAGTGGTAAATTAGAGCTTTACATGGATTATGTAAGTTAACTTACTATGTGTTCATTAAGGGAAAATCCTGGATCCAATAAAGTCAATTGGAGTTTTGCCATTTAAGATCTATGATTTAACTTCAGGAATTAAATTTACATCTGTACAAGGATCAACACAAGGTCTGTCTACCATTATGTCTCATATATGTATCATTTTGAATCAAATGAATTGTATGTTTCAGTTATTTCAGTTTTACCAACATCTATCATTCAGTTTTTCCTTCATTGACTTTTAGAAATAGGTTATTGGAACATAGGAATTAACACACCCAAACAAATCATTATTCTAGTACTCTGCTTCAAACAGAAACTGGGAGTGGGTACACAACTTCAGGGACTTTGCAACATTCTTTATTCACTAAAATGGTACGTATCGAATAAAAACACAAGGGCAGAACCTAGGAGCCATCCATTGTCTGCTACAGCTCAGATCCCCAGAACATCTCTATGATGCAGTGATGTACCTTTCCCCAAGATCTTCCTGATAAGCACTGTAATAAAACTCCCTGCCCATCTAAGATTCTAAATCTGCATTGCACTTTACTACTTTAAATCACAGTGACCATAATAGGTCAGAAGGCAAAGAGAAAACCCTGCCTACTATATCTTCTTTTTAATTTAAAATATATTGCACATATATGATTTTCCCTTTGGAAAGCTTGCCATGGATTTTTCATATACTGTCCTACAAGACCCTTCACTTACCGTTGTTTTCTTTTTTTTTAAGCTTCCCCTTTCCCCACCCTCCCTTCAAGTACATGCAATAACTCCTTTAGGTACACTCTTCTCCGCAAGCTTGCACTTCTAGTGCTGGATGCAAGATTCTGTTCCACAAATTAGCTGAACCTCTGCATCAAGAAAATTCTCTTAATCTTCCTTAATGCCTTGTTCTCTTTCAGTTTAAGTTCATGGCTTTTTGTTTTTGACCCTGCTGCCCTCTTGAACAATTTCACAGTATAATAGAATCCTCTTAATTGGCATTTCCCAGTAGAAGCAGAAACATACCAATTAAGCCATTGTATTCCATTCTATTCAGGTTTTTATACAAAGTCATCACACCTACCCTCTGACCGCCTACCACAGGATAAGACTAGCTTTGATAGATTGTCCAGATGATCAGAGAATTCTGGTAAATGTTCTGGTAAATATTAACTTCTTTCTAATGAAGTGAATAAACTTTAAAATAAAACTTATTAACACATTAAAATAACAATCTATCCTAGTTGTTTTACATGACAATCACAGGGCCATTTCATATTGGCCCCTGTTAGAAACAAGATACTGGATGAGCTGAACTCTTGGACTAACTTCCTGGTGTCACAACTTTAGTTTTTCTAATACAGCAATCACATGTCATAAATCAAATTTAATAACTGTGTAGCAGGATACCTATGCACAACTATTCACAAGTTAAAGGAATTTTCTGCTCTTCTCTGACAGCCAGCATAGGCCCTTATACCACCTAAGAGTGTAAATATATCTTATTTGGTGCATTACCTTTGTATCACATCTCTGCATATTGAATTTCCACTCCTATGAAAGTGATCAAGCTCTTTTGCAGTCTTCTTCAAAAAAACAGAGGAATCATTTGTCAAGGTGTTGACTCCTGCAAACACCCATTCAAATGATATGGGAAAATTCAGCGGGTTTATTCTCCTAGTAAAATAACTTACCCAGAGTTGAATGTACAGACATTCAAATAGTGAGACCTTGAAAAGTGGAGAGGTTGCAAAGCTTATACTGTGCTGCTAGTGGCGGGGGTGGGTGAGGGCAGAAGGGAAGGATGTGCACACATCTCAAAGGGCTATGCAGGCTCTCTTAGTCTGCCTGGTGACAGATATAAACAGTGCATAAAGCAGCCATGATTAGCTGGCCAAGACTGGGGATGTATTTGCCTGTGGCACAATTGTGAAGTTCTGAAGAGGATGTGTTTCACTCCCTATTGAAGCAACAGTGTCCAGTAAGCACCGTATTTTCTCCCTAGGGACAATAAGGAGGGGATACAGAGGACCATGCTTTCTTCTGAGAGAAGTCACAGCTTGTACAGATATTGTCTTTCCCAGGATTAACTCTTCTGGGAGTGATTTAACCCTGGCTATTCCCAGGTTATTTTTCTCCTGAAGCACTGATTTTTACTCTCAGAGAAAATGCCTTACCATTAAGGCTATGTGAAGCTTTGGGTGCCGATTCCATTCGGAGGAGGTTCGGCAAGATCCAATGACCAAATCTTTGAATCCAAATCAAATCATGGGACCAGTTAAAAGATTTGAATCAATTCAAAGCTCTCCAAATTGATTCAGAAAAGATTCAGAGAGCTTTGGTGATCTGGGTAGTCCCTGCTGGCTGCAGCAGGGTGCTAGACCTGGATTCCATGGGTAAGTAGGGGGCGGGGGAGGGGAGGGGAGACAGGAGAATGGTGGAGAGGACCATGGGGATACCCCTGCCATGCCCCATTCCCTGCCTGCTCCCCCAGACTTCCTGAGTGTCCTCTAATCCCCACCCAGTATTTCAGTACCCCCATGGCTGCCCTGCCAGCCCCAGATCCCATTTGTTTAAATAAAAGCCCCTACTCACTGCATGCTGCCAGGCAGGGGGATGATCCCCACTGCCCTTCACTGTCCCATGCCATGTGGGGGGCTCTGCCACCAGCCCCCTGACCTTCCCACTCTCCCAACCCCCCCATGGCTATCCCACCTGCCCTAGCAGAGCAGGTGGAGCTGCCATTGGGGGGGCTGGAAGAACAGGCAGGGGTTGGGGGACTCATGGAAGAGCCTCTCCATGTGGTGTCGGGTCCCCTCTGCCTGGCAGCACTCAGTGAGTAAGGGCTTTTTTTTTTTTTTTCTGAAGAGCCAGGAGCTGGGGCAGGCAGGAATTGGGGCCTGTATGATTTGGAGATTCGGCTGATTCAGCAGCAGCCAAATCTCATAATCAGATTTGGCCAAATTGATTTGGGACAGTGATTCAAATCCCCAGATTGAATCACTGTCCCCCAAACAGGCCAAATCCAAATCTGAAGAGAATACTAGCTGCTTCACACAGGTCTGCTGACCATCTGTATGCTTGTGGGTTCTCCTGGGAAAGCAGCAACTGTCCTAGTAGAAACAGAATGTCTGTACAAGACCTAATACCTGTTGTACCCTTCTTAGTTTTTAGTAAGGGTGTGCAAAATGGGCCGTATTTGATTCAGATTTGGATTTGGCCCTAATTGGGGACCGTAATTCAATTTGTTGATTCAGATCACTGTTCCAATTCAATTTGTTCAAATTCAGATCTGAAGATTTGATACTAATTTGGAGAATCAGCAATCTGGCTAAAGTCACAGTTTGACATTTTTTTTTTCTACATACCTCGAGATTCCAGGCTCGGCTCATGAATGTTACGGTGGTGGGGCAGATGAAGCATCCCACATGACTGCCGGGCCAGTGGCAAACCCCCTCCACACTCACTCCCATACCTAGAAGGCACTAATCACTAAGCTAGGGGGAAGGAAGGGGATCCCCCACATGCCAGTGGATCCAGAAGTGCACCAGAAGTGCTTCTGGTCCACTTATGGGTCCACCACTGAGCATGCTGGGGACCCCCCTACACACACACTCCCATGGCATGCTCCATCCACCTCAGCATCTCAGCATTCACAAGCTGCGCCTGGTACCTTGAGGTATATAGAAAAAATATTTAAGACTGTGTCTATGTCCAAATCATCAAATCTCTCTCTCTGTGAATTGATCTGGAGAATTCTGATTTGATTTGGAAAGATTAAAGGGTCTCCTGATTCAATTTGGATTCAGAGATTTGGACACTGAATTGAGCCGAATCTCTGCCAAATTGAATCAGCTACCGAAGCTTTGCACAGACCTATTTTTTAGCATGTTACATACAATGGTTATGCCCCTAATTTATCTTCTTTTTCATATGAATTATTAATTGAAGAATAGTAGGAAAACAAACCACAGATTTAGTCCTGCACTGATCCTTTCCCTGCACCCAAGCACCTTTCATTCAGATTATTCTTAGTCCCTCTCTGATCGCCTGTCTCCAAGCAAACCACCTCATGCTCACTGCCTTGATGTTATTCCCATAGTGTTCTCTTACGAGCACTACCTTAAAGGTTCAGTTGTAGTCCTGTTTCTGTGGTGCCCTACTATCATGTGCGAGCTATTCAGCACTTGGCAAGATTAGAAGAGGTAAAAAATGTTTCTCAGTCCAGAAATGCTCTGTAAGCTTTATATGTATACATTATCAAAAACTTAAAACATCCCTGCTGATTTTTATACAGGGCTCATAAACCAAACATCAAAAATACAGTTTTACTTTCTGTGATCCAACCATATATGTCCATAAAGCAAACTATGCCAAACTGATCCCATATACCATCCAAAAACAGCCCATATATACAAATTTCCCAAGTAGACCAAAATGTCATAGAATTTGGGCCTAACTTAGGTCCCACTTAATACTTCACCCATAAAATATTATTCTTTTTGATGCCCCTCTTAGTTCTACTCAGTACTTATCTTCTCCCTCACCATTAAGCATGATGATAAAACCTGAATCCATAAAAAGTATAAATTGTGTTCAGCTATATGAGGGGAAAGGAGTGGGGCAAGAGAAAGTCCCAGGAGACCTACATGAAGAATACTTACCCCAGGTGAAGTTAAAGGCTCATCAAAGTAGAGAACATGCTACTGTATTTCTACAGCATGTTCTTCCTGTGCGTAAATGAAGAAAAGGTATGAGAGGATAGTTCAAGATCTGGAGAGGGACAATCAGAGAAGAACCATGGCTGGGGGATGGAAGCAATGCCAGAAGTCTCCTCCGCCAGCAGCAGCTCATGACCAGGAGTGAGAGAAACAGATTTTCCAGGCAGAATGGTCAGAGGACCACAGACAAACTTCATGATGAGCCAAACCAAGAATCCCTCAACAGCCTTAAAAGTAGCAGAACCACTGAGAGTTGGTCCATGAGTTCAGGGGCATGGTGCCAGTGTTGGTCCCAGGAATCTGAGAGACATTGGCTTCATTGGTTTTTGTTTCATCATCTATTTAGTTATTTGAATAGGATCCACAAAGGATTAAACCAGGCTGATTAACCCAGTACAGGAGATATCTTGAGTTCATTTTTTCTTTCCTTTACTACCCATTGGACTATCTGATTGGATCTTTGAGAAACCATCTCAGACTGATTAACTCGGGAACCTGGGAAGAACTGATTCAAGGTCATTGGCTGGGTGGACTTTAGATGGACTGATCTCAGTTGACAGATACCCAACAAAGGGGTGATTGCTTTAAAATGGCCTCAGGCAGCCTAAGTTAATGGACCTAAACTCCTAGATATTTTTTATGTCCTCCATTTTTTAGGTGCTTAGCTGTCAGTGGCACTGGGGTGATACAAAATTCAGGCCCCAACATGTGCAATTCAGGAAGTGGTGAGAGTGGAGTATGAGGGGACATAGATCCCCATGAAGAAAACCCACCCAGAGGACCCGTCAGGACCTCTATCAACTACACATCCAGCTCCCAATAGTTAAGGAACATCAAAACTTGGCAGATGAGAGAAGAACATTGGAGACTGGTAGTGGTGATACTGTCCAGTTTCCCAACAGCTGACTTGGTAAGACATCAAGCGGATGTGGGCTACAGCCATATAGCACTTATGCCCGGCAAGCTATAATCCATAAATTCAGTGTTGTACCACCACACTAACATTGGTACAAAAAGTTGACTTAAAGTAAGTGGAGATAGTGTGCAAAAAGTCTCTTCTTAAAAAAAACCATAAAGCATGTTAGAGAAATAAAATTCACAGTTCTAGGTGTTTTTTTCTGTACTAAAATTGGCACAATACCCAAAAATAAAAACACAACATAAAACCATGCTGATGAATCAACATCCCGAATGGGATAAGGTATTCTATTCCACCCCACCTAGCCCAAGCCCAGTTCTCTTTTCTACAAAACTATAAATCAACATCTAATAAATAAATAGACTCAGTTGTCTTACTTGTCAAAAACAAACATGCCACAGTTGCTGGCTCTACATCTCCCCAATCACTGTCTTGTTCACCTTCTCTGTTTACAAAAGGCACAATTCAGTTTGCTCAGTCCCAGCTCTAAGCATTTTTGTGTAGTGAACATGAGCTGCTTAAACACAAATGTTATGTATTTTCCTCAGTGCTGATTTAAAGCATGATAGGAACAGACAGCCCCTTGTCCTTTACAATCCCACACACTACAGAATCCTTTGACAAGAGGTCACAAACTCTTTCACCCTTCCTCAGCAAAAGGGAAGTCCTTTTAATTAGAAGCCTCTCACCAGACACAGGTGAAAGGAGACTTTTCCTAATTTGAACAAGCTCTGTGAGCTGGGTACATGGCATGTTGTCACCACAGCAAGAAGCTTGCAGCAAAGCTCTGGTAGCATGCTAGCTAGCCATTTCATCACTTAACCATAGGTTATCTCCTACTGAGACCCAGGCTGACCTTTCACCTACAGTTAGGTCTCTGAAATTAGTCCTAGGCTAGGGACAGACATTACACATAAACTGGCGTAAGTAACAAGATACTGGTTTAAACTTGTAACAGCACAGATGTTCAGTGCACATAAACCAATTTGAAAATGGCTGAAACCGGCTTAAGATAAACCTGGATGAATGTAGTATCAGAATTAACTGATTTGGCTCAAACCAGTTTATACAATGTCTGTCTCAGACCCCTGGCTGGTTTAAGGTAAACCCCCAGCATCCCAGTATACTCTTTAGGCTGAGTGGGGCTCTCTGCTCCACATCAGGACTGGCCCCTTTCCTCTGAGTTCTCCTGGCTTCTCTGTGTTAAACAGGGATTATTCCTCCCTACTCCTCTGCCTTAGCAGACACCTCTAGATTAGCTAGGAGACCACATACTGGCTACAGTCTGTGCTGTGGGAGAAACAAAGGCAGAGACAGACAGACTTTTTGGAGTTAATCAACAGATAGCTTAATGTCTTTCCTTGGAGACATTTGAGAAGATCTGTTTGCTCCCCACCTCCCCCTCACCACTCTGCTAAGCACAAATCCCCCCCGTCCCGTCTGCCTTTGCTGAGGTGTCTGTGTATTAGCCAGCAGACCATGTGCTGTGGCTATGCTGAATCAACAAATAGCTGGTAATGTCTCCTCAATGAGAAAGATAGAAAATGAAAAGATGATGAAAAGAAAAGCAAGGAGGATGAAAATCAAAGTAACTGGGAAAGTACTATTTGTTACATTAGAAGTGCCAAAGAGTTTAGCAATCTGTACATGGACACTGTTTGATTTCTAGCAGTTCTTTGGTACAAAGTGACATAAATTATCAAGGTAAGTATAGCAATGGAAGATGGAGAGAGTGAGGGGGTTCGCTAAACCTACTAGATTTAAAGAAAGCCTTGTTTTGCTGCAGGTGGGCAGCAAAATACACTACTCTGTTTTTCCATGGGTTGCTGATGCATTAATCCTCTCTTTCTGAGTATTTTTATATATGGAGAAAGTTTCCAAATACATCTGATGGAACATATGTTTTAGCACTGCAGCTCTGCTGTATGTGCCATACTGTACCCTTAAGAGCTAGCCTTTACAAATGGTATGAGTTAAGATTCATCCCTAAAAAGAACTCTTAACCTACTCAGTCTCCAACACCCCACACCTAACAAGAGATCTTAGAAGGGAATACTGCAGCAGTAGCCAAGAAGCTAAGTAGAGGGACCTTACTCTATATCACTATGGCACAGGAAAACAATACTTAGCATAGGCTGAGAGTGAGTGAGCATAGAGGATGCTAGGATTTGGTGCAGAACTATAAACTCTGCTTTTGCTAAAACTACAGTGGATGGGTGAAAAGTGGTGAAGTTTGCAGCATGGCTGCTGCTGCAAAGTGATGGAGCAGCTTCACTGCCAATTCACAGCACTGACAGAAATCTGCTAACTTACTGTCCCTACAAAACTTCCTTGAGCATGGCCTATTCACCCAATCCTGTACAGAAGCTACCTTTTGCATTCGTCTTATTGGGAAGCTGGAACAACTTGATTACAACAAGGAGCTGACCAAGCCTTTTCCCATCTCTCAAAAAGAATTGAAATTTATTCTTTTGATAGTTTCAAACACGCTTTGTTTAAAGAGACAGTGTCAACTGGAATATAACTCTCATCTGTGAAAAACTTCTGGTAGTTATTTTGAGAGCATCTGTACCCTGAATAGTCAGAATTAAGAGTGCTGGGCACATAGTTAGAAACTTTATGTATTTCTTTGGGGTACTAAAAAGAGCTCAGTCTAAGAATAAATTATCTCATCTGAATTCTTATTAAGAGATGTACTTAAATGCAGAGAAAGCAGCATGACAGTAGACCCAGATTCAAACCTGTGATTCCCCTGTCAACCCCCACCCCATTTTTATATTTCATCATAGTTAAACCATTCAGTTAATCTGCATAGAGTGTTTAATACAATACAGTTGATTAAGACACGTAATTTCAGTGCCTTTTTAATATAACAAATCTCTTCTGAGAAATATCGTCAGTTAATGATCTATGTCATTTTTTTAAGTTTGCCTTCTAACTAATTTTAGTGGAAATATCATTAAGTTCTCCATTATACTAATTTATAGCGAGAACTGAACAGCTTTTTACCATAGTGAAGACCTATTGCTCCCAAACATCCTCTCTGCTTTCCTATTTAGTATCTATTCATAGTCTTAGGGATTAAGAAAAGAAAGAGGAATTTTTTGTCTTACTTTGGGACTAGTTAAGATTCACACTATGGTGCCTCAAGGAAATGACTTAGACATTTTCTTACTACTTGGCCTTGGGTAACTAATTTTACATCTCTATTCCTGCTCCCCCCGCCCCACCTCCCCAGCTTTTTAGCTGAAACTCTTTCTACTGTGGGAGGGTGCTATAAGTGTTGTGGTCAGAGAAAGCCATTACCATCGCAAAAATAGCCTAGAACAACTGAATGTCCTCAAAGAGGAGAAAGTACCTTAGATTTTCAAACCTCATCTCTATCTCCATGTTAATATTTTAATTAAGTTCATGTACAGTATTCAGCTAAAAATTACATACTCCACATGTACAAGGGGGTAGTCCCAACATCCTGTTACATTGGGCTTTAATGTAATGTTTGAACATTAAGCTAAAACAGGCACAAGCAAAACATAGTAGAAAATTGATATTACTTTATATTTTGGGGGCCTAATTCCATAAGTTCTGCTTGCATGGAATTTAAGGTGCTTGTAGGAACAGAGTTTTTAATTGTGTTTATTGTGATCAGAACTGAACAGTCCTGCCATCTGACACTACAAAGAACATGCATGTGAAGGAGACATGGCAAATTCTAGAGTGTCTCTGTACAGTGTTCTTCAAAAGATAAGCAATAAAATAGCCATCTTCACTTAGAATCTAGGGCATTCTTCCTTTTCCTGCTTTAATCAGGTGTGTAATCCAATGAGGGGGCATGAACCTCAAATAGACACATGGGGCACATTCCTATGAGCAGGAACGTGCATTTCCCCAGGTACAAATAGGAGTGGCACATATATGTGCCACTGCTACTTGTCCCTGGGCACTCCCCTAGATGCCTTCTCTGGTACTCAGCAGACTGCCCCAGGGCAGGGTAAGGGAGGCTGGTGTCAGGACCTGGGCTGTCTCCAGCAGCCTTACCTGGAGTCCTAGGGGCCACTTAAGGCTTCAGTGGCAGGAATACAGGCGCATGAAGCCTGGTCGGCAGCTAAAGTGTGGCTTTGGCTGGCCACACTCCAGTTTTCAGTGGTGCATCCTGCAGCCATGTACACTGCTCTGCTTTTTTACTGTTTTTTTTTATACTGGGAGTTTCTGGTATCTAATTTTGCCTCTGCACTGCAAATATGCAGTATGGAGAATCCTTTCACATGAGCTGTGTGCATTTTGCAGTGCCTCAAAAGCCTTTAAGGTGATGAAAAGCACAAGTACATGCTTGTCTGGAGTACAAGAGCTGCAAAGCACAAGTACATGCTTATCAGTTAGGGGATTTCACTTGAGACTCATTCAACAGGTCCTATGGTTGAACATTTTCACTGGTATGGTCAGAAATAAAAGAGGCCTCATGTTGAGCACCTAAAAATGAGACATCCGACATTATTGGGATTGAAAATGTTGGCCAAAGGGGCAAAATTCAAAGCATTGTTATAAGCCCTAAAGAAACATAGGAAATGAGAGATTAGATCAAAAAAGTGATCCATCTAGTCTGACATGCTACCTGTAAGAATGAGCCCTATCAGGTGCAAGAAATCTGTAATGGATAATTATGGAAAAATCTCTCCGTATTTGCTTTTTACACAATAGTAGCGGAATGAGGAAATCACAAGGTAACAATGAAATACACTTGAACATTTTCACTAAGACACAATATGCAAGGGTCAGTTACATATACACACAGTGAAGCTCATACATGTTTCAAAAAAACAGAAAGGATGAAGGGACTTGTGAACTATTTAACAGAGCCAGTAGAATTCGGATCTTTTTTATATATATGGATGGTTCACAATCCACTTGCTTTGTTTGCAGTGAATGCCTCACTTAAGAATGAGCTGCTCAGCTACTTATTGTGTTAGCTTTTACTTCAAATGCCACTACTTCTCTGACCAGCTGTTGTCATCTGGCACAGCTGATTGGAGAAACAACCCACTTTGAAATAAAAGCCACAGTAAACAGCTGGAGCACCTCTGCAGCTGTCTGCTGCCACTTTATATACTGCAGACTAGTTTGCAAACTCACGCTCCTGAAGCAGGGGGCAGGACCTTAATCCTGACACCTGAGTTCTCCTGTACAACCACATTTTTACCTACTACACCAGGCGTTTTTATCCTCTGGTCTGCAGACCCATGAGACAGACAATGTCTAAAGGGTCCGTGTAAGATGACTAAGATCAATCAAAAGTATATGAATATCCACACATATAATTCAAAGGAATCTGCAGCTCCATTTGAAATTTCCAAAGGGGTCTGTACCTCTATTCAAACTTTTTTAGGGGTCCACAAATGAAAACAATGTTGAAAACCACTGCACTATATTGTCCCTAAAAGACATTTCTTCTTAGCTCCAGGCAGTTATCAGTGGGATAATATCCTGAAACATGAGAGGATTTTTAGTAATCCCCTGGCATCTTATTTATGGAATGAGCCTGATTTTTTTCCATATCCCATTGATTTCAGAATGGTAGAGGACAGGGTCTGGAATGATAAGATGTATTTGGTTTACTTAGGATGCCATTCAATGTAGGAAGAGCCCTGGGTTTTGCACACTTTAACCTGTTTGGTGAATCCTACGCTCTCTTTCCAGGAACAACAGGGCTGATTTTCCTCTCACTGAGTTTGATGCTGTCCTACTGAAGTTAATGGGAGCAGGATGAGAACCATATGGACTAGTCTTTCACCAGTGTAACTCCACTGATTTACGTTACTCCTGATTTACATTAACATAAGCACAATCTGAATAAATTTTTTCTTTCAGTCTAGAAAAAAGCAGGAGGCTGAAAAGTAAAGTACCTGCTATCTCTTTGACAACTTTTTTTCCCCGGACACTGATTTTGAAATATGAGAATCAAATGATATACCAAAAACAAAGAGTGAAGTTTCAGTGAACAATATGATGGGAGAAAAATGAAAACACTTTGTGCTCATGCTGAAGCATGCATAGGCACAGCTGCTTGGCAAATATGATTATATTGGCCATATGACATATACCAGCATCACATAAATTATTCAGTTTTCCCATGTATAACACAAAAGATATTCAGTGAACCTCTTTATTTCTTTTTCATTTTCACTGGACATTGTATGACATTATTAAATTAATACAAACAGTTTCACTATCCTTATATTAGGCCCTAAATTAAGGTAGAGCTTTTATTAATTAAAAACCAAAAACAAACCCCAAAAATTAAGTGTTACTTTTAAGTCCCGAGGAAACTGTGAGTAAACAAATAAAAAATTCATTAGAGAAAGGCAGATCGACTTAGATGAAAGTTTTACGGCATGAAGCTGTTTTCAAAACCAAAAAAACAAAATAAAATCAAATCCAGTCACTGGGTCATTAGCACAGCATGCACCACCACTGAAATGAGGAACATTAAAACTTGTAACATTTGCAAGATTTACTAATATTTCAGTGCCTTAACAACAATGTTTTAGTTTTAAAGCTTCCCAACAGGCATTTAAACATTTTAAATGCCAAATCTGAATGGCTCTGAGTGTATTTACACAGTATAAAATATACTTAAAATTATGCAATTGGGCCGGGTTTTGGCAACTCTATTCTTCTTTACCTTCTAACATTTTTATATTAGGCATTGGAAAACAAAGGGCATCATTATAAGCACACATACTACTACATATATTCATTCAAACAAACTTAAATCCTGATTCTGGGCCACCTTTTAAAGAAAATCTCCACAAACCTCAAAAGGTCTATTGTGAGAATCTAGTGTTTCCAAACTGTGAGCTATGAGAATGCCTCTCATCTTATTTTTAAAGGGTAGCATATTAATGTGAATGTAAAGCTTATGCACACAGCAGCTTTATATAGCAGTCTAGGTAGGTAATATTTTGGGTCTGTTCTGTTAACTACTTGTAACTCTACAAGCTAAATAATCCTAGTATTTGCAATTGCTCATCATACAGTAAGTCCCCAAACACCCTCCTTTTTTTTAATTAGGGCTTTTCAGTTTTAACTAAAACTTTTTCTAAGCTAGGGGACAAATTCAGGCACAGAAGTCTTTAAATAAAAGCATTCCATTGTTCATTGTGTTGGCATTTAAAGATATTATATGTTATTTGCTATCAAGTGTTAACAAAAGCAAGTATCTTTGCTACTATAACAAAAAGGAGAATGAGAGCCTGCCTGCACATTTCTGGCCAGAAGTACATTTAAAGCTATTGGCTTTTAATTCCAATCAAACAGATGATCAATAAGAAGCAATTGAAAATGGGTAATGTTTTTATTACCTTTACTCAACAATTATCAGTTCTGATCTTGATACATAAGGTCTTGTGCTTCTCCAGAACATTACTAGGCTTCGCAGAAGGGCTGTTTCTGATTTGAAGCTAAAACTAGGAAAACTCAAGAGTTTTGGTTATCCTTAAGCATAGAATAACTCCTGAGTTATTCTATGACATAAAAAACAAAGCAAAATGAACTGAAATTCTTTAGTTTGTGCTTTGTGTCCATGGGAATGCAACCCCCCAAAAACTGGGAGGGGAGGGGAGAGGGGAAAGGGGGCAGTTCTAGGGACACTAAGAAATGCAAAAACTGGTGGAAGCTTTACTGTTTGGCACCCTGTGTTGATTGAGAATCTGGCCAACACAAATGAGTGATTTTTAAAGTCTTTCTCACGCCTTCGCTTTTCCCAAGCTATGCCTGGACAGTGCATCTCACAGAAACAGTAGCACAACATTTAGAACTAGGATTTTAGGTAGCTACAAGAATATGGAAGGATCTTTCTGAAATAACAGTTCGTATTTGTTACTTCTCAGCAAAAACTGAATTTACTTTGTGACAACATGCATGGTCTTTGGGTTAGGAGTTGATCTCAGCTCCCAACCTACTAATTCTGCAGCTGCTGCAAACACACACACATTGATTCTAAACGTTTCTTAAGTGTAATACCCTAATGCCCAAAGTACCGTGTACACAAATGATTACGATATTGCCATACTTGCATGTTTTCTGTAATAATACATTTCTCTTTTGACCTCATTACCTTCTTAATAAGTGACATCTCTCATTAAGTAATATACCATTAGCTCAGAAATGTAGTCCAGATCCCTAAGTGCTGTGTTTCCTGCAGCTGCCAAAGGGACATAAATAGTTGATATACTTTTTTTAAATCAGTCAGCTGGCTCCCAGTCTGGCCCCAGGTAAAAGTAAGGGAAATTTCAAGGCTACTCTGCACTTTATCAGCACATTAACTCTCAAAGTCACGTTACTTTCTGGAACCACATCATCTTCCTGACACACATACATACAGATCTAGTGATGAAATGGGAGGAGGAGCAGCTGGGGGATCCCTTATCATGGCAGACGTTTCAATTGTTGCCATACGGCATCTATTGTGCACCTGAAACACAAAGTGCATTACAAGGTGCCAGTGGTTGGGCCCTCAATTTCAACAGAAAGTCTTGTGGGAGGATTAACAAACAGCTGGTTTGACATATGAAACTTAATCAAATCCATCTAGGTACACTTGCAAACCTCTGCATAGTTCAGCTCTGCCCAGTATTTCTCTTTACCTTTTTAATTTTGAGAATATGTCATTTTTATCTTTAGGCAACATGCCATTTCTCTTCCTGCCTGATATCCCATTTTAATCAAGGCAAGAAAGTATGTAAATAATCATAAGAAACAATGAACTTGCACCATGTAAGGACGCATTTTTTTCTTCTCATTTCTGATTAAAACATTGCAAATATGATGACAAAATCTCTGTTCCCTCTAAGTCTTTGACAAAAGGGAATTGACATTTTCAGTCTCCCTATTTTAATGTTATCTGTTTCTGCAGCAGTATGGCCCAAAGCATAAGAGCCTGGGCCTCCCTTCTGCCTTCTCTTGGCACTAGAAAATGACTGAATGCTCCTAGGCTTTGCTGACTTTGAAAGCAAGCATTTCCAGCTTTCCCTGAAAAATAGTTTTCCTCTGCTAGGCTGCACACACTACCAAGACTGTAAAATAAAATGTGTTTCTTTATCCACTATTATATATAATTCTAGCAATATGTGAGAAGAAAAGCAATAAGACTGATTTTGTTACAGTGGATTCAATTTACAGTGGACGGGGGTCTTTTGCAGCATGAAAGATCTCCCTTTTAAATCTAGTGCTTGGATTGCCTTTCACAATTTAGGGAGTGGTTCTTGAGTAGCCATGCTGACAAAATGGGCTATAGGACTAGACCTTTATTCCTGCTTGATAAACAAAAAAAACCCTAATAGTCTGTTTCCATACACTCGCAAAATAAACATGCAGTATTTGTGATTGAATTTGAGTTAAGAAAATCATGTAGGTTAGGAGGAAATCAGAGATTTCTGTGTCATGCAAAATACAGAGTTGCCATTACGCAGAGGGCAACAAGTCATTGATGATTACTTCTCATCAAGATAATCAAAAGTGGCAACATAACGACTGAAGAATTTCAAGCAAAGTTATCAGCTTGTTGGCTATCTCCATGAATTTAGAGGATGGATATTTATCAAAAATGTGGTGCAGATCTTCCAATATTGGAGGCAGAGCACCCAAGATAAACAAGATAATACATTTTTTCAACTGTAAAATTTCTGTCTTCTTAATGACATGTTAAACTTCATTAGGAACAGGAGGCAGCTCCAGTGACTAAAGTCCTATGAAATGGAGGAATTTTAGTTCATAGCTTTCTTTTCTTAATATTTTAACTTCCTATTCCAAGGTTATTTAATATAAAGATCTAAATGCAAGAAATAGGACTAGCATTGTGCTCTACCTTGTTTTTTTCCCCTTGATGAATGTTAGATTTTAGTTCTTAAACGAAAAAAACATAGAAATACAAAATAGTTAATGTCAGAAATGTGTTCTCTTACAAAACTGAGCAAATACGTTTTGTATCAACAGATACCTGCATCAGTTTTTTGATGCCCTAATTCCTTAACCTCTGTGCTAGGCTTTTATGATTTGATTCTTTTGTTATGTAATGAAGATTTTCCAAACCTTGCTTTATGCCAAGAACTAAATTATACAATTATCCAAGCACCCACATTTCGGATGTTCCTTGGATCCATCATTTATAGTGGCAATGTTATTGTGATTACATAAAACAGGTTTAGACAGAACAGTGATAAAAATGCCAGAAGTGTTTTAGAGTCCCACCAATGGACTCACCAGTGTGAGTCTTGTGGCGGGCCAGTAGGGGGCGCTCCCGTTTTGAGCCGCCCACCTCCCTGCGCCCGACCACCTTCCAGGCTCCGAGTGCCTCCCTGGGGTGCCTCCGTC
>JAGPOW010002067.1:7976469-8008756 GCA_030014935.1 Caiman crocodilus
TGTTCAGTACCAACTGGTAATGACCAGTTTTCTTTCAGAATAAAGAAAGCCAAGAACCTGTGCATCGTATTTACTGACAAGTGCCCTAATCACTAGGGCCATGCGAAGCTTCAGGCGCTGATTTGATTTAGAGGAGATTCAGCCCAATTCAGTGGCTGAATCTCCAAATCCAAATCAAATCAGGAAACCAATTAAAAGGTCTGAACTGATTTGAAGCTCTCCAAATCAATTTGGAAAAGATTTGGAGAGCTTCAACAATTTGGGCAGTCTCCACTGGCTGCAGCAGGGAGCTGGATCTGGACTTCATGCTGGTAAGTAGGGGTTGGGGTGAAGGGGCTAGAGGAGGGAGGAGGGAACCATAGGGGGAACCCTGCCAGGTGCCATCCCCTGCCTGATCCCCCAGCTTCCCTGAGTGTCCCCTGCCCACTCTCCCAGCTCCATCCCCCATGGCTGCCCTACCCAGCCCAGCCCAGCCCAGCCCAGCCCAGCCCCAGCTACCAGCTCTTTAAAAAAAAGCCCCTACTAACCAGCTGCTGCCAGGCAGGGGGCAAACCTTGCTATCTCCCACTGCCTCCCACTTTGAGGGGGGCTCTGCCATGAGCCTCCCAACCGCCATCTGCTCTCCCAGCCCCCCCCATGGCTGCCCTGCCTGCACCAGCTCCCAGCCCTTTAAAAAGACACCCCTGACTCACCATCTGCTGCAATGGCCTTGAGGCTTCTGGGGGCTCATGGCAGAGCCTTCCACACAGCATGGGGCAGTGGGGGGCACCAGGGATCATCCCCCCACCTGGCAGGACCCAGTAAGTGTGAGCTTTTTTTTTAAGGGCCGGGAGCTGGGGCTAGTGGGGCAGCCATGGGTGAGGGGGGCGGGGCTGGGAGGCTCATGACAGAGCCCTCCATGCAGAGTGGGGCAACAGGGAGAAGTGGGATCATCCCCCTGCCTAGCAGCAGCTGGTAAGCACAGGCTATTTTTTTCAAAGAGCCAGGAGATGGAAAGTGGGCACAGCAGCCATTGTGAGCAGACAGTGGATGGGGCTGATTCAGCCAAATCATTTTGGGACAGTAATTCGAATCACTGAATTGAATCACTGTCCCCCAAATCAGCCAAACCTGAATCCGAAGTGAATAATAGCCATTTTGCACAGGCCTTCTAATCACTAGGTTGTTGGATTAAAACATGGGAGGATCTCCTCCTCCTCTGACATTACATATCAGCCAGTGATGGGCCCACAATGCATATACTTGAGGAAACGGTGTGTCTGTCCAGAAAAGCAACAGTCATGCAGCTGGGTAAGTCCAATTTGGGCATGTAAAGTGAAACAGGATTATGATCAATGGTACCTGTGACATGTGTATGTGGATGCCATAAAACCTATATGCAATGCTACTAGCATAAGATATACATTGGCCATGGAAGCTATGGAGAAGCTATGGAGAATCTGAGCCTTGGAGTCATTTGTAATCTACTGGGTGCATCTATACATGCATTTTACTGCAGAGTTGACTAATTGGCTCCACAGTAGAGTGTCACTCTACACATGTGCAAACATTAGGGCACAGTAAATGAATTAACTCTGTCATAAGTTAGTATTGCTGGGGGAAGTACTATGTTATGTAGGAGTTATTTACTGCACAGAAAACACCAGGATCACAGCAGTCTGAGCTGGGGAGGAGCAACCCTAAGTTGACAGCAGGCTTGGGGGGTCAGCCACAAGGCTCTGCACTTTGGGCACTCTTGTGCCCCAGCTAGCCCCTCCACTGCTTGATCTCACCACCCAGAGCCCAGGGTTAACCCTCCAAGCCTGCTCTACCCTAGCTCAAACTGCTGTGCTCCTGGGCACATGTGAAGATCCTGTACCCAGGAGCAGCTGACTTCAGCATGAACTGCACACAAGTTTACTGAGGGACACATCTAGATAAGCCCACACTATAGCAGATATTCTTTAGCACAAAGTAATATTCTGTAGCCTTATACATACATATACAAATTAAGTCAGAGCAACTAATGGCCTCTATATTCATGAAAGTGGACTATGTTGTTCCTCCCAAAGGCATGCATTCTGTAACATTAGTCATAAAAGGCCAGACATGCAGCACTGATGCATGCCCTCTATGAATTATAAAAGACAACAGAACTGCTGGTGACTAACTGCCTTCTGTTCCTAATGTTGGACAATAAGTCAAGCAAACTCTGTACAGAATACATCACCACCTCTTTACATTTATATATTATATGAGGGATTAGATTTTCACGTCAACTCCACTGGCCTTAAAAGAGAAAAGGGCTAGTAGCCACATTTGAGGTAGAGTTCAGCACTATATTTCACTTCTAGAAACTATATAAGATGTCAGGCTTTCCCAAGGCCTGTATACCTATCAGGTGCTATTGAGTTTGGTGGTAAGAACTTCCCCAAAACTGTCAGCCATAATTTCTACGCTGTGATACTCAGAGGTCTAACGTAAGTAGCATTTACTTTCCAGTGCATTGTAGTAGAATCTGGTCTAGCTTGTTCTCTTTGTTCAAAGGAAAAACATCTTATGTTCTTCAGGGCCCAAAGCAGAATGACTTAAACCCAATTTTTGGATCAAACTATTTGAAAATAAATGCCAATTAATGCTAGTGGTTTAAAATTACATAGAATACATTTATCAAATCTTGATTATTGATCCTATTGTGTACAGCTGTCTGTTCCTCAGACTAGAATGAAACAGGTTGGTCAACTAGGATCAACTTCATGAGATAATTGTGTCCTGTTATGTATAAACCATTGCATCTTAAGAAAATTTCCTTTGCATTCCTATTGACAGCTTTCTCCACTGTAAAGCTTGTGATTATTTCAGAAATTGCTGTAAGACCCACACAACTGTTATGTGAAAAAACAAACATCCACATTGAAAGTTTTAGAACCAAAAGGGCTTATAGGATCTTGAAATCCCACTTGGCCAGATCTGTATAACTAAAAAATAAAACAAATCTCCTTCTTAGGTATAATGATACATACACAGAATCTTTCCAAATCTAACATAAAAGAGAACAATCTGCCTTTAAAGAAGAAAAAAAAAATATCATTCTTACAACTGATTGCATAAAATTCTTTTGGAAGAAAATAAGCTACTACCATAGAAGAATACATTTCTAAAGAAGACAGAACCCATACTAAGGTAGTATCTGGGAAAAATACATTTGAAACTCCTCTGCAATGAATAGAACTTTTTTTTCTCCTCAGGGTGACCTCCACCTTCAGAATATGATGGTTTTATTATGATTAATAAATTTCATTTCCACAGAGAAAAAGGAAAAGTGTCAGCTTAAACTTAAACCAAGTAGGTTTCTTTTTTAAATGCTAATGTTTAAATACGCCTTTCCATGACACAGAAATTTAGATGCTCACAAGGTTAGAGGAGTATATTGAGAATCCATCTGAAAATGGTGGGATGAACTTAAGGCATACTGTCAAGCTGAAAAATCAATAAACTAGTGCACAGTCACCAAGCAATCAAGTTATTCGTTCATCAGCTGCTATGTTTCAGCAGACTTATTTTTTTCATTTAAATTAGCATTATTTCAGTGTTCTTCTAGAATTTACACTGGAAATTATCACTGAAGGTAATTATTAACTAAACTATTTAGACAAACATTTACCTTTTTTAAAAAAAAAAATGACACGTGAAGGACACAGTTTAACTGTCAATGCGATTTCCTGAAGAAGTAAAATTTTACAGAAATCCTTGTTTCAAGCTATGAATACAATTGACTTTTTATTAAGAATGTACTACTTGTGCACCACTAATAGAACGCCATGCAGTGCAGTGCCAGGATTTTTTTTCACCTTGTCATTTCATCTTTTGTCATGTAAGTGCAGATGGCATGATGCTAATAAAAGTATGATCTCCATGACCAATGTGGCACATATTGTTGCTACTCAGGCTGGACCTTCAGAACAGGTGCAACAATGGGAAATTTTGAGAGAAAGACTCATGGGTAGGCAAGGACCAGTGGCTTAGAACACAGATGTAAAACATTCACTAGTGGCTAGATTCTCATGCATTATTTAATCTTTACTCAGGCAAAACTCTCATTTGATTCAACAGGAATTTCTATGAAACATGAATTAGTAATAACTTATTGCTGCCCTCTGTGGGGAACTCAACAAGATAAAAAAAGAAACGCTTAAACACTTGAAAAAGTAAATCTACATTATCTACTGGGGAAATATATATTGCAATATGTAGATTACAAATGAGCAAATTTGTACCTGCACATGCACAGAATTTGCTAAGGTACACAACTAGCTATGTCAGCTGTTACCTGCAATGTTTAAGAGTAAGGCGTTTGAAACTAGTAAGGCATTTTAATTGTCTCATTTTGCTAAAACCTCTAAAATGTGGGTAAGGAATCTCCTTTCCCAAAGCTAACTTCTTTAATTTTTGGCTTGTAAATCATTTGGTGCAGTGACCATATTTTCCTGTGCACCAAAGCCTGGTAATGAGGCTCCAGTCCTGATTAGGGAGTTTGGGCTTTAGCATAATTTGGAAACTGCTTAGCAACGCACATTATTAGATTAACAAAATTAGCAAGGGAAAATCACAATATAAAAGCTGAAGCCATTTAACATAGTTTCCCTGCTAGAATATTTGAAGTGGTATAAAATTAGTATTTTAATAAAAGTAAGTTAAAGAGTATGGAAGAACAAGGTTTGCCCCCATTGCTGGTCCAAAACCAGTAGTAAGGGAGAAAAAACAACTCGCAACAACATTGCTTCTGAAAGCATTTCCTAAGTGCTTTTTTATTCTGATAAGTCATGAAATGCTAAAATTTAAAGTCACATATTTTATTACTTGCTTTCTTCCCCCTTTTTTCCCCATTCAGATATTGAGGAAACTGATTTATTTGAAACCAAAATCTCAGAAAATACTATCATTTTGGAAAACTGTGACTAACGCTTGCCAGTGACCAAAAACATGAATTTCAAATGTTAATGTGAGCTGATGGATGCTAAGGTCAAGTGAAAATTTAGATTGAAAATAAAATAGCAATGTTGTAAATATGGTCTAATATGCCTCATATAACAATATGTCAGGCTAGAAACATATTATTTATATTAGTTGAATACTAAGAATTTTGACTTTTCTGCAAGAAGCAGCATTTTTCTTGAATCTGATCTTACTTGACTATCTGATTTTAAAATGGGAAGTCCTCTGATCTTTCAGGCTTTGAACCCTGGACCAGTGCAATTTCAGTTGGTGGTAAGGGTTATTATTTTTAGACAAGGAAATCTTTTAAAAACAGATAACTTTAACCCTCTCAACTAAGTGGACCAAACTTGCCTAAACAGCAAGAAGCGAGCTTGGTTCTCTTAGTTCTTACCATAGCTCAACAGCTCACGTGTAGGAAGGAAGTACTAATACCAGGGATGTTATGCCTCCCAATTGGTTGGAGCCCTGACCAGCAGAATTTAGAACTTGTTATTGATTATCTAATTTTCATAGCTACAGGAAGGCGAAAGAGGATAACACAGAATTGCAATAAATAACCTTCTTAAGGCAGAGCTGGGTGGGATTCAATGGTGATATTGCCTGAGAAATGGTGATATTGCCTGGTTTCCCCAGATAAATGGTTCCAATAACTGGCCACGTTGGCTCTTTTATCGGTCACCTGATCATAAAGGAAGGCCTATGGCAAGCAAAAGAGAACTGCAGTACAGAGCTACTTGATGCTCAAACTACTCTTTTCATAATGAGTTTCAGGGGGAGAAAAAATAACAACAACATGTTACCAGCAGAGGACTGTTGTATCCAGTGTGAAATAATACTCGTTACTGATATTTTTTTAACAGAAAAAATCATATATTCTTTACTATAGTTTTTTAGTATGTTGTATTATATGGGTAGGTATAGATGAAACAGGGGCCCTAAATTGAAGTAGTGGGTTTTTAAAAACACTGCTTCAGTTTAGGGCAATGTAAACCCCAGTGTCATGTCCACCCATGTCTTACCTGCCTCTATGGCAGTGGGGAGGGGAGGGCAAGGTGCCAATGGGTGGAGCACTCCCTAGGTAGTGAGGCCACCCCCCCACCAGGTGGCACCCACCCACAGGCACCTGTCTCAGGTGGTCCTGGGGAGCATTGCATCCACAAAGGAAATGACTGGGTCCCTGTGCAGCTCATGCAGGCAGGCAGGCTCCAGGGGGGAAAAAAGAAAAGAAAAGATGAGGCTCACTACTTTTTTTCTTTCCCTTCAGTGGAGCCTGCCTTCCCAGGCTGACTACACAGTCCCTGAGCCACACAGAGGCCAGTACTTCGCTCCATGACTGCAGGGTAGCAAACTAAAACTGCACCCCAAAGTCATTTAAGGCCCATTATGCAGCCAAATGTGCTACAGCAGCTTGAGTTAATGCACAATACACCACTGACCCATGCAAAAATCAACACCATTAAAATGGTGCAAAAGTATTTAACCCACTTTAAAGTGTCATGCACACATGCCCCTCATTTCTTCTACACACACGCTATAGTAGTAAGTCACTTAAGATTTTTATTTACTCTCAGTCATTTCTGTTGTCTTGAATAAAATTACTTATTAGGGCTGTGTGAAACTTCAGCACCCATTTTGTTTCCGAGGTGTTTCAGTCTGTTTTGGCACCCAAAACACCAAATCTGAAATGAAATGGAAGGCTCTGAAAAATCTCCAAAATGAAATGAAAGTATCCAAAATGTTTCAGAAAGGTTTTGGGTGTTTCAGAATATATCGAAGGCAGGCTTGAGGGGAAACAGAAACTTGTCAGGGTGGCAGGAAAGGACTACTCTAATATCTGTAGCTGGCTAGTATCTGTGGTTTGTCCATGAGGTTGCTTCCAATCCCAGTGCTCAGCGGGGAGAGAAGGCAGCCTGCTGACATCCCGCATGCAGATCCATGGGCCTGGGCCCACCCCCCTCGGGAGAAATCCTGGCACATCCCCGCAGCCCTCCTCAAGGAGTGGGTACCTGGATCTGTGTGTGGGATGAAAGCGTGCTGCCATTGCCACCTGGGGCCAGCGGCAGCACCAGTCTTCCTGATGTTTTGCTTGGGCTGTACCAAGTGCCGGTCCCAGCCAGCAGTGACAGCCAGCTGTCATCCTGTGTGCAGATCCAGGGGCATGCACTCCTTGGAAAGAGTCGGGAATAGCCTTGCAGCCCTCCTTTTTAAGTGTCAGGAGGCTGGGGTGGGGTGGAGCAGCCTTGGGGGCTTCTCCTGTGGCTTCCCACACTGGCGCAGAGGCAGGCACAGCCGGAGGAGCTGCAGGAGGGTGCCCTGCGGCCCCATCCCCCGCATGGCCCCAGACACCTGGCAATTAAAAAAAAAAGAAAAAAAAAGTCCCACACTCCACTGCTATAGCTGCAGCAATCAGGGTCTCTTGGTCCTCATTACAGAGCCCCCCTGCCCATGCAGCTCAGGGCAGTGGGGGGCAGTGGGGATCACCCCCCTCCTGGCACCTGTGCGGCAGCTGCCCCACAGCCCAGGTGCGGTATAGCTTCACAGGGTGCTTCACGCTGTCTGGGAGCTGGGGCCACTGGGGCTGAGTAGTGCCAGGCTCTGCACTCCAGAAGGCTGGAGTTGGGCAGGGGATGAGGCCAAGCAGAGCAGCCATGGGGGCTCCTCCCATGGCCCTCCCTGCCCAGGGAGAAGCAGGCACACCTGGAGGAGCTGCGGGAGAACTTGAAGCTACCTGGCTGTGCCTGCCTCTCCCTAGCCAATTCGAATTTCCAAATCAGCACCAAAACAGCATCAAAACTCCAAAACAGATTTGGCCAAAACCGAAATAGAAATGAAACAGCTGCTTCACACAGCCCTATTACCTGTATAAAGTTTTACCTTTAGAACATCAAAGGCCCACATTATCTCTACATGACATATAAGATATCACTCTGCTTGTGGTTTCCCCCTCCACCAAAGACGTTGCTTTTCCGTAAAGGATGGAGACTTGGCAGGTTTGGGGATGAATGCTGGACCTACAAGACTTAACCAGATAACAGTGTGCAGCCTTAGCTTCATAATGATAATACAGATTTTTTGTCATCTCTTCAAATGACATTTCCACCTCCCAAACTCTTTGTAAGTTCTGGACAATGCCACGTAGTATAAATCTAATACTAATATGTTCTTACAGAGCTGGAGGGAAAGGGCCAAAGCTGATCACCTGCATAAGACAAGGTAGGATTTCTACAAGGGAACCCTTATATGTTTGATATTGTGAGATATTTTTCACTGATGCAGTTCAGCCTCCTTTTGTCACTTAGGTTGTCAGCCCTGGTATGCTTCTGAATCCTCAGGTGGTGGCAGTGGCTAGGAGTGTTTCTCATCGATTCTATCTGGTGAGAAGGGTGAGACCCTTACTTTCAGATTCAGAGCTGGCCACCATCACCTATGACTTCCCACCTGAAGGCTAGACTACTGTCATGTAGGGCTGCCCTTCAAGACCACCTGGAAGCTGCAGCTGTGCAGAATGTAGCAGCACATCTAAGAAGGGCGGGTTGCCAGGAGCATGAAACTTGTGCTCCAGAGTGTGCAATGGTTCCTAATAGCTTTCTGAGGCCTATATTTCTAAATGGTCTTGGCCCCCAAAAACATAAGGAACTGCCTTCTTGCTTACATTGCAACGCAATCCCTATAGCCAACCAACCGCATGCAACCACCATCAGTACACCAAGTCCACTCGGCAAGTCCTCAAAGCCTATCAGAGCCTGAGCCTAGACAACTTTTGGAAGCACTGAAAGACCTTATATGAGTACGCATTTAGCAAACAAAGACAGGTTGAAATATTGTTCAGGGGGTTTCTATTTTATACTGATATTCTAGTTCCCTTGTAAATTGTTCTGTTCTCTTATTGTAAGATGCCCTGAGCCTTTGATGGAAAGGTGGCATATAAATCAAGCAAGCAAGCAAGCCATCAGTCAAACAAACAACCAAACAAAAATGTATTTCTTGCACCCAGTATGGCATCCCTCAATATTTGAAATCCTGAATAACAAACTGCACTACTGTCCACAATTAGGAACTAAAAGAGCCAATCCAAACTTAGTATAAAAAGATGAAATAACAAAGTTCTGAATTATTTGACCTACTTATGCTAGGTCTGAATTTGGTCATTGGAGTTTTGCTTTTGAATGGAATAAATCTCAGATAGCTGCTTTACAGGATTTAGAGAAGTGTTGTACCATGTCTAAACATTAGTCCTTTTAAAAATTGTGAATGCCTTTGAACCTTCCATTTTCTTCTTTTTGTTTCTAAAGCATCTAGAACTCTCTGGTGCTGATAATACTTAAACAAGGAAAGGCACAGATTTTCTTGTCAAATCTTATGCATCAAGACTTTGTTTCTTTTCTGTGGGGAAAAAAGCCCCACCTGGACTATTTGTGTGGAATACTGGAAAAGTTCTAGGATTCTAGCCTCTATTTGAATACATTTCCTTGTGTGTTTTATACTTCTTTACCTATTGATTCCTGTCCTTCAGGGGCAATTTTCAGTGGTATAGCCTTTACTGATTGCAACAATCAAAGTAAGGTTGCTTAACTGCTGCAAAACTAGTTGTGCCTATTTCACAAGAGCTGGCATCTCCTAAGCACCTGCTGCTGTCCTATTCTCTGATTTATGTTTTTTTTCAGTCAGTGCCTTTTATCCCAATTATGATAAATACATGCAGGGGAGTTTCCTACAGTGCCACTTGTTTGGCCATCAATCTTGCTAATTAGAAAAGTTTCTAATTCACAGCCACGGTTTCTCTCTTGCTTCACGGGAGGTGTCATCCCATATTCTTCTTACTGTCAAGCATGAGGTAAAGGTACAGGAACATATTCAGATGGATACAATCCCTTCTATTCCTTCCCTGTAGCTTATCATATACCTCCAACCACAGGAGGTTCTGGCCTGCCCACTTTGTCAGTCCTGGCTAATTAAGAGGAACAGGGATTGGTCAGTATTATGATTGCAGTAATATCCACATACTACAAGATGCAGATCCTATGATTTTGGAGAAGACCCTATCCCCAAGTTAGTATAGAATAATGCTCCTGCCTGGTGTTAGCTGCAGGTTTTTGTTTTACAATCTTCCTTCACATGTAAAACCTACATCTGGACCACTGGCATTTATTAATAGCTAAAGGCCCCTTGTCACATAAATGAACACATTTAACCTGGTGTCCCAATCAGTTTCTAATCTAAAAATTGCCTCCTGCTTAGTTGCATTCATCCATATCATTTCTACTGGGAAAATTCAATTCAACTTTTGCTCCTGATAAAACTTGTTGTGCTTTAACAGGCTGACTGCTGTAATATTGTTTACTTGACACCATACATTTTTATGCGGCCTTCTTTGTTTTTTATTCACTGTTTTAAATAAATACTTTTAAATTAAGCATTTCATATTCAATGTCTGCTAAACTTCCCATTTGTTTATTGTCTATTGCACATGTGCGTATAAAATATATTGTACATACACAGAAGGAATGACATCCATCTTTCAAGTCTCATAATTTAAGCATATTGAAGCAGCAGTTGTCTTGGTTTTCTCACTCTAAGATCTGAATACAGGGAATGTACTCATTGCCCTCCCTCTCCCCCCACAACCTGTTGAGATCAGTGCAAACATAGATTATTCTCTATTTTTGTTATCAAAACAGCTTCACATTGCAAATCCTCCATTTACAAATCACAGAACCCTGGCTTTACTTAATCTTGTCATGTTGTCACATTTGACTAGCCATGCGAACTGACCTAGAACTGCAAGCACAAGGAAGGCAAGCTGTCAAAGAGATAATGACAAAGATGCTGAAAAGGGTTGCCAATGTTTTCACTGAGTGAGATAGAAGGATTAATCAAACTTACTACAGAAGAACAGAGGATAATCCAAGTGTTTACTGATTTTTATCAGCTGATCCCATGGTTGAACATCTTACCACTAACAACTACGGGGAGTACTAAAAGCAGTAACAAATAAAAGTTCCGTATAAGCCATGCACAACTATTTACAGCGGCAGTAAAAGGATGTTCAAACTGCCAGCGTAAAAGAAACTAGAATTTGTTGAGGAAGTGTAGTTGCGTGCATTAATACATACTATTCTGGACCATGATGGCTACAACATCATTCTTATGCTATCAGACATTATTTTTTAGCTTTTTCAAAATGGACTTTCAATATTTGCTATTTTTTTACTGGGAAAAGAAGCATCAACATTAAAGTTAAATGAAGCACTAGAAGAAGAATCTTCCATGTACCCCTGGTATCGTTCATCTTGTATTTTGCAGGGTTAAAGAAAGAACATTGTGTAATAAGAAAAGTATCTTGTTGAGAGTGATGTTTTGCCTTGTCAGATTTCTACCTGAAATGGAGTCCAATCCTTGGATAGCAATACTGAAATAAAAGAGCCTGTTCTCTAAAGGCATATGTTCTCAATACTGAACATATGCCACTACACTGTCAGCTAAATAAAGCTGATGCAAACATGTCTGAAACTGTAGTTTAAAATTGATTAGATTATTTCTATATATAAATTCTATTTTAAAAAAAATAATTTTCAACTTTCATATCTGACCCAGATCTCTCAGCAGGTAATTGAACAAGCAAGAGGTGAACTGTATGACGTGAGCTTTATTAATCTAATGGTAAAATCTGACCAGAAATGGACCTTGTAGGAAGTAGAGCATATAGGCATTTCAGCCATTCTTACGTATTGCTGGAAATTTCCATTCATTTTTAAATAACTGCCTTAGCCATATACTCTTTTTGCTTCACATGCAAAATCTGCACAGGTGTTAAATTCCATGTAGAGTGCAATGGTGTCTTATGGGAATGTCACAAACCTTGCAATCAAGTGACTGTAGGTAGTAAATATCCCATATAAACCATTTAAAGCCTCTTAGGGTACCTGCTTCTCTCTTCTTATACAAACAAAGTAATGCAATCAAATCCCATCAGAAAACCACACTGTTTACTAGTTTTCCTAACTGGGGGGGGGTGGAAAAAACTAATCAGGCCTTTCCTCATTTCTGGAAAGAGAAAGCATTTATCTTTCACCACAGCATTATCTCATAATTTTTGTCTGAGATTTTATGTTTTTAAAACCTGCTAATACATTTCATTTGTCCACACACATTCTCTCTTTCTGTCACTTTTAAGAATGGTAATGACTGAAAATGTTAAATGAATGCAGTAATAGCTACTAGAGACTTGTTATATCTACCACACTTCAGTCAGAAAGCAGATTCATAACATACGCAGGTCTTTCATGCCAAAAGCATAAATGGTATTGGCACTTTGGAGGAAAACAGTATCTATCAACTGTACAACCCCAATGGATTTTGCTGTTCATGTATAGCAGTCACTAAGAGTTAAAAGATACAGGAAGATAGTGAGAGAGGTATAAATCTAGGATATTCATGCTTTCCTTTTATTACATAAGATCATAAAAAGTAAAATGTATGTCCCAGCATTCACATGGAAAAGATGCCATAAAATATAATTTTTTCTTCAGGGAATATGTATTTTGATGATATAAAACTCAAAGAAAATGATTAATTAAGGTCTCCTTTTGAAAATTCATTTACATACACAAAAAATTGGAGAGAGTTCTTTAGAGACCTTCATTAAAGGTTTACCATTCAAATGAAGGGAAGTTTCTGATGTTTTCTCAAACTCTGGGCTACATTGTTTGCATCCTTTTTAAACATTCCTACTAAAGATGACCTAGCCACAAAGCATATTTCTTCTGAAGAGTAAGTATTTTGGCCTCAGAATACATCAGATTCCTTCAAGAGATTTTTGAAAAGTTTTATTTTTAAAGAGTTTCCTAGGAGAGAATCCCCCTGCCAAGTTGTTTATGTATGTATATGCAGTATTTACAAACCCCCATGTTGTTACATTTGGTTAAATTTCTTAATTGTAAACAGTAACATAATGAAGAAGGGAGCAACTCTGGTACCAGCCCAAGACACTGACCTGGGGGTTCAAATGTAGCAGTAGCTGCACTATCCCATGTGCTGCTGCCACCCTGTGTGCTGAAGTATTGAATGCTTCTGATTTTAAAAGTAGCATAATTACCCTTCAGAAAAAAATGTTACATGATTTAAGTTTAATTTATCTCTGGTATGAATGATGAAAGGAGCTAGGAAAATCACCCCATACACATTTCCCCCTTCAATGTGGTACAGAAATGTTAACCTCAGCTTCACTTATTAGTTGCATTATTATTCATCAATACACAGACAACAATTAAAAGAGTATCCTAAAGCATGAACCTGATGAAATTTGTCATGCAAGCTAGGGATTTTAATCAATACATCTTTAGTTACTTACATTATACTGTTAAGGATATGGACCCAAGTGTGAATTCCTTGCACAACCAAGACTCCTCTTGACCCCAGTGTCAGGTTTGGGTATGTAAGGAATGCAAGACCAGGACTCTCATGAGCTAACTTACTCATGCTGCATGACAAGAAAAGCACCTCTGTTCAACTGTTCATCAATTTTTCCATTGTTCTTAGAACCGTATTCAATCACATATTCCTATGTTGCATATGCTGCTCCTGGCATAGGTTAAATAGAGAGTCCCAAACCCAAATGTGGCCAGAATATGAAATGCTATCTTTTTAGATATGATGGGATTTTCAATTTTAAGTGCATTCTGTTACTGATTTAGCATTCTAAACAAGTTATGTTAAATCAGTTTGTAGGTTAAAGACAAATGTTTTAGATAATATCTAAAAACATATTATTTGCAAAGGTCAATACATATTCTCTTTGCTAATGGCCTTATCTTTTTCACTGACAAAAACTGTAGGATCTTGACTTGTTCATGTACAGATTGCTATGTTGTAAAGTGCATATTCTTCTTTCATTTGCTGTTGCTGCTATCTTTAAATAAATAAATAAATGTTTAATACCAACATTTTATATTAGACTACATTATCCTTCCATCATTGTGCACACAGAGCTCCTGCAAAGTCAACAGTATTTTTTTGTAAAGAGCAATGGCAGAATATGGCCCAATGCTATTACTATTTATTTTGGCTTATGTACAGATCTTCATGTTACATAGTAAAATAATACCAAGCTTACCTGAATCAAGACTAAAACTGTTTCAGACTATATTAAGTAACAGACAAGAATTGTCTTGACATATGCTGTATATTTATAAGATTTCTATTAGAATATATCTTATAAAAACCTTATTTGTTCTTTAAAACCCAGCTGGTTACAATAACATTGTGTTAGTGAAGAAACCGAGGGCCTTTACTTACTAGAGGTGATGCTCTGATGACAGAGAGATCTTCTTTCCCACTATCCTACCCACAGATATAGACTTCAAGAGTGCTTTAGGGTCTGCAGTACCCTTGTGGGCACCATTTGCCCCCAGAGAGTCACACAGAAAACTCAAAAATCCATAGTACTTACAATGTCCTCTATATATGAACAATTTTATTCCTCTCTCTATTTCTTTTTTTAAAGTCAAAAACTTGATTGCACTGTAAATCGATATTTCCTTTTAAGAAGCTTCAACACTGAGATTTCCTTTTAAGAAGCTTCAACATATTCTTACTTTTCTAGATCACATTATATTGAAAGTAGAAATAAAACACCAAAGTCAGCAAAATAACCTAATGTCTTTTATATGGCAATGCCTAAAGGCTTCAAGCTATAACTTAGTGAAACTATTCCAAAGATTTATATTATGGACTTTACTAAGCTTTCTCTAGTGATTAACTGCAGCATGTGAAAAAGGATATTGAGACCTGGATGGATGCATCAAGAAGTATCAATGATTGTTACCTGCAGAGGTGTTACAAGAAATTTCATCTGCTGCAACGAAGACGAATTGATTTCTGCAAGAGAAGATAAAATTCACAATACTGCTTGCTGACTGGGAAATGTGCTAGCTGCCAATTGACTTGATGTTTACAGATGGGGTAGGGTAAGGGTGCTTAATTTTAATGAATGTAGCAAGAAAAAGTGTTGACGTATTTCAGTACTGTAGAGTTTATAAGGATCATGAGGTAGACATGCTGGGATCTTTTAAATGAAATAATGGTGACATTTGAATATGGACTATGTACAGACTCTTGCGCTGGAAGCTTCATGTTTAGTGCTACAAATATGTCATGCTAAATATATAACTATAAGTTTAAAAACTCAAACTTTATTTATATTAATGTATATGCTAAAGGGCACTATTGAAAAAAATATGTAAAAACCTACAGTTTGCAAGAAAAATGTAATTTACTAAGTAAAGCCTATAGAAGAATACTGAAAATAAAATATTTTTGTACTTCTGTATTATGCCAATACAGAAAATGCATTTTCTGCCATTTCTGAGACAGGATTTATGATGTAGTATATTCTTGTATATTGTCATCTGACTACTAGTAAAGATTTGATGCAGAACACTGAACATAGTAAGTTAGAAAAATGATTGGTTTGATATGACTTCTCTTGCAAAATTCTTTTTTTCACCAAGTAATATAAAAAAAGAGAAATTCTAAATACACTTTAAAGAAAAACTACATTATTTCCCAAATCATGCTTCCTTTACTCATACTGCAATTTTAGGACTCACAAGGAGTATGCAGGATTTCAGCCATAGCATGCTTTCTGATTTAATCAAGGATCTGGATTATTAAAGAATCATTACCATCAAATTGTGCTATTATATGAAAGTATGTATTTCTCCCTGATTTCCTTTGAGCTATGCAGGTTTAAGAAAGAAGTTGGTGCCAAGTTTTCAAGCTTAGGTACTATTTTATTTAAAACTTCATATAGTTCCTACATCACAGAAACCTGCACATCTGTGCAAGTTCACAATTTAGGAACTAGATTCAACATTTGCACTGAGACCTCAGTCCTACAAGGTGTTGAATTTTTTGCACCAGGGACTAAGTTCCCATTGAAGTCTGGGAAGTTCAGGGGCATAAGACCTCAAAGGAATGCCCAGCACCTTGCAGGCTTAACACTAAGGGACCAAAATCTATTTTGATTATTTTACTGTTAATGTTAAACATTTTCCTGGAGTCCTGTGCTCAGGGTAATTAAAATATTCTAATTTTGATAAGCTATGCAGGTTTCTATAATCTATACAATATATAGCCAAGCTTTTTTCGGTTAAGATCGAGAGGTGTATTATAGACTGTGACCTCTATTGGAAATATTATATCCTGCACTTTCAGGGAGGCTAATTATCAAACTGTGCATTACCACTTTTAATTCTGTTATTCTGAAAATGCTGCATAGGCTGGAATTTTGTTTCTCAATTTCTTTATCTGCATTATTTTAATAATCTAGTATTATTTATCCTGCATAGTATACCAAAGAGCTGAAATCTAACTCAAAACATTTAAATGCATCATTAGGAATATAAAGCTATTCTGCATTTAATATGCAACTTCCACTATCTCTTATATTGTGAAAAGAATGCACATAGAAGTATTTTAGTGTTTGCCTAACAAAAGCTCCTTCTGAAAGCAAATCAGACGCTATATCTATTGGTCCACAGGAAATCTGTAACTATAAGGAGATTGGTGTCTTCCTAGTATATAGCTGACCCTATGTTAACATACATAAGCAAATACAATCTTTTCTACTTGACATCTTCCACATAGTGCTGATTTAGGATATGGTAGTTAGAGGAGGAAGTCCCTTTTACAGGGAAGGAATCAGACCCTTTCCAGCCCAGCTACTTTTTTCATACAACTTTTACTCATGTGCTAATCCTTAGACATCAAATCAAAGAAGGGTTTTTAGGATTAATATGCTGTATTTGCTACTTATGGAACCTCAGAACAATCATTCCTATGTCTCGTCTATTTGACCAATTTCTATAAATCACAGATTGCTCAATGGACTGAAATGGTCATTTTGTCCCCTCTGTTTCTAATTGAGTATACATATAAAAAATGTCAAAAGTGCCTGAACGGAACTGTGGAGGCAGGTCATTATCTAAAGAAACAAGCCTTTTAAAACCTCCCAAGTAGAGCTCTTGTTACACTCCTGTAGTGTTCACAGAAATGCATCATTTCTTCTTGTACTTAGCTTTTGCATATTTTATTTTAGAAAATCATAAATCAGTTTTTTTAAGTAAAGTTGAAGGCAGCCATTGATTAGAATAACAACAATTGTTGAGAAAACTAAAGTACTCATATATTATTTACTTTATGGGCAAGTACACATAGTCACTGGAATGTGACAGCCAAATTCAATTTATTATGAATAATTAGATACTATCACTAATGATTGCAGTCATTTGCCTGGTAATTTGATCATCTTAATGTCTTCGTAGTGATTGTCTCTATTTTTTAATGGCTGTACTTCTTTATTATTTACAGGATATATATACCTAGAACGAGAGTTAATAATAAGAAATTTCTCTATAGACATGGGAATGTGTTATTTGTGTCTTCTGCAGAAAGCATAATTATTCACTGTGGGCAAAATCCTGTGCAACCTTCTTATGAGAGCAATACAACTAATTTCAACATGACTTCTTGCCTGATTTAGGCAAGCAGAATGTAGCCCATAGAATGCAGATTCACTCTATCTACACCTACATACAGTCCAATAAAGGAAATTAGAGATGGAAAAGACCTATTAATTTAATACGTTTCTTTGCAAATGCAGAACTGTTCCCTTTACCATAAGATCAACAATTAAATTATTCAGGTGATAAGGACAACTCCACTTACAAAACTAGATTATAATCTAGTTGTAATATAGATTTTAAATTAAATATATTACAGTAACGTAAACATTTCAAGAAACAAAGTGAATTGGTTTTAAAGAGCTTCTCCATTAATACTACGGGACTACTTAATACATTTAAATTTGAAATATGGACAATAAACCACTCTAAAAAGAGTAACTTAAAATGTACTGCTGTATAATTACAATTGATCCTTATTTGAAAGGAAATGTGAAAAATTAAATTTTACTGCATATATACTTTAAAAAAAATCTTGTGTTGCTTTAAATCTATCCAAAGAATGCAACCATGTCCTGAAAAAAGCATAGTTTTATGAGAACTGCTGCTTTACTATAAAATCCAAATTCTCCCACTATCACTTAAATAGTTGAATTAAATCTGCACCATTAAAAATTTTATAGAAATAGAAAATGTATACTGATGCTCAAGATGTTTATTTTATTTAAACAAAATTGAAGAGAACTAAGGAAGGAAGGAAAGCAAACTGGGACAAAAAAGAATACTGAAGGAGTAACATGGTAAATAATAAAGATGTTTTAAAGTCAAATTGATCATAAAAACTCATATGGCCTGATTTCCAGTTGCCCTATTCCTATGTTTGGGGCAGAAACAGGCACAAGGAAGCAAATGTGCCATTTTGAATCTGTTAGCGCCCTGCCCCACAGCGTTAGTGATATTCTAATTTGGTTTCCTTTACCTCCTAAACCAGGGGTGTCCAATTCATCTGGGGCTGGAGAGAGTATAGGACTGCTCCAGGGGTTGGACTGGGCTCACAGGACCTTCCCCTTCCACTCCCCTACCCTTCCCCCTATTCCTCTTCCTCCTCCCAGCAAACCTAATCCAGCAGCTGCTCCAGTTGGTCTGAGACCCATGCCAAGTACAAGGCAAATCTCCAAGCAGCTGGAACAGGTATCATGTACAGCATGGTAGAGCTGCAGGAGCAGCTGCACTAAAGGCAGTGCCCTCCCTAACAGCTCCAGGACTGTTACTAATAACAGGACATCCAGCAGATGCTGAATGTGGTGCCTGTTCCAGCCAGTTTGGGACCTCCACTGCATATGGTGTTTGCAAGTACCACATGCAGCATGGAGCCTGGACCTACTGGAGGAGGCACAGTGCCCACCACACATCCCAGAGCAGGCATTACATATGGCACAGTCTGGCCATAGGGCAGCTGCACTGCACACAGTACCACATCAGCAGCTCCAGGACTGCATCAGACATACCACCTGTGCTAGCCAGTACTTGTCGTGCAAATGGCACCTGTGAGCATGATACGCAGCACAGGTCCACGAGTGTCTGGAGTGGGTGCCATGTGTGGCATGGACCCCAGAATGGGCACCATATGTGGTCTATTCAGGCTGGAGTGGCTACTGTGTGCAGCACTATGCTGTAGGTGGTACCTGCTTCAGCTTCTTTGGGATCCCTGCCACATGCAGTTCAGGTCCCAGACTGGATGGAGCTGCTGCAAGGTGACAGATGCTGGGGGAGGGGAAAGAAAGGAGGTCAATGGGCCAGATGCATCTTTTGGACCCACCCTGCACTACAGATACATGCTGTGCCCCTTGTGACTCTAATCAGACAGAGGGGCAGCACCAGGGACCAGATGGAAGGGGTCTGTGGAGCAGATATGGCCCTCTCACTATGTTTGACACTCCTATGATAAGGTCAATTTGGCAGAGTGACCACACTCCTAACCTGTTCCTTATCTAGGGGTAAGATTACATTAGGATAGTGCAAAGTTTCAGGTGCTAATTTGATTTGGAGAAGATTTGAGCTGATTTGGTAGCCAAATCTCTGAATTTGAATCAAATCAGGAGACCAGTAAAAAGGTCCAAATTGATTCAAAGCTCTTGATTTGAGTGGGGGGAGGGGAACCATAGGTGGACCCCTGTCAGGCCCCATTCCTGTCTTCTCCTCCAGCCCCCTTGAGCACCCCCCCTTTTTATTTCAAAAGCCAGAAGCTGGGGCTCGGACAGCAGGTGGAGGATGGGGCTCATGAAGGAGCCTCCCTTACAGCAGAGGGCAGTGGGGGGGGAGTGGGGTTTCCCTCCTCCCCCACTTCGCAGCAGCCAGTGAGTGCCAGGTTTTTGTTTGTTGTATTTAAAGAGCCAGGAAGCTGGGGATGGGCAGAGCATCCATTGACAGGGCTGATAGAGCAGGTGGGGATAGGGCCTGTTTGATTTGAAGATTCAGTTAATTTGGCAGAGGCTGAATCTCCAAATCAGATTCAGCTGAATCGATTTGGGACTGTTATTTTAATAACTGAATTGAAACACGGTCCTCTAAATTGGCCAAATTCAAAGCAAATACTAACTGCTTTGCACAAGCCTAGATTACACATTAAAATTAGACCATGTTAAGAGCACTTAAAACTTGAATGATCACACATGAAGGCTTCTTAACAAGTTAAGTGCCCTCTAAATGTTTTATAGTTATGCCACTTCAGGCAAGGATTACCTCTGAGCTATGCAACCTAGCTTGAGTTAATTTAACTTCTTAGTTGAGATTACCAGATAAAGCCACCAATTTGCAATGCTCTAGTATTGCAGGAGACAACGGTCCCAAGTGGACTAGCTATCATCCAATACACTATAGCTATGGACTGACAGCTGGGGAAAGCCAGGCAGCAGCTGAGTGGAAAGGGGATGATTGGAAAAAGGGAGGGGAAATGGGTGAAAGGGGTCAGGGGGGTCAAGAAAGAGGAACATGAGGCGGAAGGGAAGGGGAAAGAGGGAGAGGGACCAAGAACAGGGAGGGAGCAGATGGGTAGGGAGCTTCCAGGCTGCTGTCCCTTTGCCTTCTGACCCCCAAATTGACCTCCTACCCCCAGATTGCCTCCCTGCCATCCTGACTGCCTCCTCTATCCCCCCCACCCCTGAATTACCTCTCTGATTGCCACCTGAGCCCTCCCATTAGCCCCCTTCACAGCCAGGTGCTGCCCTGGTACCCAGATCAGCCTGAGAGCAGCAATATTCAGCATTTTCCCTCCCTGATTGTTCTTGGGCTCTGTGAAGCCTGAGCTGTGCCCACATGCCTAGATCCAAGATTTTCTTTTCAACTTCTAGGGCAGGTCTGAGCAGTGCACATTAGAGAAGGTATTAACCCTTAACTTGTGACTGATCACTAGCACACACTAACATTAACCCTGACTAAAATTCTTTACAACTAGCAACTACCAACTCCTAAATCTAACTCTAACGTGTAATCTCGCCATAGGTGTTTGTTCTGTTTTGTTTAAGTTCTAAGAGTGTTGTAAAAGCTGAGAATCTGGCCAATTATGACTGGATTCAGTTTAAAGAAAAACCAAACAAAAAACCCTGTTTTCGACTTAACCTCTAGAGCACAAATCTTGTTCTTATTATGAGTACTTGAGGCACATCCATCCTGTGTCCTGCAAGGGTTTCACCTATGACAGAATGGAGGATGGCTTTAAGGGATGGGCATTTATAAATGAATCTGCCTGACAACCTTCACATTTATGTATCAAGAGTACCTTGGGGGCTGCATTATTTTTTACAGGACAGTTTCAATTCTGGTTCATATACTCAGGATGGCAGGAGTTTCCTCCTGTCCCTCTGTATTATGCCCTTTTTCATTTGAAAGGTGGTTAAGTCTTTACATAACAAGATCCTTCATTAGCTATGTTGAAACACAGTAATCATCTATAATCTCAGCAGTTACAGTGGAAAAGGAACCAAGCTGACACCCAAGAATTCTTTTTCAATGGGAGTGACTTATGAAGCACAGGAGTGCAATGGTTCCAAGTCCAGACACAAACTAAGATCTAAACTATGATATCAGAACCTCTGCCTGTTTATATAGCGCCAAACATCAGAAAGGATGACAAAGCATTTACAGGATTCACTTTACCAACTGGCTAAAAGCAGACAAATACTAAATTAGCCTGTTAGACAAGGTCTAGATAAACAATTAGTTAACACATAAGCTCAAACTAGTACTGAAAACTATATTTTCTAAATTAAGCTGGACTACTCTTTTTCATAATGTACAATCTTCTGAGTATCGTGTCACTATTGTAAATTAAGGATTTTTGAAGGTATAAATACACTTTCGAATCCTAGGGTGCTTATACACATACAGAGAGGCTGCTCCAAGGTGTTGCAATTACAACATGTCAGAGCAGAATCGATTAATCAAGTCTGCTGGAGCGTGATAATTACTGCACTCCAGGAGACTCCAGTGTCACATATATCAGTGTCCCACAGCTGAAAAATGGTGATGGAGATGCTTTAACTAAATCTGGTTCAATGAGCTTTAGTTAAAGCACCTGAACTGCCATTTTTCAGTGCATGTGATGCTCTGGTTGCTATAATTAGGCCCCACCCCACCTCCTGGAGCATATCTATAAATGCCGCTACAGCCTGAGGCTGGCAAACCTGCCACTTTGGAAAGCCTGCAGGATTATTAGTAGAGTACACGTATTTGCTTACATTTGCTTTCAATATAGTTCTGATCAGGTTGAAGAGGTTAAATAGAAGATGAGGCACAAAGCAAGCAACCCCTGCACCTGATTTCACAACTCGCCTCTCCAATACATTATTTTATTTCTACTCATTCTGTCAAAATGTTCAGACGTAACCCGTCTTCTCAACAGCTTTTCATGTAGAAATCTTCAGAAGTATTCATTTATGGCCACTCCCCACAGAATCCTTGGGGAATAGAAAGGTTTCTCTGCAACAAAAAAGGCTGCTGACCTTGCTCCCAAACCTGGCTAATCTGCCTGCATGGTTTGCATTCCTCTACTTTCTCTGACACCCAGTAAACTCATAGTTTCTTGATCGCACAGTTTCAGTGAGACACAGCTTCCTGTAGATCAGAGTGCATTGTATATGTAGCAGATGGTACTTATGAGTTTTAGTTTGCAAACTCCTACTGACCATTTCTGGCATATACATGTATCACTCCACCTCAAAGGAAGCTATACCAGACTGACATGTTTTCCTCTTTAACACTATCTGTTTTCTCTTTGAAATATATTCTATGTAGACATTACAAATATAATCAAGGGGAGATGGAGCTAAAAAATTAAAAATGCTTTCTGTTAATATAACAGGCAAACTATGAGGAAAGGAATTTTTTTTAGAATACTTAAAAATTTCTCAATTAGAACTAAACTTCAAATTACAAAATGGAAAAACAACTGTTTCTGATTTTCTCATATTCAACTTTGATGTACTCATGCAAATCATCAGTGTGGATTATGGGTACTGCTTGGACTACATTTAATCAGGGGTTCAAACAAGAAATCTATTTTAGTCACAGAAAATTAAGCCTGCAGAAACAGCTGACAAAAATGTAATAGATTAAGGAGATGGGGTGACTCATAGATATATTTTCTCAGGCTTCTCGCTTCGAAAAGGTGTGCTGCAAGACCAATTAATCTTCCAAAGTGCATGTTGCTGAACAGTCATTTGTAACTGTGCTGATATTATATATATGAAGCATATATTTATACCCTAACGGTGCCTATACATGAGCAGTGAGGCTGCTCGGACATGCTGAAATACTAGTGTGTCACAGCAGACTCAATTAATAGAGTCTACTGGAGCACAGCAATTGCCGCGCTCCAGCAGCCTCCTGCATCTTGTGTCCCTGTGCTCATTGTGTATCAGTGTCCCTGTGCTCATTGAATGAGCTTTAGTTCAAGCACCACTTCCACCATTTTTAAGTACAGGGACACTGATACATGACGCATGGCAGTGCTGTAATTAGAGTGCTTCTCAGAGCTACTATAATTAAAGTGATGCCCCCACCACCCCAGAGCACATGTAAAAGTACCCTAAGGTACATAGTAACACACACATTACTGCTGTATTTATGGAAAGTTATATGTGATCTTTTAAACATATTTATCAAGGTCGGAATGACTTTTTGTATTAAATATATTTATTATTATTATTTATTTTCCCTTTCCTGATATAGCCTTAGAAACCTATGTGTGCTATAGAAAGGGGGTGTCCCTTTATTTAAAAATTTGAATGGGAGTTTGCTATCATGTTACATGTAAATATAGACAAATGCAACTTCAACAAATGTTCTAAATGAAGCCTAACTATTCTATTGCAAACATTCATGGCAAATTAAGGTTGGATGAGGCACAGAGGGTTACATCAGAGCATGTGTTTCTGTACCACAGTCCTAATTGCTGCCAAATGGTTGATGTCAGCAGGTTTGGCTTAGCTTTGTTTGCTTCTGGAAGGAAGATTCAGGACTCTGGCAGAGAAGATGCACTTATTTAGGGGAAGCAAGATGATCACATTCTCTTAGGTGGAGAAGGGAATAGATTGGGAGCAAGAGTCTTGGCATACTCTAATGATTTGAATTAAGCCTATAATGTGCCCAACATGTAAGGTTTGCTGTATAGCTGCACAATCTTGTAGAACTAACTCAGGCATCATTCTTTTTCTCTTTTTCTTTTTTCCTTAAGGATCAGTACATTTTTACTGGATCTTTCCTGAAGGGAAGGGCTGTCCAACTAGCAGCCCATGGGACACACAGGCAAAAGGGATTAAATTGAAGACCTCAGGCTCTCACCTAGCTGCCACTCCCCACATCTCTTCAGCAGGTACAACATCCAGAGTCTCTGGCCTCCCTCTCCCTCCTCTGGATGCTGCTTCCTGTCTCCATCCCAGGGGGCAGAGCAGTGGGACAGTGTGGGGAACTGAGGGTGAGTCTGGACTGTGAAAAGGGATGATTATATCCACTGTGGTGGTGGTGGTGGGGAGTGCCCGCATGGGCATGTGGAGCAGTGAAGAGAAAGTGTTTGCAGAGAATGTGGCCCGGTGGCTCATGGTTCAACTGGTGCAGCCTATGAAGCTCTGGAGACTTAGAGATTGGACAGACCTACCATAGTAGATCACTTCTCCCTGCTACAGTTCTGTTATACAGAGTTCTTGCCCACTCCTTGTCCATGTGTATACAGAGATACTATGAATGTGTAGGTGGAAGAAACTGAGCCCTGTATTCCTGAAGCTTGTAGGATACAGGCAGGAAGGATGAGTAGGGTTGCAGTTACCCTTCTTTTTCTGCATATGATTGTAGCCTGCCTAGCCTTGCAGGTTGAGATAGAACAGAAGTATTATTGTTATTTTTAGGGTCAACAATGTTTGCTTTATTATTTATATGACATTTGATTATAAATAAATCTTTAACGTGCCTAGAAACTCATAATCCATTCTGTTGGATACAGTGAACTTCTATAAAATAGGCAGACGCCTCCCTAGAGATCAGATGAGATTTTAAAATATCAGGATAACACCAACCATTTAAAAGGTGGAAGGAAAAAATATAAACATTGTTCCTTAAGAGTGTGTAGTGACTGGGGCTGTTGTGAAGGAGCTTTTGAATGTTACTCTCTGATTTTTACAAACTATACAGAAATTACCTACCTCACTAATGAGGTACAACCAGCACTGCAAGAAACATCAACTCTTGTAAAGAGCACATAGCAACAATAACTAACAGATTAGGAGTGAAGCATACACTTGCTTCTGAAAAGAAAGCACAGTGAGTGGACTTACAATGTATATATGGGGATTTTAAAATCATAGTCTAGACAAACATTTACCTGGGGTAGCGTAGACAGGGGGCACATCTACACAAGACGTTTACTGCAGAGCTGCCTAATTAGCACCACAATAAAGTCTTGGCATCTATACATGTGGCTCTGTTAGGCTGCAGTCAACTAAATAACTCTGCCATAGGTTAGTGCATTTAAACACAAGTACTATCCTACAGCAGCATTATTTAGTAAACAGCAATGCAGTGTAGACACTGACGGGGCTGGCTGGATCATGGGAGTGCTTCAGTGTGGAGGCTGCCTGCTGGCTAGCCCACACAAGAGTACCGTCCTCACCCACCAACCCCTCCACAGCAAATTAAGAGGGGTCAGAACAGCTGTGCACTGGCAGGCTGACCTCCGAGGCCAGCCCCCCAGGTCCTCTGCCAGGTGGGGGTGTTCTGACCGGGGTCAATGTGCTGTGGTCCCAAGCACACATGTAAAAGTGGTGCCCAGAAGCAATAAGCTCTGACACGATATGCACCAGAGTTTATTGTGTCACATTAACGTAATGTGTAGACACGGTTAGGGATGATCCTGCCCTCGATGGGATTCTTAGGGTCCCTTTGTTAGGATCCTATATTTAGTGAAAAGCACCATGGAATTCATAAATACAAATAGACAGTATTTATATTTTATTGCTCAAACCCCTCACTTAGCATAAACCGATGCAGCTTCATTGAAGATAGTGATTTCCTGCAGCTATTTCAGTTTACTCCAGGTGAAAACCTGACAATGTAAAGTGGCAATGATTTAGACCATAAATGTACTCTAATATACAATTCTATACCTTACTTTAATTTACATACCTTAATTTTTTTATGTGCACTAAAATGGTTAGGTTTGTTCTAATATCACTCTCAATAGGCCTGCTGGCTTCTGGCTAACTAGTGATCTTGACAATAATTTAAGGTGAAAGAGCTTAATGAAGGTTGTTCTAGCTCCTTCCTTCCCAATTCCTAATTTTAATATTTAGGCTCTTAAACTACTTAAATTTGTTGACATGTGGTTTAATAAAAATTGTAAGAAGCTTGTCTCTGCTTTATATTTTCAGTGATTTTAAGATCAAGGTACATGTTCATACTCATACCATTTTAAATCACAATCTTCATAGTTGTACCTAGGCAAAAACAATTATAAACAAAACTGATCTTTTCAGGGTTTCTGTTTGCTCTGCAGTGTCCAGCTTCAATAGAGCTACCAAGAAGCTGGTTAACCTGACTAATATAACCCGACTAATATTATTTGCTAATATATTAGTATCTTTCATGGCCAGCTATTTTTGCTAGAGAGCTCCTAATCTAACCTCTTACTGGTGCAACCATAAAAGGGAAGAAGCATTTAGAAAGTGACAATTTTTGTTTCACAAACATTCACAAGGCACCTGCTATGGTCATCTGCATCTAAATCTTTCAACGTTAAAGTTTAAGGGACAGTACATCACCAATTCCCACCATTCTTCCCATCCTGCCTGATGCCTTGTGCAGATTTCTGAGGCAGGCCTAAAGTGGAAGGGATGAAGCCTTGAATCAAATTTAATTATATAGATACATAATCAATTTTTTTCCCACTTAGGAATTTAATTTGATTGCCAAATGATGGAACCAAATTAACACTTCTGTATTATTTTTGCCTAGTTCTCCTCAAAACCTGGTTCACTACAGGGGGATCTAGTGAATGTCCGAGAAAGGATGAGTGTCAGCAGATCCAAGGAATGTCCCTTCAAGGCATTTTTTGAATGTGAGGTACATTAAATACTCCAGTTTCATACTTGAGACTAGCTTTTCACTTGTGAAAACCACCTTTTATATTTTAAGAGAAAAAAATAGCAAAATGTAAAAACATTCTATTTTGCATGCTTACTGAATGCAAGGTCTCAAATTTGTGAGAATGCATCTGAACTACTCTAGTGATAAGGCACAAAGAAAATGATTAGCCTGTGCTGACTTACCTGATTTTGCCTTTTTAATTGATACCAAAAATGTTTTGGTCTTATGGATAAGTACCCTACTTGGCACTGTTATCATACTGGTTAAATAAGGCTTAATAAATATATGTAAAGGGATAAATCAAGGTTAACTAAATAGGTATTAAGGAGACAGTGCCAGCTTACATTTAAAATTGATCCTACAGGTTGAATTAGGGAACAAGACTGAAAGTAGGGGTTGAATACAGTAGCATAGTGATGGGGGAGGGATAGAAGAGAAGGGGACATGGCCCCTGGGCACCAGCCTGGGAGGGGACACCAGCAGTGACAACTCCCATGTTTTGTGTGTGGCCCACCCTCCCACCCAGCAGGTTGTGGCTGTCTTCGGCAGTTGTGGATAGAAATTCTAGCTGTCATCCCCTTCCTGTGCAGCCTGTGCCATGAGGCAGGAGGTGGGGTTCTGCACAGGCTGATTTGCTTCAGGTCCTGCACCCTGCTCAGATTGGGGAAGATGGGGAAGGGGGTGCAAATGTAAGCATTTACCCCTGGGCACCGGGGACCCACAGTAAGACACTGATTGAATATTAATGAAGATGTGATTTCTGATGTGGAAATGATACTGATTATTCCTCTAGCAGAAACCAACAGCATTTAGAGGCTATAGAAAAATTGGTCTCTCATAGAATAAGTTAATGTGGCTGTTGCAACATATATTACCCATTAGGCAAAATGTTACATTTATTACCAGATACTGCCAGAATTTGGACAATAACGATTCTTAGCAATTGCCAGAATTTTAATAACTATTCTCACCATATTTTTTCTGTAAACTTTCTTTACAACATATTTTTGCTCACAGTTCTGCATAGTGTGTGTATAAACGCTTTGATTTTACCTGACTTTTCAATGGGGTTTTTGTACACTTGTGGGATTAGATGCAAAACGATATCAATGCCAGTTATCTGTATTTGTAAAATGTATTTAACTGCAAGAGACAGACAGGAGACTTCTATGTGGAACTTTCAGAGTTATAAGGGGAACCTAGACTCTCCAAAAAGGATAATTACTTCATTGAAGAACATGACAAAATTTCCCTTGACTTCAATAGAACTGATTTCACTCTAAATCTTTTCTGATTTTGACAATAGTAAAATTATTGAAAACTGTGAGCTGTAAAATTCAATAAGCATGTCTGTATTTGGAGAGACAGATAAGTGACATGATATTCAGAGCACAAATAAAATCAACTACAATGGTGACTGCTCAGACCTGCTAAATAAAAATCAGGCCACTTATATAGGTACCTAACTTGAAGCATCTCTATGTGAAAAGTTTGGCCATTCTATTTATAGTAAGGCCATTGTGCACCACTAAAGCAACCCCAAAAATTAAAAAAACAGTTAATACATATAAAGTTGCATCCACTTTAATGCTCCTTTGCAGCAATGCTTCCACAGCCTTAATGTCAATGAGAATCAAGCTATCTGTCTTTGTCTACACTGTACCATACCTATTTTTGCACAGGGAATAAATAATGCAATACAAAATGGTGTTTTTGTAATTTACATACGGTTTAGAAGGTATGTCATCTTTATATCAGCTTCTAATTCATTAAATCATATTTTATATTAGTTCTTTAGGTCAATATTTTTACTTTTATGTCACTCTGAGTTTATTCCCCTTTTTATTCACTTATTCATATAGGGTATTGCTTTACCAGTCTTCTAATGTGCAGGTGTACGTTATATATCAACTTCTTTAACACTTGTTAATGAGTATTAACCAGAGCTTTCGAAAGACTCATGTTTGACTCTTAATTCATGTATTTTCTGATGTTATTTTTGTTCACATCACAATAGGGAACAAGATGGTTTAGTAATTATATGTTGGAAATGAAAGTTACACAAGAAGATTGACTTAACCCCTCATTCAAGATAGATAAAATACATTTCAACATGTTGGTAGCTTACAGGTTGGTATGTTTTTGGATCAGACCTTTAGAACTAATATGTTTATACTCTATCCTGCATTCCCACGAAAGTTCAAAGGCACTTTTCAGAAAAGCAAGGGTTTACTTAGAATGGATGTTTTCTTCTCACTACTCCAGTGCATTGATCTTATTGTCTGTTTACCACAACTGCACCTAGAGGTGGCAGCATTTCAAGTTACATAAGGAGAATTACTGAATATATTCCTAATCAATTGCTTTGGGATTCTTTAAGATGAAAGGCGCTATAGTGCCAGAATGCTTTCTTGACTTTACTTTCTCTACATAAACATTCAAAATTCTAATGTAATATTTCCTAACTTTTCCTAAATGCATTTCATGTGTGTTGTCAATCACACAAATCCCTGTAGACCTTACCTTGCTCATTCTATTCTATATTCTTGTCTATTCACTCCTCTATTCTCTTTGTCCCTCTTAGTGATGCTCTTAATTTCTTCCTAGTTTATAGAGCAGCCATACGAGAGGCACTTAGGCTCTGACGACTTATTGCATGCTTTAATCTGCCTTTTTGTGGTCTACCGAGCCAATGATCTGAAAACTAAAAACTGTATAATTAGACATTGACATGTCCAAAGGAGCTGTTATGGTCTTTCGTGTCAGTGGCATAAGAACTGACCCAACAGACTGCAACAGTTTTGGTCTGTTGGGTTAGAAATCAATGTTTTAGTAACTCCCTTACTCCATATTTATCCAGTCTGCTGAATATTACACATGTAAAAAAAAACAACCCTCTTTTATGTGACACATTTGTCCAACATTCTGTAACAATTAGAAAGAAGTCTTCATAGCCTATGGACTATTACGTAATGGAATATTTGGTAAATACTCGGTAATATTAGGTAAATAGATAGTGACATCTTAAACTATATTGCTGGCACTTTTTCTCTCTTTGTTCCAAAAACTGAAAAAAAAAAATTCAAATAGGCATGAACAAGCACATATATATATATTACTAAACGTCTATCCTTCAGAAACACAAGCAAGAAACTTCTTTGTTAAATCTCAAACGGTAGTTTCCTCTGATGTAAGCTATGTTTAAAAGGTGTTTAATTCCAAATTTGAGCAAGTAAGTGGTCACTGCATTTTTAAAAATACTAAGCACTTAACATCCCCCCTAAAGTGAGCAGAAGCTGCTAAGTGGTGAGTGCCTTTGAAAAATTTGGCCATAATCTACCTGTATCATCTTGCCTAGCTTTATGTCTTTCTGACCTTTACAAGCTACCTACTAGGCCAGATTTTAACTCTCAGGCTAAAACCAGATAGATGATGTTTGTATCCCAGGTCTGCTTGTCACAGAGACTGAATGCACCAAACAGGTGCTAAGCAGTTTACACATGCAGCTTGAATGACAATTTGCTCAAATTGTCTTCAGAATTTGTCTTTGCTCAAATTGGATTTCAGAAAAGCAGACTTAGATTCCCTCAAGGCAGGATCCCTGGGAGGCCAGTATGAGGGGAAAGGAGTCCAGGACAGCTGGTTGTATTTTAAAGAAGCCTTACGGAAGGTGCAGGAACAAACCAACCCAATGTGCAGGAAGAATAGAAAATGTAGCAAGTGACTAACTTGGCTTAGCAGAGAATTCTTTGTTGAGCTTAAACACAAAAAGGAAGCTTACAAGAAGCAGAAGCTGGGACAAGCAAATTGGAAGAAGTATAAGAATATTCCTCAGTCATGCAGGGATGAAGTCAGGAAGGTCAAAGCACAATTGGAGTTGCAGCTAGCAAGGGATGTGAAGGGTAACAAGAATGCTTTCTATAAGCAGATTAGTAACAAAAGAAAGGTCAGGGAAAGTGTGGGTCACTTAACTGAATGGAGAAGGCAACCTATTGACAGGTGAGGAGGAAAAGGCTGAACTACTAAATGCCTTTTTTACCTCTGTCTCCAGAGGCAAGGTCAGTTCCCAGACAACTGCACTAGGCAGCACAGTTTGGGGATAAAATGAGCATACCTCAGTGATAAAAAACAAACAAACAAACATGTTAGGGACTATTCAGAAAGCCTGGACATGTACATGTCCAAGTGATGAATCGAAGGCTGCTGAAGGAGTTGGCTGATGTGACTGCAAAGCCAGTGCCCATTATCTTTGAAAACTCATGGTGATTGGGGGAGGTCCTGGAAGATTGGAAAAAAGGCAAATGTAGTGCCCATCTTTAAGAAAGGGAAGAAGGAAGATCCAGGGAATGACAGACCAGTCAATCTCACCTGAGTCCCTGGAAAAAAATCATGGAGCGCGTCCTCAAATAATCCATTTCTAAGCACTTGGAAGAGAAGCTGATTAGGAACAGTCAGCATGGAGTCATCAAGGGCAAGCCATGCCTGACCAACCTGATTGCCTTCTATGAGGAGATAACGGGCTCACTGGATGTGGGGGAAGCAGTGGACATAGTATACCTTGATTTCAGCAAGGCTTTTGATACTGTTTCCCACATAATTCTTGCTAGAAAACGGGGGAAGTACAAGTTGTATGAATGGATTGTAAGGTAGATTGAAAGCTGGCTAAGTTGTCCACCCCAATGGGTAGTAATCAATGGCTCAAAGTCTAGTTGGCAGCTGGTATCAAGTGGCGTGCCCCAGGGGTCAGTCCTGGGTGAAGTTTTTTCAATATCTTCATGAACGATCTGAAAGAAGGGATGAGTGCACCCTCTGCAAGTTCACAGATGACTCCAACCTGGCCCGGGGGGGAGCGGGGGAGGCAGATACACTTGAGGCTAGGACTAGTATTCAAAAGTGATCTATACAAATTGGATGACGGGGCCAAAGGAAATCTCAGGAATTTCAATAAGAACAAGTGCAAATCCTATACTTAGGATGGAACAATCCCATGTACCAATACAAGCTAGGGACTGACTGACTAGGCAGCAGCTTTGTAGAGAGGGACTTGGGAGTTACAGTGGACAATAAGATGGATGTAAGTCAGCAGTGTGCCCTTGTTGCCAAGAAGGCTAACAACATATTGGGTTGTATTAGGAGGAGATTTGTCAGCAGATCAAAGCAAGTAATTATTCCCCTCTATGCTGCACTGGATTAGTATGTTCAATGTTGCCCCCCCC
>JAGPOW010002067.1:8008856-8042492 GCA_030014935.1 Caiman crocodilus
CCCCCCCCACAATAGAAAAGATGTGGACAAGTTGGGCAGAGTCCAGCAGAGAGCAATGTAAATAGTTTGGTGGTTGGCCCTATGACTTCTGAGGAGAGGCGGGGGGAACTGGGCTTATTTAGTCTGCAAACGGAAAGATTGAGAGGGATTTCACAGTAGTCTTCAACTACCTGAAGGGTGGTTCCAAAGAGGATGGAGCTAGACTGTTCTCAGTGATGACAACTGACTGAACAAGGGCCAATGGTCTCAAGTTGCAAAAATGGAGATTTAGGTTGAATATGAAAAAAAGTCTCTCACTGGGAGGGTGGTGAAACACTGGAACAGGTTACCTAGAGAGATTGTGGAATCTCCACTCTTGGAGGTTTTTAATGCCTGGTTTGACAAAGCTCTGGCTGGGATGACCTAGTTGGGGATGGTAATGCTTTAAGCAAGGAATTGGACTAGATGACCTCCTGAGGCCCTTTACAACCCTCATTTTCTATGATTCTATGACATTATCCTGATTCTTCCAAGAAAAAAAAATATTATTTTGGTACTTTGCAAGTACTTGAAGTGGGATAATGACTTTGTACTCCACAGGATCCCAGAATGAAGTTTTGCCCCTGGAGATAGCTGATATCTGTTTTTAGTCTTAGTGTTTGCTTTTGGAGACCTTACTTAATTTAGGGGTTGGAAAACTGAGCTTAGTAACTAACAGTGATGCAAACTCCGAAATGGGAAGCTTGTTGTAATAAGGAAAGAGGGATCTCATTCACTGTTCCAGTTCTCCAGTTTTGCAGCAATATAGTTTCACATTTTTGCATGATTATGCAAGTGAGAGACTGGAACAATGCATATGTGGATCAGGTCTTGGCATCCAAAAGCAAAATAAATGCATGATTACCATATGGTAACAAATGCAGTACTTTTAGTATAAAATTTAGCTTTAAGTAGAAACCTATAATTGTTATTAAATTTTAAATGCTTTTCCCTCTGCCTTGAAATTAAAGAAGAAAGGTTCTTAATGCAGACATAAAATATATTGTCTTATTTTTGTAAACTCCTTTCATATTTTCTACAGATAGCTCAGCAGATTTACTCTTTTTCACTTTATATTTTTATTTTTATAGTCATAATTCTAGCTCTAATTCTTACCTCTAACTGTTTTTTTCCTTAACATTCATACCCTCTTTTCCCCTGTTACTTATCACAGTTCCTCCTTTGTACTTCACCTAATTATTCTGTTTTGACTACATCTCTTTACACATAATCCAGAGGTGCAAAAATGATAATCTAAGTGTCAACTGTTAACTAAAGAATACCCAAAAATAAAGCAATGGCCATCTGGTTGGCTTACTTATGGACATAAAGATACAAACTTATGAGTCTAAGAGGAAAAAACTAAGTCTATTATTTCTGTCAAGTGACCATGTATATAATATATATATTTTTTTAATCTGAATTACTAAGGAACTGACAAATGTAATTGTCTCCCAGGGCAATCAGAAAAAATAAGACCCAATCTAACTCCTTCTGGATCTGGCCCTAAATGATTCCAAAGTGCTTTGAAGAAAAAAAGCACTGCATAAATAGCTTGCATCATTATTTCTATGCTAAGCAAACTGAGTCCTGTTTGAATTCCTATAAAGCTGCCCATTTGCTCTTAGCCCCCTGGCGTATGTGCATTGAATGGCAGAATGGGATCTGATCCCCAATTCCAACAATCACACTTCCAGCTATGCTAAGCATGAATGGCACGAGGTGTGATTTTGAGATGAGGAATCAGATCACAAATGTACCATTATTATTTGCCAGTGCAAGGGGAGCCCAGAATCATGTGCTCAGGGTTCACCTGCACTGGCAAGTTGAAAGCTGGGTGTCATAGCCCAGCACACAGGGCTGACAATCAGCTGATTGCTGACCACAACAGACAGTCCTGGCTCCAATTCTCCTGGGACCATCTTGGCAAACAATCAATTTGTCATCAACCCCAGCAGGAATGCGCCAGGTTTCGAACTCAAAGCAGTCCACATCAGGGCCAACAATCAAATGATTGTTAAATACCCAAGACCAATGCTGCTCACTGGGCTGCTGGGTAGGGGGAGTTGAAAGGTTCCCCCTTGGAGACTTTAAACTCACAGGATTAAACTGCTTTGCCTTTCCTTTTCCCCCCATGGGAAGTCTCTGATCCCCTGTGGTGGACAATTTAGCCAGAGCTGTTAGGTACAGATTTTAGAGTCCTTCAGCTCCTCTGCCCCTTTCCTCAGCCGTGGGCTGGGGCTGACAAGCACTTGGATTGTCAATCTGGGGATCGGACTGTACAGGGGCTGGACCCAGAACCCAGTGCAATCTCAGCCCCAGGACTGATAATCAACTGATTGCTGGCCCTGGCCACAGTTTAAATTTAAGGTACCATATGAACCAGCCATAACAGTGCTTTACATTCTATGGGAAACATTCATGGCTTGCTTGCCATTTTATAGCACCTTAAACTGGGTGTATCCACCCTTTCCATTTATGCCATGATTAACACATTAATCATGGCATAAATGTAATGCATAGAGAGGACCTTTGATTCACAATGTCACCAGGAAGAATAAATTAATGTTACCTAGCATTTCCCATAATGTCTATAAATACTGTAGATTTCATCTTAGTTGGTTTGTAGAGATGGGCAAAGGTTGGAAGATTTGGCTGGGAGTACAGAGATAAGTGCAGCTATTGCTAAGACTTATTTTTTCATGAACTCATTTGCCAAACTCTATTAATTTTAACATAAATTTTCTCTTACCTGTATCCCATGAAAAAGTAAAAACATTAAATACAACTGTTTAGCACATTAATCTTTCTATAAAATTCTTCAATGGTAAATTAAACTCTAGATAAAGCTAATATTTTATATCTTTTCAAACACTTTATTATTATATATCTCTTAGTAAAAATCCCCCAATAAAAACAGTGTTAATAAAACTGTAACTATAACACTGATTTTTTTCAGCATTTATTTACAAATAAAGATATTTGTAAATAATAAAAGTATCTTGAAAATTGCCTAAATCTACAGAAACTGACCTACTGTGGTTTTTTTTAATATTTTAACCTTTGTTTTATTTTGTAGTCCTTAATTAAGATGTCTTCAAGTTAATTAACTTTAGGTCTAATAATTTTCTATCGGGATCGTATGATTATAAGCCTTAAGTATTACTGTCAACTCCTTATGCAAAGAGAACAGCTGGACAAAGTTATTAAATTCTGTATCTACAAACATTACCAGTTTGCCCAAAATAAATATGTTTAGTCATTTTAAGGATAAAATGTTGGGATAATTGGGAATTTGCATGGCAAGTATAAGACTTAAATGTGGAGGATATATGACAAAATGTCTTATTTCAATGAATTGTACAAAATCATATTTTATCAAAAAAGTATATACTACCAACTGGTAGTATAAATATATGGATAGATTTTTACACTACAAAGTGCACTGTGTATAAATTGTTTAGCACATGTCTTTATAACTCCATGTTTTTCAGATAAGAAAAAAGTCAGCTTCCATGACTGTGGGTCTAATCCTGATTCCAAATGAAGTCAATAAGAATCTTTCCATGGACGTAATTTAGACACTGCCTTAGCAAAATGGACTTTGAAGTCTCAAGGTAAACTGCCTCAAATACATGTGAATGTGTGTGGAAATGTGTGTGTATATATGAATATGCAGATACATATATAAACACACACATACTTATCATTAAGAAGCCTTACAGGGTTAGCAAGCAGTACAAGTGAGAAGACTCTTGCCATCTGGACAAGTCTTAACTTATATTTATTATACATCATCAAATACACTTACGTAGGTACTTGTTGTTACAGTTAATATGCAAAAAAAGAACATTTTTTCTTCTGATCAAAGATGCAACAATCAAGTCATAAAACACAAAACCAATAGCCAATCAATGTGAATAAGTCTGCCTTTGGGCTTAATTCAAGCAAGCCATTCACTGAGCTAATGTGATGGATCTGTCAAATCCAATACAGCATTACAGACATACTAGCAACATCAAGTGAACATGCAATGACAAAATGACGATACGCCCCACTGCCATGCTTAGACTGGTTCTACTTCATGAAGATAAAATTTGATAGCTTTGCCAGTTTTCTTTAAGTCAAACTTAAATGTAAGTCTCTGCCAATATCTATATTTAAGTACTTATTAGAAGTCAAGTAAAAGCTGTGCTTAAATTTAACTGATATCTGGTTTAATTTAGTTTGTCCACCATTTAAAAATGTTTTCCTCCAAACAATCTCTCAGTTATAACAGCTTATTAGAGTACAAAGATCCAAAGTGGTACAAAACATGTATAGACCAAAATGCCATGTGGCCCCTACTCAGTTGGTAGGCAGGAGAATTTATGAAGAAATTTTTAAAACATTTTGAACATAATAAATTTGTAAGTTTTGATCAAAATCCTCAAAAGGCTGAAAGCTTTAACTTTAATTTAAAAAGGTGAGAGATTTCATACAGTATGTAACTCTGCTTCCTTACTGAAGATGTAACATAATTTTTTACTATATTGTTTCATAAATAAAGTAGGGTTTTTTTGTTGGTTTTCTTTTTTTAGCTCTGAACACCTGAACAGCTGAACACCAGCCCTACTTCAATTTTTTACGTGTGTGTGTGTGCATATATATAGATATGTTCTCTTCTGTTAGCAGCTACTTAAATTAATTTTTACAAGTTTCATCTCTTTGCCACCTTAGTTTCCTCCTTCATGTTAGCTGTTCATTGCCTGTGTCCAGCAATATTTCCAACTGTGACAAACAAGGATACCATTATATAGCTTCACAATGGACTTTTACATCTCCAGTCATTGTCCATTGACATGGTGTACAGACTCTAGAGTTCCAAATCTTCCTGTTAACCTCCCCTTTTTAAATGAACAAAATATGTATTCAGTCCAGTTATTCCTTCCATCTCCTCCTCACTTAAGACACCACGTCAAATGTGGAACCTTGCCATTTAGCATGCGTATGATCTGTGACTCAAACAGTAAGTGCTTTTTTTTAAAGTGGTCTTTTCATGATACATCACAGCATCACAATATATGCATGGTGGCATTCATTATACTTTCCCAGGCATTGTATTAATCTATACAATGAGTAAATCTAGCTAAGAATAAAATTAAATAGGGACTCATTATCCAGGACGAAAAAGGATCATGGTGTGACCAAATATGGAATACTTGTATGTATCAAAGGACAGGAAGTAATGATTTTATTGGGAAGAAAAGGTACACATAGTTGTCCTGAACTTTATTTAAGCACTTACAGTATAACTGGGGAGTGAGGAAGAACCTAATTTTCTGACATACAAAACTCACATTCTTTCCTTTCATGAAAATTCAGTGAAAACTGAAATGAGTAAACCAATTTGTAATTGCATGTAATTTGAGGTATCCATGTTTGCATATAGTTTCATATATACAAATAAATGTTTTGCCTGGTTTAGTTATTGAAAGCAGTTTTAGGATTCCCCCATAGAGAACGCAATTAAAATTATATCTTTGTAATTAACCCAAGACACCTTATTCAACAGGGGAAGGTAAACCCATTTAAACTGAGAAACTAAATAAAAAATAAAAGAAATAAATCCATTTAAGATGCCTATAGTGATTCAGCAAGCTCAGTTTATTGCAATTATAATTATACACAAACAGTGTACTGGAAAATTTATCATACTAGAAATATATTTCATTAAATAATTAAGGGTTGTAACTACTGCATTGCTAATCATACCATCTCTGTCTTCTTTTACAAAATTTAAGCATACTATAACTTTTCTTTTATCAAATTCTTTTTCCTTCCCTTTTATCAGAACATTTATTAGTGAGGTTGACTCTGAAACAAATGCCAATACAACAGTATAGATAAAACCCTGATATTTTACCTTATAGCATCTGATTTGTCTGTTTTATAATTAGATACATTATTTGATAGCTAAAGCATTTAGGCTTCATCTTGATATTGTTCAGCATCTCTAAGTACTACGTTAGTCTATATCTACAGCTTCTTGTTATGGCAACGATCACAGAGAGAACTGAACAATATCTGGCAAAAAATGACTAACCATATGAAGTTGTTTATGATTTTGCCCTTTTAGTTTTATTAACTTTTTGAATCAGGAACTGGTTTTGCATTATAAGCTCACAGAAAATTACTATAGCTGCAACATGCTAACAACACACCTTTGTGGAAATGAAATGAAAACTACGGAGTAGCACTCCACACAGTAGGTTACCCTAAGTAGAAAGAGTACATCGCGAACAAGGCGCAAACAGCAGTATCTGATTTATATTACTGACTTCGAATTAATAGAAAGTAACTTGCTTACCTTTCTGACACAGCATGCCTCAGCCACACATGCAAATTGTTTTTATTCACAAAACTTTTAAAAATATATCTTCATTACCAGAATAAGCACTTGTAAGGCAACTATGCATGCATAGCATTTTAACATTCACACCATGTTCCATGTTTCTAAGAAAATTGAATCCATGAACAGCACTTTAAAGAATCATTTACTAAAATTTCTTATTCTGTTGATTTCTTTAACAAACAGAAACATAAGAAAATCAATATTAATGTCTACTCTGGTACCTAATTTCAGTGTCAATTCATACTCAGGGGGCAAGAAAATCTGCACCTGATTTAAAGCAGAGGTTTTCTTGTGTCATGAGTACAGAAGTGGGCCCTTACTCCCTGTTGCCACTGTGAAGCAAAATACACATATTGATCTTTTGCACAGTACATACCCACTTCTGGTATACACCATAAGCCCTTCAAAAATAGGAAAAGTATTAATTGACACCAAATGTTTTCGTATATTTTTTAAGAAGGAATTTTTCAATGAAGAGCATTCCTCTTTTTCACTACAAAATTAGGCCAACATTCTGTAAAGACTCAAACATGTGCTTCATTTTATGCTATCTGTGTGAACGAGCCTCTAGCAAAGTCTATAGGAATTTTGCCATTGACTTTAATGGGGTTAGAATTTAATGGGATCAGGATCATAGGAAAGTACGGCTAGAAGGGATTTCATGAGGCCATCTAATCATTTCCATGGTCTTCAATATGATTACTCAGTGTGTATAAAATTAAGCACACGTGTACGTCTTTGCAGGATTCAAAAAATACAGATTTAAGGATTTATTTTCCTTTCCCAGTTTGCATTTACTCATCTTTCATTAATTTTATCCATTCTTGGGGGTATAAAAAGAGTGACAAAAAGAGTGATTTTCCCTTATTTTCTAATTAAATAAATTAAAACCTTGGGGAAAAAAGGCACTTGGGAGAATTGTCTTTGACTTAAATGATCCTGTTCTATAAGGATACATTTTACCCCCAGCTTCCATTGACTTCAACAGGACTCAAAGAAACATGAGGGTACTCCAATTCTGCTTATGAACTGAAATAATATGGTTAAGATAATATGATGATCTTAAATAGTTGATCATCATAAAGCTGTACATTATTTATCTACATTGTATAAGGGTCGCAGGCTATCTACTCATAGTAGAGTAGCTGATGTACAGCTTGGGAATGTGTCTGTCATGCCTGATTCTTAATTAAGCACTAATCTCTCCATTTATGGCTCTTCATGGATTATAACAGCCTAGCTTTAGATACCATAGTCATCTGCAAAGCAACAAACCACTTATGAGATTTAAACAAGGCAAATCCACAGAAATCATCTTCAACTTGCTGTATGTTACGCATTTATTAGCTGTAAAGTAAGTCTTACCTGTCACTGTAGGCAGCTGCAGTGGCAGTGGCAGGCTGGGCATACCGGTAGGCAGCATAACCACCCTGAAACACAAACTTACATTCTAACTGGATTGCTACAGGAAGCAATCTAATATAGTCCAAAAATTAGCAATCAGTTGCAATGCTATTTTCATGCTAAAAGTCAAATTAAAGTTTAAACTATAAATTAAAAATTTCACTAGATTCTTTCATAAAGTTCACCAGAAAAAGTCATCAGTTCCTGTTTAACATTTCATTTGATAATCATGATAAATCAGTAAAAATCATTTATCAAAAATATTTTTGAATGAAGCACATTTATATTTTTCTTTGTTTTCAGTTATTAAATCCTACAAATGAGATGTTGAGTAGCATAATAAAGCCATATTCCCGTTTAAAAAAAAAATCAAATTACTGTGGTAACAACAATTTCATTTTAAAAAGGATAACCTGATACCTTGTGATTAAACCAATGAATTTGTATGCTGCATTAAAAATCTAATGTTAGATAGGTTTCTAATTTGTAAATAAGATCATAATGAAAAAGGAGTATTTTTGCTTTCCCCTGAATTAACATTCAGTTGCATGTAACAGTAATTGCAGCTGTTCAATTAAGCAAACAGGACAAACAAACACACATTTGAAAGGAATTGTGTGCAGTGATGCATTGATTATCAAACTGTGAAAACAGCAGAACTTCCTGTTCAATGGACCACGGTGTTATATCAACCATTTCAAAATGATCTCAGCATGCCAATTAACAAACAGAGCCCAGTCTCCACAGATAACACAAACACCATTTACGTTCCAATTAGAATCCACCACCCTATAATCCTCTGGGACTTGAGACTGTTGTGTGTCCCCACAGCATTAAAAAAAGAGATGAAAAAGAAACAAGGGAGATTATACAGCTTTGAATGATGTTCCCTCCGTTGTTAAAGTGAACATTTAAATAGAATGCTCTTAATGTTGAAAGCTCTATTCACACTAAATTGTAGGGAGAAGCGAGAGGAATGGATTTCTCCCTTCAAACCCTTATGCAAATACTAGTGTATTCTTACCATATTGTATATATTTTTTGTGCATTTTACAAAAAGCATATGAAGCAAGCTACTTTTTCAGGAGCTACCTAGTTTATGAGAAACCTGACAGGTCCTTAGAAGTTTTATTTAGCCCACTGTTCTCATATTTTAATTCAGAAGTTACACCTTGTCACCTATGTAGTACTTGGTTGATTTAATCCCATCTCTAACAGATATTTGGGGAAAATATTTTTTTTTCTTTGAAAGCCAATCCATTCACAACTGTCAATAACAATAACAGCATATCTTTTAAACAATCAGCACAGAAATTATGGAAAGGGATTCAAAAAATAACACCTATGCTATGAGCTACAATTGTACTTTAAACACATTTTTCAACTCTGTTTAAAACTCTTATGCCCATAATGGTATCTGTGCTTACTCATAAAGTTGGTCAGATCTTTGCCATAGGCAATTGTGTCATGCAGCCACTAGGTTTAGATAGATAGCTTGCACAATACTGCTATGTGCCACCTTTCCCATGCCAGATAGGAAACACTGCCAAGAAATACCTCCTTACTTTAGATCATTTTACACTTATGGGCCAATAAAAGAATGCCTGCAAGTGGAGAAAATGAGGACAGAGTTCCTATGTACTTTCCTTGCCTGCCAACCAGACAGACAGTGCTGCAGCTAAGCACTTAGAAAACTTGTTAAAAACTACCTGAGGTGTCAAAAAGTATGTGAAATAACAGGCAAGTATTGCCTCCAGGTACTCTGCGTATGGGCAATCATATGTCAGATAATGGCACCAAGCACAAATTGAGCCACAAAGTAGTGAAGCTGACAGAGCTTATTACAAAAATTGAAAACTTACTCCAAGTTGTGAGCTACCAGAAGACAATTAGCAAAAGAGTGTATGATATAAAGAAAAGAAAAAAGTCCCTCCATTATCTGCTTCCTCCATTTTTTAAACTCCATAAAACACACATTGTCTTGTGGATTACATGCTATAGATATACGTTGGAAAAAAATTAAATTTTCCGGGTTTGTTTTCATTAGGGCTACATGAAGCTCCAGTCCCTGATTCAATTCGGTGGAGATTAGGCCTGATTCAGTGGCCGAATCTCTGAATCCAAATTGAATCAGGAGACCCTTTAATCTCCCTGAATGGAATCAGAACCCTCTGAATCAATTTGGAGAGATTTGGAAAGATTCGGCAATTTGAACATAGACACATCTTTAAATGTTTTTTCTACATACCTCAAGGTACCAGGCAGATAGTGAATGCTGTGATGATGGGGCAGATGGAGCATCCCACAGGAACACGGGGGGGCTCCCCAGCATGCTCAGCAGCAGACCCATATGTGGACCAGAAGCACTCAGTGACTGGTGCCTTCTGTGTCTTGGCAGAGCACCTAGGGTCCCCCCGTGGCCAATCAGCGAGCCAAGGAGACGCTGGGGAGCGGGGGCGGCGCACGCTTGGCGATAGATTCAGAAGTGGACTAGAAGTATTCCGGTCCACTTCTGGGTTTGTCGCCAAGCACACAGGCCCCCACTCCGTACTCTTGTGGGTCACTCCATCTACTCCAACAACACAAGCTGTTCACAAGCTGCACCTGGTAACTCAAGGTATATAGAAAAAAACATTTAAAGCTGCGTCTATGGCCAAATCACTGATTCTCCAAATCAGCATTGAATCTTCAAATTCAGATTCAGATTAACTGAATCAGGGACAATGATCTGAATAAAAAAATAGAATCACTGTTTCCGATTCAGGCCAAATCTAAATTGACTATGGCCCATTTCGCCCACCCCTAGTTTTCATGGTCCATGTTGGAATGCAGGTCATTCGTCAGTAGTGTACATGTTCTTGACTTAGTCAAGTATAGATATGGCTCTCATGCTTGTCTCCACTGACTCAATCCACCAAACTCTTACTCAAATAAAGAATGCTCCTTTTCTTAGTATAACTATGTACCCAATGACTCTTGGATTAAGTATGGGCTTGGCATTGGAAAGGTGGGAATGTTTGGGCACCAGGCACAAATGTTAATCTTTCCTTCTATTCCTCTATCATACCTAAATAAGTTGTTTGTTAACATATGGTTCTGAGATACTAATCTGTACTCATCAATGAGGTGTTTCAGAAGCTGTGTTCGATATTCCTTGGGAGTTCTGTTAATATACTTTACTCTCAAAATACAAATGCATCCATTCTTCACCCCCCTCCCCCCATCCCCAAATAAAGCCCCTTATTGAAACAGCTAATTAATAATTTTAGGTGTTAAAATATATGACATCTGTATTTTAATAATGATATAATTATTATGAGTATGTAATTTATTGATCTCATGGCTTGTGTTTGTTTAGTATAAATATTTTTAGTTTTTAAAAATACTATATTAAAATATAATATATAGTTAAGATCAACAGTTACAAGCAGAGTCTCAGAATGAACAAGAGATTTGAGTAGGTGCATAAAATAAATAATGTGAATAGTCCCACTGAACTAAGTTTAAGCATATACTTAAATGCACTGCTGACTCAGGACTGTCATTCAACTCATTAGACTATACCTATGTGATTCTACAACTTGCTTAATGTAGCAAATTTGTTCGATTTAACATTCAGTTTGGCAACATTCTCAGATTTTCAACTTTACCAAATTCTCAGATAGAGGATTTACAAACAATATATAATAGATATACCTCTGTAGAGTAGTAGTTGTATATTGCAGTGTCTGCATGTTTTGGGTTACATTTTTAGTTAAGCTGTTCAACAATATATGTTCTTGACTCGCTTCATTTTTTATATAGCCCCCATGCCACTGACTGTTAATCCGATCCTTCAAACCCTTCTCAAATGAAAAATGTTCTACTTCAATGTAGCTATGTGCAGGATGACCACAGTATTGCTTCATCATGTATAATGTTATATAACATGGCTGCATACCAACATTTGCTATAGATTTTCTATGAAACTTTACTGAAATAGCTAAAAATACTCTAAAACTATATGCTAACTGCTAAGCATTTTCATAGGATTTGGGTAACTACTTTGTTACAGAAATATTGTATTTTCCTCTGTTCCAGAGTTTTCTCTAGAGCAGCCATATGCAGAAATGGAGAACATATTAGTGAAAAAAGAATAACTGTATCATCTCTTCATTAGTGCTCCTATATCTAGAATTGTAATGGTTATGTTATAACTGTTTGAGGCTCCCCCTTCCATTATGCCAGTGTGCATAAGTTCAATATGCTTGAACCTACTGCTCTACAGAAAAAAATCTCATTGACATTAGTCTTACATGGGACATACACAGAATTTCAAAAGGGTATCTGAAAAAAATATTTGAGATTGGGTGTTATAATTAATAAAATGTTGCTGCTGGCTTTGCCCCTTCATTTTGTACATGTGAAAACCTCCCCCAATCCTGCTGATTTGATTGTTAGTATTTCACAACAATCTACATTCAATGTGATGAGGTTTTTCATCAGTCAGTACTCCATACCTGTGGTAACTTATTGCCATACACAGGCTCTTGAAACACTACTCTATAAAGAAACAGAAATGTAACCATATGAATGCAAAAAACTGAAAAATAAATAAAAATGCATAAGTCACATATTTCCCAAAGTCATTCATTTTCAAGTTTGCTTTCAACATTTTACATGGCCTTTTGGCACAGGATAATTGAGAAGGGCCCGTGGAATGGGTAACCAATCAGTTGCCAAGGAATTTAAGTCAGGGTATTAAATGAGCAAAGTTCTTGTCAAAAGAAGGTTAATATGGAAAAAAGAAATACATTTTAAAAATTTAATATATACTAACATATTTTTATATAAATAACATGATCAGCTACATACATATGTGAATATATACATATATCTGTGTGAATAGATATACATATATTCACAAAAACTACAAGTTTTAAATTAATTTTAATAATAGCTCATTGTATATTTAATTAACTCTATTATAGGCACAGTGTTAGCACTTGTACAAATATGGATAATTTAGATGGATCCTTTGGATGGGCAAATTAATTTTGTTTTAAATATACGTGACTGTATCCTGCTATGATTCTGCACTTGTTATTACTGGCATAAAAGAAAGAATTGTGGAAATGTTGATTGATAAAAATTTGCACTGATAAAAATTTGCATATATATTGCTCCTTTAATTCATGTATCTCCAGGTATTTTATAATCACTAAATTCATGACACTCTTTAATAACTATTTATATACTCTTTTTATAAATGAATAAACCAAGAGGTGGGACATAACCAGTTAAATAATGTCCATGCCTGCTTATCAGAGAGAAGGCAGACAGCATTATCCTTTCCCCTCACCCCACTACCTTGAGACAGAGATTGACCACAATCTTTACTGTGTTCAGAGACCAAAACAAGGGAAGGGGGAGGTAAAGGGTGGATGTGTTCCTTGTTTTGCTCCATTCTAACTCAACCTACAGAACTGCTCATGTTGAATGTTCCCTTCATTCAGATGGTGCATCAGCCTTGATGCTTCCCTCTGCTCCCAGAAACAGTTGATGCCTCTGTGAGCTGGCTGTTGTGCCTCTGTATTCTCTAACCTATAAATCCTTGCTCTAGTTACTAGAATGCTGCTTATCCTGCTGTCTCATACTTGTACTCAGCTTCTCCATCTCTCTGTATCCATTTGTTTTCTCGTGTTAGACTATTAACTCTTCCAGGCAGGGTCTAATTTTTTTTTCTGGGTTTGAATAGCTCCTAGCATTTGTTTGTGCCCTAGTCTATGACCAAGACTCTTAGGTAATACAGTAATAAAACTAAAAAGCTATAAAGACAATCAATTTAATCAATTTAAAGCCATCAGTGCCAAAATAAACCTATTAATAAATAAATTTTAAAAAACAGTTGGCTTTAATAAACAAATCTAAACTTATTTAATTTCTTTTGCCTGAGAAACCTCTATACATTAAGATCTTTTTCCGGGTTTGGAGAAATGATATTTCAGAACATAGCTAAGGAAGAAAACACTGTATGGATGACTATTACACTTTGTCAAAATACAAATTCTTTAGGAATTCTTAAAGTACTCTTGAAGTGATGACAAAAGGCCCTAAAAATTAATTTCTTGTACCCAGCATACATACCACACCTGTTACTCAGGAAAGGGCTCAGAACAATTCTGAATTCATGCCCAAATGTCCCAGGGACACTCTGTATAGCACCACAGATCCTTGCAACTACCAGTGGGTTGACACATCTGTGTGGACATTTAGACTGAGAGAAGGTATGCGGTTAAGCCTTTTTATTCAGGGATAAGGAATTAGAGGATTTAAAACACTGAAAGAAGTGACATTTTGTCACATGATCAACCCCCTGAAAGTGGTCTATAGCCATACCTGACAGAAGTGGACAGCTGCAAAGCACTTTAAAACAGCCTGATTGTGTGACAATCTGAACTCCCATTATGTGATTGTTCAGATAAAGGTGATCCAAAGTGGAGCACCTACATTAACTTTTGTCAGTTCCTGCCTGGAGAAAGGCTGAGCTGCATCAGCTCAACCCAACCCCTGGTGCTGTCTTTACAATGGGGTGGGAGGGAGGAGTATGTGATGGGGTTTCCCCAGCACTGGAGGGTAGGGGTTGGCGGATTGGAGTCTCTTTCCTCCAATGCAGGTTGGGCAAACACCAGCCCGAGCTTCCCCCAGCCCTTCTCCTCGCTCCTACCCTGAAGACAATACCAGAGCTGGGAGGTGGAGGAGAAGGGGCAGGGAAGGGGGAGTGGGGAGAGACTGCAGACACATAGCTGACTCCAAAGCAGAGCTTGCTCCCTCCACTCCAACTCAACAGAAAATATCTGTCACGTTGTGGGAGGTAGAGGATGGGGAGGAAGGGAATTTGCTGTAATTCATGGCGCCTTCTGTGAAGTGCCACAAGTTAGTCAGGAGCTGCATGTCGGTCAGTGCCCTAAAAATGCAAAACTTGTTTTATTGCCCCAGTTGCACATTCTTCTTCCCCCAACTTGCAACCTGACTCCTATGTGTCTTAGGGAGGGGTGTAATGTCATCAAAAGTGATGTCCTGAAAATATTTTTCAAGTCATTTGTCAAAGGAGGCTGAGTTAAGGTTGCACAGGGGGTTCAAATACATTTCTTTGTTGTATGGAGCTTGTTTTCATTGTCTTTAATGCATTTCCTGATTCCTAAACATGTTCATTTTCAACTAGAAACATTATCTAAAAGGCAACTTCAACTCTATTTAAATGAAATTTTTGTTAGTGATAGTTAATAGTTAATTTTAAAAGGCTTTCCTTACTTCCTAAATGTGCAATCTTTTCTTTATTTTTCTTGTTAAAAGCATGTTAAAAAAAAAAAGGTGCTCAATAGCTTTGTCTGAGAGATCATTATATTGTCCTTATTATTTAGAAATGTGCCTGTGGAATTTTCAGTTTAGCATATTGTTTCCCTTAATTTAATTAGGAAAGCTCTTCTTATTCTGCTCAATTTCTTTGGTTAGCATTAGCTCATTGTTTTGTTTCCTTTTCTTATTTGGCTAGTTGTTCTGCTTTTGATTTTTCCCCTTCTTATGTCAGTTTACCTACTGAAGGAACTCATCAAGCCTGATGTTGTAAAGTAAAATATAGCTCGCCCTCTTATTGCTCAAATCCAGCATTAGAAAATATTTCTCCTTGATATACATCTTGCTATATAGATTGTTTTTTTCTGTTCTACTCTCCAATATTTGTCTCTCTTTTTTCTCATCTTTGGTATTTTGAGGGTCTCTTCTGTCCTCTCATTTGTGCATATTTAAATTGCATGTTTTCTCTCTCTCTCCTTTTCTCTTTCTGTTTTTATGGTGTTACTTCTTTCCCAGAATCTTCCTTCTTCACAAAGCTTCAACTTTCCATTTAAAATGGCTAACTGAGCTAGAGCTATGTGGTAATTGATTGGAAGTCAGTCAATAACTCAGAGCTCTGCAGGGAACTAATACATTCTGAATCATATATATTCTCTTGACTTATTCCCATGCATGTAGCTCTCTCTTTTGCTGTCTGTCTTTGGCAAAATATTTAGGTGCAGAAAAAAAACCCAAGTGTGACAAGACAAAATAGAACAAAATAACAAGGGATGTGGTATAAATTTCAAAATGCAATTTAGAAAATAATTTTTAAAAAGTCCATAACAGATTCATATAAAGTACATTTAACTCAGTCCATCAGTGAGAAACATAAGCAGTGTTTTCTACAAAGAAATTAAAAAAACATAATTTGGAAGTGAAGGCCTGGATCCTACATTTGACTGAAGATGGGTGCATGTCTACATCTATGTGAAGATCTATTTAAGGTCCAACACATAATATAGAGAGGATACAGAATTTGTTAGATCATTATGCTCAATGAGCTGTCATAAATGGCTCACTCTCTAGCTGGGAGGAGTATCAAGTGAAGTTCCCCAGATGTCCTAAGTTCTGTACTGGATAAGGTTTCACATAATTTGCATCACAAATATAGACTGGGAAATGATTGGCTAGACAGTACTATAGAGGACTTAGGAGTTAGCGGACCATAAGTTGAAAATAAGCCTAGTGTTGCTGTTGTTGCAAAAAAAAAAAAAAAAAAGCCAATATACTAAGTTGCATCAACAGAAGTGCCACTTGCAAATCAAGGGATGCAATTATTCCAATCTATTCTCAAGTGACCTCATGAGGTCTCTTCTGGCCCTACTTTCTTATGATCCTGTGTTTACCCCAACCATGCTGTTGGTCCTATACCAGATATTAGCTACAAGAATTTTCTCTTTCATGAATGTTGGTCATTTTTGTTTGCAAAAAACCCAGACAAACAAAACTCAAAACATCACTGATGCAACTGAGAAAACGGAAATATATATTTTTTTCTCAGCAGTAATAGGCTGGAAAATTATTAGCTGTAAAATAAACACATAATTTCCAAACACCTTTATTTTATTTACATTCAGAAGGGCTTCTCAAGTGTTAAATTTCTGTAATAGTGAGCCGGTGCAGCTTTCTCTTTAAGAATGGAAGACAAAAGAAAACTGAACATTCATGGCTGGACAAAAGGTTCTATGAAGCATTAAAACCCATTTAAATCTCTAGGACTGTACTTAAGTCCAATTAAAGCCATTCACAGGTGTTTCTATTGACCTTTTGAAAGGGGTAAGTTGTATGCACTGCCAGTAATGGGGGGTTAAAAACTTCAAACATGTATGCCAGGTGGGAATGCTACTGTATCTGAACCTTTAATAATACAAAAATATTTAAAAATCTTTAGCTAATATTTCAAATCGGTATAAACAGCCTATCTTATTCCATCAGCAGGGATCTTTATTATTCCCTATAAATTCAGATAAGTTTTTCCTTGCTGTATATATCTTGTCAGGATAGTTAAACTATTTCATCCTAAATATCTCCAAAGGATCATTGATAATAAATATAAGTAATGCTCTATAATACCACCTAATGAATTTTTAATGTTCATACCAATTTAATGTAATCCATCTCTTTGTATCTCAATGTCGATGGCACAATAGAAGCAGAATTAGTTTAAAGAAAGCTGTTTGTAACAACAAAAAACCTCTTATTTAAACCCTTAATTAATTCCACCTATTTTTAGCACTTGAATTATTTAATCATTTATTTGATCAAAATAAAAATCAATTAAAAAAATTAAGTGGCATATTTGTAAGAGTTTCATGTATCAATATATTTTGACGGTTTCCACAATTTTTAATTCTTTAAAAAAGAGTGAAAAATCAGGCTCACTCATTCTGAAACCTTTTCCGTTTGGACATACTTGGATAATATATATTCTACATAAAACGTTCTAGCTAAAAGTTTTAGTACTAGAATAAACTTTAGAAAATAAATTAATGTTACATAAGATTATATGTCATCAAAGGAGAAAATTAATTTTAATTAAAAAATAAATAACCAAGGATCCAATCCTGCAAACTTTCACTTATAAATACAAGTCAGTTGTTACAATGACTAGTCTTGCTGGCTCTAGCTGAAGTATTCAGAGTAGAAGGCGCTATGGCATCAGCTCAGAAAAACTCTTAAGAAACGGCTTATGGCCATCCATATTGGAAATAATGCTGAAACATATTTTTAACTAAGCGTGTACCCTGTTACCAATGGGACTTAACCATTTACTTAAGTTCCTGAATAGGGGCTTATTCTCAGCAGTCAGAATTTTCAGAATTTTGGAGCTAAGGCCATTCAATTTGTCTTGAATTTCTCTAGGTGTTTCATTTTATTTTTAATTTTTATGAATGCTTTTTGAAACTTTAATTGTGAGGGATGATGAACTCCAACTTTTTGTCATTTTTTAAAATTCACTCAGTACTTGATTGAAGAGTTAATTCAGCTCTATGGAAAAATGAGAGATGTAATGAACAGAAAGGCCTTCCAATATGAGAGATATTCTTCTCAATTCTTCTTGACAGGTGAGGGATGGTAAATAGACAAAACAGAGTCAAGCTATGCAGCAAACTTGTAAAAAGAATGACTCTGGTAATGCATAAAGACAGCATGCGCATCAATGAATACTTACATAAATGTCTGCACCATAAAATCCATCCTGGTAAACAACACTGCAAGGATGCACACACAAAGAAAAACATCCAAATTAGTGCATTTCCACATGCAAACACCACTAATCCCTGCACGGCTGAGGTTAGTCTCATCACAAAAAAGAAAAAAAAGAAAACAATCCCCAACCCACTGAAAAGGAGGGCATTCTTCACATTGGTTAAGGAGGTTGGTAGTAATATCTGAAGAAATTGTACTGAATGTCATAGTATCTGTATAATGAGAGCCAAATGCTTAGACAAAGAGAGGTTAAGTGCATTGGTGACTACTTCTCTTTTGATTGTAGCTTTCCCCTTAAAAATGTCAATAGGCCAAGCCTGCTATCAACTTTTAAGAAGTCCCATTAACTTGAAAAAGTCATGATGATATACAGAGTATTGCCAAAAAAGATTCATGCAACTAAGTTCCATAATTTTGGTTGAAAACAGAACCATTTTGCATGCTATGCAAATACTCAAAACTTGCATAAGAAGTCATTGCTTCAACTACAACATGGAAAACATTGCGCAGTTTCCATTTTTTAGGGTATTTTAAAAGAAATCCTTCCCTTTTTATAGCATAAACAAAAGACTCCTATTTATATCCCTTTTAAGCTACAAAATAATAATTTTAAATCAAAAACAAAGAAAACACTTTGGACCAAATTTACCCGGATGAAAGCAAAACACCTACAGAGATTGGTCTCAGGAATCTGACTTAATTGGTGAAACATGAGTAGAGATGCTATATCTGCCAGTCTGTTCTATATCTTTTGTAGTAGTTATCAGTTCTGCTTAGTATAAAAATACTCTTTGGAAGAATTATTGATTTTATTGATACAAGTTATGTTTAAAAATGTAAAACTATGAGAAAGATTAAAAAGTATAATTCGATCATCTACTGTGCTACTACCTTCTTTTCCTTTGGTCACGGGATTTTGTTATTTCTATAGGAGACTTACCACTCTTCTGACAAAGGTGGTAAAATAAGTGGTACTCTATCAATTGAGGCATGGCTCAAATTAAAAAGTCTCTATTAGGGAACACCAACTAACATTGTTCAGCCTGAGGTACATTTAAGAATCTGACAACACATGGCTATTAAAGCTTGCATGACATTTTTCATAAGCATGCAAGTGTTGCCTTTGCTCCTTTGGCTATATTACAACTTGGCAGACTACATTCTACTGATCTAAATGTACTTGTAGTTTTGGTTGGGTGTTAGTTTTTGCTTCTTACCTGAAATCATACTAATTTTACCCCCAGAGGAGTTACAGTCAGCCAAGACAAATTACTGATGTGTATAGCTTACATTTTAGTTTAGAAATCATTCAGGATGAAATGCACACTGTACAGCAAATATATTTCATTGGGTATATTGGCATAAGTTGGAGCAATTCAGTGGGGAATAGGGCCTACTAATTTTAAAATTTGGAGTAAACACATAGCTAAAATTTTTGCAACCTACAAACTCTTTCTATATGAGCATAGTTGTTCTAAAAGTTAATTACTTAGGTGATTTTGGGGGGGGAAGGAGGGGAGTTGTAGTCTCTATTTGGTTGGGTTTAAGTCTAATCTTAACCAAAGTAATCTCTGAATTTCTAATAAGCATTTTAACATCAAAGAAACAGTAACTAAGCAATGAGATTCATATGACTAAATTCCAAACAGGGAAGTCAATCTGTGTCCACGCGATATACAGCAAACCAAACCAAATGTGCATGCATGTGTGCACACGTGCGTGTGCGCACACACACACACCTCTTTATAAAAAACACTAACTACAAACAATAGTAAATAATGGAAAGCCAGTACTAGACTGCAAGTTAGTCTGAGATCTGCAATTGTCGTGGGCAGGTGCTGTCAGATCCTACATTCCAACAGAATATGTTCCTGTGGGAAGACTGTGGCAGATGAATTAAATTACTCTTTATGGTCTTGTTTGTTCTTTCAAGAAATAAGAGGAAAATGGATCTTTCCAATTATGGAAAATTTAAATACTGGGCTAATGAAGAAAAAACATTTTGACTTCTCCTGTCCTATACTCCTCAGATATATTTGCATTACTTGCACAAAGAAGAGAGACTATCAGATAGAATTCCCTTGTTTTATTTTATTGTCCTCAGCTTCATCCTGTCTTTTTTTGTACCATCTTGTGTTCTATTTAAATTTTGTGGAAACTATTAGAATGGATAATTTCATTGTATTTTTTAGCAAAAATAATAAATTATATTTTTATATTACATATAATTGTTATTATTCGTGTTATTGTATTGTTGTAGCAAAAGCTGTTATATAAATCGTGACTAGGGAACAGGTTTTGCCATTGACTTCAATGAGGCCAGTATTTCTCTCTATTTGTTTTCCTTTTTAATATCCCACCTGAACAGAGATCCTTAAACCTGTGGTCTGCACAGCACTTGCTGGTAATCCCTGCAGAGCTAGTTGGGCACAAAGAGAGTGCTGACTATCCTCTCAAAATATTAATTTCTCAAAGGACTACAGCAATACTCAAAATGCTTCTTCATTGTGAATTGTCCATCAACATGCACAAAAATTCAGTTGCTACCAGAAGAATAACTGTTTTCATAGTAGAAATCAAACTTCATGAATATTCATGATCTTTCACCTCTTTCTCACCAAAAGTGGTGGTTGCAAGAGAAAAATAAGCAGACTCCAACAAGGGAGAAGTCAGTCCTGGGAGAGTCTCTCTTGAGACTCTTTCTCCCAGCTTAACTCCTCCAAGGGACCAGGAGGAATGGAGCCATGGGAAAAGCAACCATGTTTTCCTGAGACTGGGGTCACCCGAGTCTGAAGAAGGCATGGGGGGAAGCTTTTCCTGCCCCTCCCATAGACCATGAGTGCAGAACAGGAGCAGCTACCAGCTACTCCTTACTGGCTCCTCACACTCTGGAGACAACTCTGGTGTGAGAAGCAGGCCGGGAGCTTGGCCACACTGCTCCATCTGCTTCTCACACCAGAGCCCCTGAAGGGAGAAGTGGGTGGGGACTTTGCTGCTCTGCTCCTTTCTCCTTCTGGACTGGCCCTGCAGCCCCCAGTTTGGGAAAAGATGAGAGGCTTTGCCAGCCCTACCAGCTTTCTCTTGCTGCCCCCACTACCCAGCTCGGCAGCAGGGACAGCAATGTAAAAGCCTGGGACGCCAGGGAGTGGGTTTCTTCCCAGCCCCACTGACTTGTAAACTGCTGTCCCTGCTGCCCACCTGAGTGGTACAGAGGACAAAAGGAAGATGTATTCAGATGTATTTTATGATTTAGACTTTATCAGTGAAGAGAAGTATCTTGGCCCATTTAAAATGTATCTCTGAACAACATATTGCATATACAGTAATTATATCCTGAAATCATTTCTCACTGGCTATGGAACACTGTTTTCCCAGGACTCTCATTCTAGATCTGTTCAGCATTTGTTGCAACTGTTGTGCTCCTATCTCTCTGATACTTCTAATGACATATTTTTAATACATAACTTAAGAAAAATTATTGGTACCTTTAGATTCTTCCATCTTTATAACGTCATAGGGTATTAGTCTGTCATTAGTACTTTGTCACAATGTGACCATCATCTCTCAAGACTTAGGAGGAGAATTCAAAAAAGCCAGTTGCTCCTATATATTTCACTCAAAGTCTACAATGTTACACCAGCTAAGTACATAGCCCAGGTACCTATATCAAGTACACAGTCTGAGGGATATTTATGGTGTTTGTTACATTTGATCTGATCAACTATAGCACAAATATAGACAGTAAACTTTTCCTTCATGCCAGAGCAGGGGAAAGGATATCCTTTTGTTGGCTGACAACTGCATCGAGTGATAAAAGGAAGAGGGTATTTCTAATTGCTGAAGCAAGGACACAAAAACTAAAAAAAAAATAGACTGATGCTTTTTTTTCAGTTGTCAGTCTAGGTCAGAAGGAGACAAATACAACAACTTCTTGTTTTGAAACAATTTTACTTTAAGTTTGTGAATGTACTAAGTTAATCTCCAGATTTATGAGTCTGAACAGATTTCTTAATAGCTAGTAAAATGTAATGGCTGCATTTTAGAATGTTTTTAATGTTCCAGTACTTTTCAAGAAACCAGGTCTTGACACTGATGTTCTCATCAACTTTAGCCCAGTCTACAGAATCATAGAACCACAGAAAATTAGGGTGGGAAGGGACCTCAGGAAGTCATCTAGCCCAGCCAACTGCTCAAAGCAGGACCATCCTCAACTAGATCACCCCAGCCAAGGCTTTCCCTAGCCAGGTCTTAAAAGCTTCCAAGGACAGAGATTCCACAAACTTACCGGGTAACCTGTTCCAGTGTTTTACTACCCTTCCAGTGAGAAAGTTTTTCCTAATATCTAACCTAAAGTGCTGCATCTTGAAACCATTGTTTCTTGTTCTGTCATCTGCCACCATTGAGAACAGTCTAGCTCCACCTTCTTTGGACCCACCCTTCAGGTAGTTGAAGACTACTATTAAATCTGCCCTCAGACTTCTCTTCTGCAGACTAAACAAGCCCAGTTCCCTTAGCCTCTCCTCAGAAGTCATGTGCACCAGACCCCTAAACATTTTTGTTGCCCTTTGGTGGACTCTCAGCAATGTGTCCACATACTTTCTGTAGCAGGAGGCACAAAACTGAACACAGTACTGTGGCCTCATCAGTGCACAATAGAAGGGAATAATTAGTTCTTGTAATCTAATGGCAACACTCCTACCAATGTAGCCCAGTATACCATGAGCTTTCTTGGCTACAAGGGCACACTGTTGACTCATATTCAGCTTATAGTCCACTCTAACCCACAGGTCCTTTTCTGCAGAGCTGCTGCCTAGCCAGTCAGTCCCCAGCCTGTAGCTGTGACTGGGATTGTTTTGTCCTAAGTGCAAGACTTTGCACTTGCCCTTGTTGAGCCTTATGAGATTACTTTTGGTCTTACCCCGCCCCCTCCTCACACGCTACAGAAAGGATGTGGACACATTGGAGAGGGTCCAGTGGAGGGCAACAAAAATGATATGATGAGGGAGTTGGGGGACATAACTTATGAGGAGAAGCTGAGGGAACTGGTCTTATTTAGATTAGTGAAGAGGGGGGACTGAGAGGGGACTTAATAGCAGCCTTCAACTCCCTAAAGTAGGGTTCACAAGAGGATGGAGCTGGACTGTTCTCAGTGGTGGCAGATGACAGAACAAGGAACAATGGTCTCAAGTTGCAGCAATGGAAGTTTAGGTTTGGTATTAGGAAGAATTTTCTCATTGGAAGGGTAGTACAACACTGGAACAGTTTACTCAGAGAGGTGGTAGAAGCTCAACCCTTGGAGGTTTTCAGGAAATCAGGTTGGTCAGGCATGACTTACCCTTGGTGAACCCATGCTGACTGTTCTCAATCACCTTCTCTTCCAAGTACCAAAAAATGGATTCCTTGGGAACCTGTTCCATACTGTTTCCAGGAAGTCATGTGAGGCTGACTAGTCTACAATTTCCTTGATCTTCTTTTTTTCCCTGTCTTAGAGATGGGCACTATATTTGCCCTTTTCTAATCTTCTGGGACCTCTCCCGATCACCATGAATTTTCAAAGATGATGGCCAACGATTCTGCAATCACATCAGCAAACTCTTTTGGGTACATCTCACCTGGCCCCATGGACTTGTATATGCCCAGCTTTTCTACGTAGTCCCTAACCTGATTTTTTACCATTTGGCTGCTCACCTCCTCCCCAAACTGTGTTGCCAGGTGAAGTAGTCTGGGAGCTGTCCTTGCCTGTAAAGATTGAGGTAAAAATAGCATTGAATACTTCAGCCTTTTCTGTATCCTCCATCACTAATTCCGTCACCCCATCCAGTAAGGGGCCCATGGGCGACAAGTGCTGTCTTAGTTGGGGGGAGCACATGCCCCCCTGTAACCAAACCCATCAACTGGGGGGGCTCACCCTGCATCTGATCTCACTGCTCAGGGGGACCCCTGCAGCTGTTCCCATGATGGCCAATCACTGCAGTTGATTTGTGCAGCTGCTTTCAGGAGTGGCTGTGGCTGCTTCTGTGAGTGACTGCTGTAACTGGCCTGCGCTTGCAGGGGGGCACCGGTGCTCCAACCTGCCCATCACCTAAGCAGTGAGTGCAGCCAGTCAGGGGGTGCACTGGCACTCTCAGGGTGCACCCTTTATGTGTTGCCACTGAAGGGACCCATACTTTCCCTGATCCTCCTTTTGTTATTAACATACTTGTAGAAAGCCTTCTCGATAGCCTTCATGTCCTCCGCTAGCTGCAACTCCAGTTGTGCTTTGGCCTTCATGAATTCATCCCTGAATGTCCAAGCGATACTCTTATACTCCTCCCTAGTTGTTTGGCTCAGCTATTCACTTTTTGTGCAAAGTTACCAACCAAGTTAAAGTAACATAGATCTTATTTTCATTTCTATGATACTAATTAAGGGCAACAATCTGATGTCATGATTATTTATTATAATCATTTATATTTAATTAGTATTCATTATTATATTTATTTATTATAATTATTAATTATTAAATTTTTAACAATTTATTACTTGTTATATATTTATTATTATGATTATGTCATTATAAGGACAGCCTGGTCTATTCATCATGTTCACGGGGCACTATGCTTTAGTATCCCTGGATGTTCAGCAGCAGCAGCAGTGCTTTTCTCTTGCATGTATGATTAAATGCTTACCCCCTTTTCTTTCTGGTAGTCAGCATGCTGTTGGTAGTGAGAAATACCTTTGTTAACCTCCATTATATTGCAATAACTCAAGCTCATGGAGCTCATGAAGCATGAAGAATATGCTGAAGCTACAGGCAGCACAGAAAGTAATAGTGTGAAGTCAGTACTAATTCCCAATTCAATTCCAAATGAACTTCAAAGATTTTGATGAATTTCCATTGGAAAAACATGACTACATTAAAATGGCTGAAGTGGCACTTTGGAAAGAGCTAAAGCCTGCACCTTGGCCTCTTCTTCAATTGGGAAACTGGAATGATTGTCTCTGGTTAAAGTATGAGTGAATTATAGATTTTGTGATGTTAACATAGCTAATTTTCAGTTGTATTCTATAACCACCTGAAAAAATTACATTTTCATTTCAAGAAAAAATTGTCTTTTTCTTCAGTAAAAAAAAGCAAGCACAAAATCTACAACCCAAACTTCAGACCTTCTCCTTGATCTTATTGAGATACATAAGCATCACTCCATACTGCTTAATGCTCCATTGGCATAAGGTCCCAAGGGAAACTTACATCACTGCTGTAACGTAAGAACTTTGGATCAGAAACCCATAAACATTCCCCATGGCTCCATCTCTTAATTCTGTTTGAGTTTCAAAGTGAAGAATCAAGACTTCAGATTTCAGCAACATTATTTTGGCTACATGACAGAAATGGTGATAGCAGAATTAAAAAAAAAAAGATTTGGAATGTATAATGGCAACACCCACATTAAATTGGACATAACTATAACTATACTCTCTCTCTACGTATGCATATACAGTATCAATCTATAATATGTATCTCTCTCTCTCTCTCTACACACACACATATATGGCAATATCATATATAAATGATATACACATAATCATACCCAATTTAATGTAGATATTGTCACATAAATGTAGTATAGAAGAACTAGTGCTTTAGTAGCTAGAAAAACTAGTCACTAACAGATTGCTGTTCACTAAAAAGAAACCCCTATGGTTATGTTATTCCCTAATAGCTCATTATGAGGATTCTTATCATTGCCTGATCTTTCAAAGGAAGGTACAATCATCATAGCTGGATCAGTGCTCTCATCTACTATGGGATTTCCTCTTGCTGCTGTTTTGTAAATTGTGTATGAGGAGAAAAAGGAGGACGTGTAGTAGCATGGCTGACTTCACAATACCCTCTGAACTTTTAAGGTGACTGGGTGAAGACAAAAAAAATTAGACGTATGCTGCCTCCACCTTTTTTAATCTTTATGCTGTATAACAAAGTTATTAAAAGGTTTCTTAACAATGTTTTATTCCACTGATTGAGACCTCTAAGGTATCAATCTTGTGTCCCTTGCTTTGCTGAAGATCTTGTTAGGACCTAGTGGGCACATGTAATCTTCAAGAGCTTTAAAAGAGTAGGTGGAGCTGCCTGTAGTGATTTTAATGTTACATCTGCAAACTCCTATAGTGGCACAGGCAAGCTATAGGGGTGTGTGAAGCTTTGTTTGCTGATTCAATTAGGAGAAAATTAAGCCCAATTCAGAGGCTAAATCACTGAATCTGAATCAAATCAAGAGACCAGAAAAGCCCCACTGGACTGATTTGGAGCCTCCAAATTGATTCGGAAAACGTTCAGAAAAAGATTTGGAGATTCAGAAGGCAGTCTTTCAGGGAAACAGAAACTGAGAAGAGGGAGGGAGAGCAGACAGGGAAAGACTGACATCTGTAGCCAGGCCAGTGACTGTGATATTTCCCTGGGTCCCCTTCCAATCACAGTGCTCTGGGGAAGGGACATAGAAACAGCACACAAGCCTCTGTCTGTAGCCCTTCTGTCTCTTTTGTGAGCTGGTTCTTCCTAAGCACCAGGAAGGCCCCCTGTTACAGGCTACCGTCCCTGCTAGTTTCATCCTGCTACACCTTAACATACATGCAAAGTCGCACATAATGTGTTTTTCTTTCAAAGGTTTAAGGTGCAGTTTCCTTGAAACCCCTGTACCTATATCCTTGACATCTGGCAGGCTTCATCCCTGATGTTTTCATCCAAATCTGCCCCCAAATGACAAAGTTATAGGTATTTCAGTGATTTCCCATTATAGTCTATGGCTGAATCTCCAAATCTCTCTGATTCAGTGCCAAATCTTCCAAAGCCAATTTGGCTAAATGGATTTTGGACAGTGATCTGAATCTCTGAATCAAATCACTATCCTCCCAATTGGCTGAATTCAAATCCAAATAGAATACTTCCCTATTTGCCCAGGCCTAGTAAGCTAACCTCTTGCAATTTAACACTGAATGAATAAGATTTAAAGGTACATTGGCTTTGTTCCATATATACCATTATAGGAGTTTGCAGATGTAAGAGTTTTATCAGAACATTTTAGACAGGTTTCTTCTGATACCAATAAAAGAAAACTATTTCTGGTCATTTAAAAATACTTACAAATATTAATGGATTTAGACCTCTTAAGAAGAGGTCATGAGTACACTAACTTTTCTGTCCCTGTGAAGGGATGACAGCGGCAGTGAACCCTGTCCTATGCTTCTCTGTCAATATGTCTCAGTGTGGAACTGGAAGGACCAGATTTAAGGCTTAGTGCATTGCTCAACTCCCATGTTGAGATAATTATTTCTTTCAATTACGTTTATGAGGCCATGAATTTATTCAAAACCTTAGGATATAATTATAATCCTAAACACTGATTCAGTATGAGGCAGAGTTTCTGTTCTCCAGTATTAACACAGGGAGACACAACCATGGGGAACACAAAATGGGATTGCTTATAGGATTGCTAGGGAAGAGCAGTTAACGAGTTTTATATTTGTAAATAAGGTGCAGAATGCTGTCTTTTCAGGATGTTTTGGCATGAAGGGAGAAGGGCCATAGGGACCCACTATTCAATTCCACCCTGACCAGGCTGGTCATTTTCTGGGTGGTGTCAGAAGTCCTCCATAGCATTACATAGCTAGATTAGGGCAAGTGGACTTGAACATGGGCAGAAAGATAAGGATGTTTTATGCCAACTGTACATGTTCTCTTAGTGAGAAAAGTCTCATTTCCTATCCTGAAATATGTTCATTCAGCCTTTGTCCTGTTTCATGAACCCACTGATTAACTTCACGTGGGCCATCAAACAGCTAATAGAATGGGAACAGTCAGACATAACATTCATATCTCTAGAAAACTATACATGTACAAGCTGTTACTATCTGTTACATCTGCACATTTTGGCAATTTATCTTCTACTTTAAAGCAGTTAAAAAATCATTTCATAGGTGCTACCAAACAAATGTAAGTGGTATAGTCAATACAATAATTACATTTTTCCATTTTCACTGGTGGAAGTAATAAAGAACTGAAACCACTTGTTTGGAAAGTTTTAACAATAAAGTTGTGACAATTTATTTTATAAGTTCTTTGGCCAATACTGACTGGTTCCTATAGATGAGGAAAATAGATGGGAAAATCATTTCCTATTTTCCCATTCAGTGGCAAGAATTTATGTTATAAAAAAAAATATTTGTTTGCTTCAGGGAATTAATTGAGGGCATCGCAGCAGAAAAAGAAAGCTGAAGGTCACTTTATTGCTGTGGGTTGGTAAGGCATTTTCTTTCAACATTTGCGTTCATACTCAGAAAGTGGATTTTCTGAATGGGAGTTTATGTGAATATGGAGAAAAACCTATATGAAAACACTATCAATAATATAACTAAACAGAAGATGGTTCTTTTGTATGGTATTATATATCTTGAATGGGAAATCAGAGAGTTAAATTAAGTTTTGTGTTTGGAACCAAAACTAGAAGGTGGTACTTTGTAAATTATTCTGATATAGGGTAGAATTCTACAGAATACCAAACAACATAAGAAAGATCTATAAAAAATAATCTAACTTGTTGGGAAAAAAAAACCCTGTTTTTCTTCAGTCTCATCTTCTCAACCCTGATATTTTAACAATATATAAGATTTGGTACAATTTGCTACATTACAAAGGCAGAAGAGCTGCTGCACATTACAAAACAATTTTTTTTTAGAGCTCTGGAATTAAGGGATAGATAGTCTTTTAGAAAAAAAATGATTTGTATATTTTTTCAAGTATTTTACAAATGTTTCCATTGCCTTTACTGCTCTTATTTACTCTTATGCACTTCTCGTACTTTTATGTTTGTCTTTCTACCTTTTTGCCTCTCTCATGCACACTGATCCCAGAGAGTTTCTGGGATAGAGAGATTAGGTGGGCTTGGTACTCAAGGCAAATGTCCTCTGCTGGGTTAAAATAATCAGACCAGCAAACTATTTCATAACTCAAACAAACAATCAGAACAACCTCTTTTGTAACGGTTAAAATAACTGTAAATTTCTAATAATCAAGTTATTTCACTAGAAAATACATGATCTTTTGTATATGCTTACATAGTGCATCACAATCCTTTAAATGTATTTTTATTTCTACCTGTTCAGTATAGAGCTGATTCCCTTGTGATTGGATATAAATCATAGAATACTGCACCTTTTTAAAAATTAAAATTAGCCATCTTAAAAATGAACCTGGAGCTCAGGAGGCATAACTAGGTATAACTAATTAAAAACCCTTTCACATGAGAATTAGGCTGTTCTTTAATTAATAGAAAAACTTCTTGTTTGTTAAGTCATGGAAAATAATTTGTTTTTGGCATTCTGGGTATCACTTCTGGTCACTTTATAATAATATGACATGCATCTTGCTAATAATGTAGCACAGCTGTTTCTGCACTATAGAAAGTACAGAAACTGAAATGCAAACATCAGGCTCAGTCTCTAGAAGCAAGTAGGGTTCTAACGTGTAGAAAATAGAAAATATACAGATTCTTTCATAAAGGTCAATATCTTACCCAGCTAAAAAAACCCCAAAAAACAATTAATATAGAAGAATTCAAAGAGAAAAGGGATATGTGCAGAGCCAGCCTTAGGGAAAATGGCACCTTGGATGAACTTGTATTTTGGCATCACCCCCTGACGCCTCTCCCAATCCAGCAGCACTGCTACAGGAAGAGGCAGGCAAGCAGTGGCACAGGATGCAGTTCTATGGAGAGGCAGAGTGGCATGGTGCACCATGCAGGCAGGCGGGCACTGCTGCTGCTGGCTCGGCTTCTCCTGAGCTGTGGCTGATGGTGAGGAGTGGGTTTGGCACTGCTCCTGGCTGGGGCGGGGGTTGGCCACGGCATGGTGGGGAGAGAGCACTGCTGTGAGCGCAGGCTGTTCATCTGTGTGTGTGTGTGTGCGCGCGCGCGCGCGCGTTTAGGTAAGGGAGCTTAGTAAGTCCTTGTCACAGGAGAGAAATCAGCTGGGGAGCTAGGTTCATTTGTGCATGTGTCTTAGTGGAAAAGCATCTATAAACACAATGGGAACTACACTGGATGGGAGTATGAATGGGAGCAAAACAGGTGGTTCTTGGGGGCTAATGAAACTCTTTGCTACTGCTCTCCTCCTTCCCGTATTGGTGTGCTTGGAGATTGGCATCTATCTGATCCATTCAAGTACTCACTGTATATATCCCTTCCTCAGCATCCTTCCTCCAAGTCTTTCCTACAGTTGTACTCCAAAATACTTTTGCCAGTCTGGGAATGGGGTTCAGAAAGCTGGCTATTTGGTACTGAGCTTCCACTGTAAAGTTTCTTGGCATTGTACTTTGGCATTGTCTTAGTGACTACACTGAGGGTTTTGGGGTGTTTTTGTGGGTTTGTTGGGGGGGGTTGTTTGTTTGTTTGTTTGTTTGTTGTTTTTTTACAAAAAACAAAACAAAAAAGAATGAATGAAAAGAAAAGAACAGCTGAAGACACTCAAGCCATCTCCAGCTTTTTTCCTTGACAGTCTCTCTCTCTTGTTTATTTAGTACAAAAATATCTTTTAACAGTATGACACCTTGGCAAATAAGGATACCAAACTACAGAAACAGAGAAAGGTTCTGTTCCATGTATACAGTAACTACTAAGAAAAAGTACTCTGATAACTAAGTGTGGGTGTATTTTCTACCATAGGCATAAGTGTTGCATGATGAATGGAAGGACAGAGAAACATAAGTCCACTGTGGCAGACAACTAAAATAATAAAACCTGATGTTTAGAAGGCCCCAGGCAGACATTACACTTAAGATGTGATTAAACAGTTAATCGTAACTTAGTGCAAACTGGCCACACATGCAGGTGAATAATGGCGCAATAAAAAAAGACACCAGCTACAGAGTGATCACACCAAATATGTATAATAACTTTGTAGTTAGTGCCCTTTGCACCTTAAATTGAATGTGTAACAGGGAACAACTCAGGACTCGAGCCCAGGAGCAGTCCCGATCACCTGGTTATTAATTGACAGGAACCACCTTGGGATTTGAATCCTGGGGTGGTCTTTGCCCTCTGACAGCAGATAGGATGACTTCAGGGTTCGAACCTTGGGGTCATCCTGATCAGCTGACTGTCAGCTGGCAAGGTTATTGCCAGCTTACTGCACATTGGACTGCCCTGATCTGGGGCTCAAGCTCCAGGGCAGCCCCAATCAGCTGATCATAGCAGATCAGAACTTCCCTAGGCTCAACCTGTGGGGCAGTCCAAATCTGCCATCAGTTGGCTGATTGTTGGTGGACTCCAGGGACAGTCTGTGGGCCCCAACAGTCCCATGGATCCTCAGTGACAGCCAATGATGATTGTTGAGATCTCAACCTGCCAGTGCAGGGAGACCCTGGGATCATGTTAGGCCTCCTGCCATGCACCATGGCCAGAGGCATGACTACTGGGATCAGGAATCAGATCCCATCATGCCTTCAAATGAACGTTTGTCTGGGGCTGAAATGTTTGAGCACCAACAGTTCCTGTTTAAGACAATGGAAATAGCCAGTGTTTTGCAAATCATAATTCTTATGCTGAAGTGGCAAGAAAAAGTAAAATGTCCACTGTCATCATACCTACTTGTTTGGCAGCTTCATAAACACTTACTGAAGCAGTAATTCTAGAACCACTTTCCCCTGATGTCTCTGCTAGTTCTGTTATTATAGGAAATCAGTTTCCACTCTGATATCTGAAGAAAGTTTACCTGACATTTCTTTCCACCCCCCCCCCCCGTCTTCCTAGTAGAAGTAACATGTACATTATGGTTTCACTTTAAACTAAGAACAATAGACAAACAAATCAGAAATGATCCCTTTTTGGTGATGGGTGCATGCAAAAGTTAAATGATATATATTTATGGGCTTCTCTAAAGTATATTGCAAAGGCTTATTTTGAATTCCTTTACACATTTTAATTAATACATTTAAAAACTCTAGTGTTGACAAGACAAATTGTATTTGAGTCCACAATAGCTGGTAGAGGTTAACCTTTGACACTTCACCAGCAATCATCTAAGCCAGTTAAGAATCTGACAGACTAAGAAGAAGTAAGTAACATCTTTCTGACCCCATCACAGCACTTCTTGCCTTCACAGATACCAGCCTTAATGAAAGTCTATGAATCAATAAGCTTGTAAGGTGGAAGAGATCTCTTCCTGCCCACACAAATGTTTCTAACTGTCATGTTGTATAACAAGAGACCCCTGCAGCATAACTGACCTTAAGCATCCCAGAGAATAGTTCTGAATCTTTCCAGAACCTATTTGTATAGAAGTTTTGCAATGAAGATAACGCTTGTAATACACTTCAAAATTGAATTCTTCTTCTGCCAAGTACTAGCCAATCTATATTATAGCAATCATATCTAGCAATCGTTATAGTTAAGGCTAAAAGTCACTTTCAGATGCAAGTTTCTTCTTAACTTTTCTATGTTACAATCTGAAACAAACTTATAATTTAAATATTTATTATGTAACTCAATTAACTAGGGAAGGGCAATGATCTAGTGTTTTCTACCATAAAAATCAGATGCAGTCTTTATCATGTAATACTTAAGAAAGCTTAAAATTGTATAGCTAAAGTTACAGCTTAGATCACAAAACATATAGTAGGATACTGGGCACATTTGCATGTTTGTATACATATTTACACTGAAAGGCATGCATTCCAAGTAGTCATTCAGCTGTTGGGGCTTCCCAAGTTACTACCTTTTTAAAGTATAAGAACTCCAGATTCATTTTTCTTATAGTTAGGGATCATAAAAATCCATGCATCACACAGGAACCTTTGAGAAGAAGCCATCTTGTTTTATAAGCTATCATATACTTTCTTTTCTTTTCCCAAATTAGGTTTCTAACAATCACACAGGGTGCATCTACACATGCCAGTAATGAACAGCAATAAACTGTGGAGCTTATTGCTTCAGAATTTATTGCTCTCGGGAAGCTCCTGTGTGTGTGGTTTACACGTGCACCCAGACGGTAGCCCAATGAGCTAGGTCAAAGCAGCCCCAGTTAGCAGGGGGTCTGGATGTCAGCCTGTCGGCCAGGATTGCTTCAACAAGGATCAATGTACTGCAGAGGGCCTGGCTGGGGCATGAAGGTGTTTCAGTGTAGGGCCAGGTGACAGGCAGTCCTCATACTGAAGTACTTTCATGTCCCAACCAACTGGGTCACTATTTTCACATGCACTGCTG
>JAGPOW010002067.1:8042592-8054696 GCA_030014935.1 Caiman crocodilus
AAAAAACTCCACAGCAAGGTAGTACTTTTATTTACAAGTACTACCCTGCTGTGGAGTTTATTAGTTTCATGTGCCCTACTAGGGGCACCCATATAGAAGCTGAGATTTTTACTGTGCAATTAAGTAGTCAACTGTGCAGTAAATGTCTCATGCAGATGCATCCAAAGGAAACTTAAAATATGACAAATTAAAATAACTGACCTAGGCTGTAAGAAGCTGTCTCATTTGATTTAGGACTGATTGTCCCAGGATTTGAGCTGATTAAAAACAGAAGTGGCACAGATACTTACACACATCAACAATTCAAGCTGCATTGCTGCTCCTTCCAAGTAGCTGGCCAAAAAGAGTATGCAGCCTGATAGGTTTGTCTCTGAAATTAATTGCAGTAACCATACAGACATACAACAGAATCTGCTGGGGTTATCTGACCCCAGCTAGCTTTCTGCCTTTTGGGCAGGGGGTTAGGTCCAATGATCTCATGTGGTCCCTTCCAGCCCTAATGTCTATGAAATCTATGAAATCCCAGGATAAAGTATTGTTATATTTCATCTAGAATACTTCAGAGAAAATTGAAGTGGAATAATGGAATCATACCTTTGTACAAATCTGGGAAAAAAAAGCTTTCTCCTAGAACAAATGCAACATCTATTTGCACCCATTAAGATACCATCAGTGAGACTGAACAGTGCCTTAAATTAGGCGTGTCAAACATATGGCGGGTAAAGGAATTGACCATATGGCAGGCCTGCCACAGAATCCATGAGAAAACCTCCTGTTGGGCATGGCTATTTGCGGCCGACGGGTGGAGCAAGGGCTGTGTCAGCACAGTCCTACTCAGCCTGCTACCACTTCCACCACTGACCGTGCCACTGCCTGGTCCAGATCCAGCCCACAGGGAGCTAGGATGATTTTGACACTACTCCCTTAAATAATACCATATTTACTTGATTCCAAAATGAGTCCCCCTTCCCCATTTAATTAGGGGAAAAAAGTGCCTTGTCTTTGAACTAAGTAACTGGGGGACAGGGAGGATAAATGACAGGGAGGTGTTGCTACTTTGAACCTAATCCAGGGTCTGGGCTGGAGCCACAGCTTCTGCTTGCCACTGTACCTTACCCTCTCCACAGCTTCTTCCCCCCTGTCCTGCCTGTCACCTCTTTCCCCATCTCCCTTCCCCACATCCTCTGCACACCCCCACCCCTCACTGCTTACCATTACTCTGGTGGTGACAAGCTCCAGCCCTGCATATGCTTTCTTTGGCCCCGGTCTGGCCCAACAGCAGCAGTGGAGGCAGTAACTTCAGCTGGGCCCAGATGGCAGGGGGAGGAGAAAGGGAGAAAGGGAAGCCCAAGGCTTTGGGGAGAAAGTGATGTAGAGGGACAGGAACCAGGGGTCAAAGTGTGCGTTTGTGTGGGGGTTAAGGGAAAGGGTCAAGTTTTCTCCCCCACCATCTTACCATCTCCTATCTTCCCACTGCCTTCCCTACCATCTGCCCTGCCTCTGGGCTCCTCCAGTGCCTGCCCCTTCATCACCTATCTCAGCACCTACTGCTCTACCCCCCCCACCCCATCACCTGATTCCCTGCCACTGCTGGCCTCACCACAGTAGTCAGGGATTATGTTGCAGGGATGGGGGCAAAGAATCTCAATGATGAGATCCTACACGTGGATAATTGTAACTAAAGTATAAATGTTCCATATACAGACTGTAGTTACTAGGGAGCGGGGATGGGGGTAGTAATCTAAAATTCAGTGTCATCTTGGATTACGGTAAACACAATTGTTCTTAGAAACATGATTTACTCCAAAGCATTCAGTGATGTGGGAACTTGAATAGGGTGGAAAAATTAACAAAACTCACAAGTACTGCCCTATTTTGAGGAGATAGGCAATGCAGCCAGGAAAATCATGAGGTTTAGTGGCAGACTAAGGGTACTTGTGCTTCCTAGTAAAATGTCTGCCTTTTTGACTGAATGGATACATGCTTAAAGGGAAAGTAAGGCTACTATAAGACAGAAATACAAGCTAGTGGGGAAATTACAAAATAAAGGAGAGGTTTTTCTACTGTGGCCTTTTCTTAAAGTGTACTGTTGTAAGTGTTGTTTCAGCACTTCAGGGAGGTCTTAAGGTAAGTAACTTATATTAATGATAACATACAATTTACAAGGACCTCTGTTGCAGCATTTATAGGACTACAAAGATATGTTAGCTCCACATCCCCCATAAATACATATTTATTTTTAAAATATTAAAATGGTTTCCTAATTTTGTCAGTGATGTGTATTTAAAAATTCATACTATATGCTGACTTATTTTGTTCTTTACTTTGGACATTTGGTTTTAATCATTTTGGATCAGGTCCAGTAGATATGCTTTAAACCTACCAAATATCACTGAGTGAAGAAGAAACCATTTTGACCCGAAAAAACCAGTCTAGTTTCTGACTTATGAAGAGATGTCAGTAAAAAAAAATATATATATAACACTGAATTTGTGAATTTGTGTGCACACTAAAAGAAGAAGAAGGTGAAGAAAAACCCTAGGGTTCTTGAGATAACATTCAGTCAGTGATTTGGGGGGAAAAAGTTAACTTCATCCAACCTCCTTAATAACCAGATGTTTCCAATCATCAAAAATACATTTTTAGCTGTAACAGTTTCTGTATGTTATAGCATTCACTTTCTATGAGAATTTACATAACAATGTGTGACATATAAAATGCTTAACGCCACCAACCATGACAGTACAAATTACAGTCATTTTTCAATACTCTGTGCAAGGTGCACCACTTCAGGCACTTGGATTGGTTGCATGCTGTGTTGGTTTCTGTAGTGAGACAAGACCAGCATGCACTGCACTCACAAACAGTTTGTAGCCTTTGGGGATATATGGTAATAGGTAAAGAGACTGATCCACTTACCCGCCATAGGCTGGAATTGGAGGAGGGGGGGCTGCTGCACGAAATGTGTTGTACACTGTGCGACCTCGGCCTCTTAGATGTGCACCTCTGTAAGCAGCAGCTGCAGTTGCAGCAGGGTAAGGGAATCCTGGCACTAGGGGAAACACAAAAGAAACACAAAGAAATATTGTAAGTCTGATTGTTTCAATTCAAAACAAGATCACATACTGAAAATGTAACAACTTGTTTGTGTGTGCATTCAAGTTTGTCGGTAATTGGCACGGAGAAGATGCAAACCAAGCAAAATGTTCTCCTGACAAAAGGCCATATTTTCAATATAAAATCTTTACATTCTAAGAAGAAACAACAAAGTGGGTATTAAAATACCCTCCTGATTTTTGGCTGTATTTTTCTTAGGAAATACAATCCTGTTTTATCCCTGAGAAGGACACTTTTAGGCTAGGGACAGACATTACACATAAACTGGTTTAAGTGATCAGAAACTGGTTTAAACCTGTAACAGAACAGATGTTCAATGCACATGAACTAGTTTGAGAATGGCTGAAACTGGTTTGAGATGCACCTGGTTGAATGCAGTGTCAGATTTAACTGCTTTGGGTCAAACCAGTTTATGCAAAGTCTAGCCCAGACACCTTACTGGTTTAAGATAAATCAGTCTCCCCCAGCATCACATCATGCTTTCTGGGCTGGGTGGGGCTCTTTGCTCCACAGCGGGACTGGCCCCTCCCCCTGCTCCCTGGCTGGAGCTCCAGAGACTGCAGGCTGCTTTCCCCCTCCCATCACCATTTCCTGCTACTTTTGTTACATTACTATAAGAACACTTGATTTCTCTTGGACACTTCAGTTACTACCTGGAAATAAGTGACTTGGGAAAAGAAGTAAGGCAGGAAGCTAAACTCTCCTCTTTGGGAGATGCAGAAGACATTCTATACTTGATAATATAGGTATCTGCATTTGCTCCTTTTACTACGCTCAAAGACAAAAGTTATATGATTTGTAAGTATTTATTTGAGTTGAGAGAATTTTCAGACCCACTAGTATTGGTTTAGCTCATAAGAAAGACATGAACTTAAGCAGGAACATGGAAATCACTCCACCCCACTTTTGTTCTACCTATATTTGAATATTAATGATCACTCAAACAGGTTTGCATCAGAAACTGAACTGTGGTGAGCCTACATGTAAGTGTTGGGGAAAAAAGTACTATAAAAGGGAAATGGTACTATAAAAAGTTTCTTATTTTAAATGTCTATAGCTACTCTGAATAAACTTTACCAATGGAGAAAGAAAGTTAATATACTTTTCAGCTTTATTTTCTTTCCTAGTTGTTTGATCAAGGTGTTCCATTACATAACATGAGTTACTGTTGATGTACAGTGACATAAATTCAGCACTGGTTTACCTCAAATGGCTTCAGTGATGTTAAACTTGGATGGTTTTTTTTTGTCAGTATGTAAATAAAAAAGTGAATAAACAGATTTTATCACAGTAACCAGAGATAAAAAGCAAATAAATCAGGGCAAATATATCAAATGCTTACAGTTTTAAAGCTGACACATGAATGGACCTGAATCCACAAATGTTTTTCATCAGTTTTAACAGAAACACTGACTTTGAAATGAAGGAAATGAAAACTTAACAATTTGTAAAATAGCTAGCTGCCTGTGTGAGGGAATACACTGTAATTATGGTGACCTATCCATTATCACTTTGCTATAGTACCTTCCAGGCTTTACAGGATCTCTCTCAGCGACAAGCAGGTCTTACAGTAATTCTGCCAGGATTTAGATGTTTGAGATAAAACATGAAACAGAACTGTAGCAATATAGTGAAAGGAGAACATTTTTTTTAAAGTGCAAATCCCATATCCAGTTTTATTTCTCTTTCTGCTACTATAAAAATATATGTTTCAAAATGAGTGGGATGCATTTACAAGATTTAATATATTTCTGTTCTGTTTTCCACAGACTACATATGAGACTACTTTAAAACAAAGAAATATGGGGACCATATTGGTGCAAGGATGCTTTTGCTGGGAAAAATAAAGATGCATTTTCTCTCTCTGGAATTTCATTCATTACTGGAAACATGCACATATCCATCACACCAGTTAGAGTCATGATTTATTAGTCCAAACAAGAGATTTCCCTTCGTTCTGCTTCCCCTTGTTTGAGTATCCATTAATGATCCGGTATAAACTAGACTTGACTGTAGACTATAACATGAAACAGCAGAATACGGAAGGCTAGACCCTGGACTTGCTACAAAAAGGCAATACCACCAGTACTGAGGCAATTCTCCTACAGACTCAACTGCAGCGGGCAGGCAACATGGCCTGGATGGATGACAACCACCTACCAAAGGCACCTACCAAAGGCTGCACTGTATGAGGAACTGACAATGGGGAAACGTGACAGAGGAGCCCCATCCAAGCACTTCAGGACACTCTGAAGAGGTCCTTTTCCACAAACTGTGGGAAGCACAGGCTGCAGATTGTGATGCTTAGTGGCTCCAAATCAAAAAGGCAACGGCCTTCTTTATATGTCAGCTCAGTGCCAGCATCGCGGAGAAGAGGAGTAGGAGGAAAAATACACCCACATCTGGCAGCAATCAGCCTTACAGCTATCAGTCATACATTTTAAAATGTTGCAGTAGGATTTATCTCCCTGCAGTTGGACAGATCCTTCAGCAGTGGGCCTGCAACCGGCATAGACAGCTCCCTTCCTAACATCTTCATCTGCAAAGAACTGCCAAGATACTCAGAATGTGGTTACTTGTTATAAGCAATGCTGATGTAAAGGGTGACTTAGGGTTGTATTAAATTAGAGGAAATAAAGTGCCTACCAGCACTTTCAGCCACCCCAGTAAGAATATCTACCACATAATTAATGGGTGCTACTTCCTATCCATTATGCAACTGGGCAGTAATTGTGGGAAGTCTGGAGCTAGGACACTACCTGATCACTGCTCATCTCTGCCCCTGGGTAGAGTATGAAGTAGTCAGACCTGTACCCCTTGAACAAATATCTTGTCCTCTTCCTATTTCACTGTGCATTCAGCATCTGCCTTTCAGTATTTCCTCAGAAAACTTCTTTTAATCTCAATTAGGTGATTTATACACCAGGATTTATAATCATATTTAAATGGCATTTACTAACTATACATATTACTGTGGAAAGAATATAAATATGTTAATTGCTATGTTCAACACCTCAAGCCACCTGCAGTAAGAGGCTCCCATAGGTTCACTCGATAGTTAATCATGACTAGAAAGCAACATCTCTATTTGCTCTATACTAGAACTTACTCCTGCATTACTTAGACATGCTAAATCTTAATTTTAAAAACTTAATATTGATAAGATGTTCATTAAAAAGGAAAAGCAGACTGCAGAATCTGGCCAGGAAAAGTATTGCTGACTAGTCTGAATAGTGACCCAAAAGATCAGCAGTCCTCAATTGGGACTGATATATAACTAATGGTTAAGGAAAACAGTACTGGAAATTATAGAAATGCCTGTTTAGTAGGGCTGTGTGAAGCTTCAGCAGCTGGTTCAATTTAGAGGAGATTTGGCCCAATTTGGGGAATGCATCTTTGAAACTAAATAGAATCAGAACACCAATTAAAACCTCCAAATTGATCTGAACTATGCAAATTGATTCAGAGAAGCTTCAGAAAAGATTTGGCCGCTTCAAAGATTCGGCCATTGAATAAGCAGGCAGCTGACACAGCTGCCTCCAGCTGGTAAGTGTGTTGGGGTTAGGGAAGGAAAGAGGCATGGGGGAGGGAAGGATTGGGGCTGGGACAAGCTGCCCAGCTGTGGCAAGGGATCCATGTTACTCAGGGAGGGGGGCAAGGGGGCGGGGGATGCAGGCACGGCAGCACTGGGAGTGGGGGTACTGCCCTGTTGCCACTTGCCTAGCCGGGGCAGGGGTTGGGGCAGGATGTGGGTGTGGATTGCTCCAGGCCAACGGGGGCAAGTGGTAGCAAGGCATAACCACCGTTCTCAGCATTTTTTCACCCACATTGTGTGACCCCCCATGTCAGCTGGCAAGCGGTGGCAAGGCATAGCCCCAGTGGCTCTCCCCACTGGGCAGAGGTAGGCACAGCTAGAGGAGCTGCAGGAGAAGTCCCCAGGGCTGTCTTGTGCAGCCCCATTGCCCCCCACCAGTCCAGCCTCCTCGCACTTTAAAAAGAAAAGCCCTGCACTCTGTATCTCTGGCAGCAATGACTGGGGCCTCTGAGGGCTTGTGGCAGAGCGCCCCTCATTCCCTCCCATGCAGCATGGGATAGGGGGACAGTGAGGATCTCCCCTCTGCTTGGCACCCACGTGGCAGCTGTCACATTGTGCAGGTGCAGCGCAGCTCAGCAGGGTGCTGCGTGCTGTCTGGGAGTTGGGATAGTTCCATGCTTCAGCCAGAGCCCAGCACCGCTCAGCCTCAGTGGCCGCAGCTCCCAGGCAGTGCTGCACGGCAGGGCAATTCCCACTGCCCCATGCTACATGGTGGGGCTCTGCCATGAACTCCCAGAGGCCCCAATCACTGTTCCTGCAGCCAGTTAGTGCGAGGCATTTATTTTTTGTTTTAAGTACTGGGATAAGGCTGGCACCAGGCAAGGGATGGGACTGGGCAAGGCAGCCATGGGGGTTTCTCCCATGGCTTCCCTCACCTGGGAAGAGGCAGTAACAGCCAGAGGAGCCACAGGAGAACCTGCAGCTACCAGGCTGTGCCTGCCTTTCCCTGGGCCAATCCAAATCACCAAATCTCCCTGAATTAGCACTGAATCTTCTAAAGCCAATCGATTAGAGACAGTGATCCAAATATCTGAATTGAATCACCATCCTCCAAATCAGCAAAATCTGAATCAAATACTTCCCTATTCACACAGACCTAATGATTATTTTTTCAGGTGGCTACCAACTGCAGATGGCCCTTGTTACAAATGTAACTAACAAATAAAGGATAGCATCTGATAACATTTAAGTAGTTAGAGTAATTTCTGCCTTTAAATGTGCATCAGTAGTTCCCATACTTAAGGAGAGTCATGAAAATGCAAAAAAAAAGAAAAAGCATGTTGACATTTGCCCCCCACAAAAACTAGCAGTTAAATCAGACCGACTCCAAGATTGTGTTGAGTGCTGCTTTTAAGCAAGCCACCTACATGTTAAGACTGTAAAACCTGTTTAGACAATGAATTCTTCATGGCAATGTTTCATTTTATGTTTGGCAAAACATACTTATTACAAAATTGGCCTAATTAATTTTCACTTTGAGAAAGCACTCGCGTGTCTTCCTTTATGTACATATGCGTTGCTCAATTCATTCATCACTCTCTCAAAATACATAACAATATGGAAGTATGTCTTGACTTTCAGAATAAGGACATTGGGATTGTATGTAGTCAGTGTGACAGACTATGAACTTCATTTCTTTTTTATGAACACAATTTTCATTTTACCCTTCACTGTAACATTCACTTGGTATTGTAAGCTCCATACTGGATTAAAACATCCAGTTTGAACTGAAAACTGGCCTGAGTTTGATAAAGCCAATCTATTCTATACATTTTTCTGCTTAGGCAGGAGCATAGGGCACCTTCAGAAGTCTAACAATGAAAGAGCCATCAAGGACCATCAAGGTTAAATGATTCTGCTTCAGTGTAAAAGGGTGTCCTGGTGGGTTCAATAATTTCAAATGTCTCTCTACAGAGAAGCCAATGGGGCTGAGGGGAAGAGGGAAAAGGGTGGAGCCTAGAATTTCCTTAGTAAAAGCACAAGGGTAGAAATAAGATCAGAGACTGTTCTGAGTTACCTGTCTCTGAGCAAATGATGAATTCATGATCACATGCTGAAAGAAAGGGAAGGATGGGACAGCCTAGCACATGGAGGATGATCAAATTCAGGGTTTAGAGGTGGGCGCAGAACAGAGAAATGATTTCATTATTTTCTTAAGTTCTGAAACTCTTAGGTCATTTTTTTAGCAGTAAAATTCTTTGCTATGCCTGTATTCCTTGCTTGTTTGCCCACCCCCACCAAGACCTGAGCCTGCAAGCTTGGGGAAGAGGAGCCATGCAGCAGAGAGGCTCTGGTCCCTCAACCCCTGGCCTGGGTGTGCATGGAGAAGACAGAGGCTTTTATGTTTCCCCTGTGTGACAGCCCAGGGAAGGACAGGTTTGGGCTGGTGCTCACATACAGAGAAGGTGAACACCAACTAAGGCTAGCAAGCCGCCCAGTGAGGGGTCCCTTGAATGGTGGCAGAATACTACCTACACTGAAGCACAATGGATATGGTACAGATGTTCAAAAAAAAATGCTCAGATTTAAAGGACTTCCATCAAGGGTTAGCTTAGAGCAGATTCTGCCATTTTTTAAAGTACTCTAAGTGCTGTGAACATCTGTTCTGCTACAGCTTTAAAGCCTTTTCTGTGTACTTAATGCATTATGTATAACATCTGTACCTAGCCTAGAATATCTCACCACAGCTTATGATATATAGCGATTCAATAAATCTGTGACTGCCAGATGAATGAAAGCGACCTTGTTATCACCTTCTTGATATCTTTCCATGAAACAACTGGTAGGAATGCCAGAATTAGCTGAAAGCTCAAGTAAGGTACAAATACTTTCTAATCATTCTTGGAAAGTATGTATGTTGGCTTTAATGTGGAAATCTTCACAAAATGTATGAATAATTTAATGCCAGAGCTTTAAAAGAAAAGAAATATTAGTTTCAATATGATGGAAAGACTCTCCCTTAAAACTTATTTGCCATATCTATTTAACATGAATCAAAGTAGAAAAAAGCTTGTATCATTGCAATGAAAATTGAATTCAACCCATAAGCAATAACAGGTTGTATTATATCTTTCCAGACTATCACAGTACAAGCAATCCTTACAGTGTCTCATTGACAGACCAAAAAATAACATGAAATAATAATAAAAAGGTATATCTACTTAAAGACTTTTCTTATACAAAGAAAATACTTCCAAGATGTTCAATCACAAAAATTTGCTGCATAACGCACAAGAATTTGGGTGCAAGTTCCACAGCTTTTTTTTTATTTTAAAAAGGCTTAGAGGCCTAAAGCATTCATACTTATGTATGGGTAGAGTTTAGATGAACTAATCAGATGTGGAAACCAAATCTGAGCATGAGAACAATGAGAAGAATTTACCATTATGATGTTCACAGCTGAAATTTAATCAAACTTTGATTTTCCCCAAAAGATATGGCATATCTATTATTCTTATTCATTTTTGTATCAAATTAGCTCTACCATTGTTTATATTTTTGTATTAAATGAGCTCCACAGTTGCCTGGCATGCTTTCTAGACACTAAATATCAACATCTACACTGGAAAATAAAACCTAGCTGCACAACATCTCTCAAGCCTCAAAGATCCCAAGAGGAAGAACACAAACTAGGATTATAAACTGTGCATTAAAGTTTTAGAGCTTTAGGATAGTCAGAAAAGTAACAGATGCAAAAACCAACAGGGGGGCAGATTCTGTATCAGGCCCATAAAAATATACAACCACTTTAATGGGCAATTATTCTTTGCTTTTGTGCTCTAGTTTGAATTTGTATGAGAATGCCATATGCCTGAAGAAAGGTATGCCATCAAAATAGATGAATGAAAATCTCTTCTCCTTAGTGGTCTTCTCCCCCTCCATAGCAACTACTAAGTTAACTCCCATTAACATCCTCCACATGTTTTAGGATAAAGACTGTTAATACTAGGTCTTGGTTGAATCATTCTATGGTTAATGTATTATAAGATATGTTAACTATTAAGAAAGGAATGGACACATTTACATTAGCACCATGGCTTAGGAGGATCCCTGTTGAGGAAATTCATCAGAAGTGCTGGACAATAAATTAAAAACAAAGAGGTATAATAGGTAACATGCTGGGGAGCAATGAATAGCATAATCTGTATGAGGGTGACTGAAATTTTTAGGAACAGAATGAGGGCATTATGATGATAATGTACACTGTCTTGTGAGTATTCAGTTGAATTAATACTTATTTAAATGGAAAAATAGCAAATAAATATATTTTGCAATAAACCTTGCATTTCGATAAGAAATAGAATTATAAATAGCACATTACAAACCATGCCCTAGATCTTTCCATTTAAATATGCAGTCCAAAGTGTGTTGAAGCTTAAATTTAAGCTCCATCATAGCTCTTAAAAGAAGGTATTTTAAATATTTATTTTAGATAATTTTTAGTCAGAACATTAAAAACATTCAGGATTATTGACAACTATCAATCTGAACACACTCTTAATTCACATAAATTATTTTAATTCTGTGGGAACATTATCTCTAAATACAATTCTGAATCTATTCTAATCAAAAGAAGTTTTGCCATTGGTACCAAACAGATGCAGGATTTGGCCCCCCTATTTCTTCCATTCACAGTATATTTATTCCTGATACACATACTTGGGATTAGTGAACCAATAATTTCCTTACCATTGTGCCAAAATACATGTCAATATTAAACGCTGTTGTTTAGGAATGAATAAATCTGCATTTAGGACAAACAGTTTCTTACAGGACATTCTCATTTGAAATGCATTGAAAAGGAAAACAAAAATCTCTAATTAATGTACAAGTCTAATCACCATTCTCCACATGGAAGAGTAATTTTTCACTGTTCATTTGCTTGGTGTAATCTCAAAACTGACATAACAGAAAAGCAATGGCCTATAAATCTGCACTCATTTGTTTCTTTAATATTCATATTCCATTGAACTACAGCAGCTTGTTGCTGCAGTCTATTACAACATGCAAAAGTGTCGATAAAAATATTATGAAAGGCAAGATGCGTTTCTTCATGGCTGTGCGTGCCATTTATTTCGGGTAAAAAAATACAATAAATGACGCATGGATTGTCCCTCAGTCTGCTGCACGCTGGGCGATTAGTGATTAATTACCTTGCTGCAAATTGACATGGCACAAGGAAATTGACACAGCCCTGATTAATTAACTTTTTATGTGAGATGGTTATTTACAAAACACTGCACAATGTAACTGAATTCTTTTCTACAAGATAGCTATACACAAATTTCAAGTTAAATCCAGATCAGACCAAAATGAACAGAAGTAACACTTGCTTCCCTTGAGTTACAAGTGAACTTTCAAGACCAGATGATTGGGAAATAGTATATATATA
>JAGPOW010002067.1:8054796-8071887 GCA_030014935.1 Caiman crocodilus
TATATATATAGTGCCCATATTTAAGAAAGAGGAAAAGGAGGAGCCAGGGAAGTACAGACCAGTCACCCTCACCTCAGTCCCTGGAAAAATCATGAAGCAGGTCCACAAGGAATCCAGTTCTAAGAACTTGGAGGAGAAGAGAGTGATCAGGAACAGTCAGCATGGATTCACCAAGAACAAGTCATACCTGACCAAACTGATTGCCTTCTATTATGAGACAAGTGGCTCTGTGAATGCGCAGAAGGCAATGGACATGATATACCTTGACTTCAGCAAGGCTTTTGATATGGTCTCCCACAGAATTCTTGCACACAAACTGTGGAAGTATGGGCTGGATGAACTGACTGTAAGGTGGATAGAAAACTAGCTGAATCACCTGGCTCAGTGGGTAGTAGTCAATGGCTCCCGGCCTAGTTGGTAGCTAGTATCTAATGGAGCACCCCTGAGGCCACTCCAGGGACTGGTTTTGCTCAATATCTTGACCTAAACAAACTGGATGATTGGGCCAAAAGGTAACTCATGAGGTTCAACAAGGACAAGTGCAAAGTCCTGCATTTAGGACAGAACAATCCCATGCACTGCTACAGGCTTGAGTTCAAATCTCTAAGCAAACGCTCTGTAAAAAAGGATCCAGAAACTTAATAAAATTCAACAGTGTGCCCTTGTTGCTTCTACTAATACATACTGGGCTGTATTAGTAGAAGCATTGCCAGCAAATTGAGAGAAGTAATTATTCCCCCCTATTGTGCACTGGTGAGGCCACATCTGGAGTATAGTGTTCAGTTTTCCACCCCCACTATAGAAAGGAGGTGGGCATATTGGAGAGAGTCCAGCAAAGAGCAACAAAAACGGTTTGGGGAGCTGAGGCATATGACTTCTGAAGAAAGGCTGAGGGAACTGGGCTTTTTTAATCTGCAAAGAGAAACCTGAGGAGGAATTTAATAGCAGCCATCAACTACTTGAAGAGTGGCTCCAAACAGGATGGAGCTAGACCGTTCTCAGTGGTGGCAGATGAAAGAACAAGGAGCAATGGTCTCAAATTGCAGAAAGGGAGGCTTAGGTTTGGATATTAGGAAAAAAAACTTTGTCACTAGTAAGGTAGTGAAACACTGGAACAGGTTACCCAGTGAGGCGGTGGAACCTCCATCTTTGGAGGTTTTAAAGACCCAGCTTGCCAAAGGCCTGACTGGGATGATCTAGATGGTCTTTCTTTGAGCAGGGGGTGGACTAGATGACATCCTAAGGTCCCTTCTAACCCGAATTTTCTATGATTCTTTTTTAACCCATAACAGTATGCCATTGGCTTGTTTTGCAACAAGTGCTTATGCTCTTCTCTAACCCCCGGTGTCCTTCTCTTCTTACTGTAGCCTAGCCACTCATTCCCTAGTCTGTATTTGTGCATGCAGGTTTTTTTTGTTGTATGTGTAGGACTTTGCACTTGTCTTTGTTGAATTTCATTTGGTTGATTATAGGCCATTTCTCCAGTTTATACAGATCATTTGGGATCCTAGTCATTTCCATCATGTCTGCAACCTCAGCCAAGTTGGTGTCATGCACAAATTTGCTACACGTGCACTCAATCTCACTGTCCAAACAATGAATGAAAAAGTTAAACAATACCAAGAACAAACACTGGGGAACCCCACTTGATACCTCCTCTGAACTGGCCAAGGCTGAGTCATCGATACTGGACACATGGGGTATGATGATCTATCCAGTTATGTATCTACCTTATGCATCCATTACTCTTAACTGCTCCAGGAATGACTCACAAAGGTGGAAAGTATCTCATAAAAATATAGTATTTCTTCATAACTGTGCTAAGTACACATGGTATTAATCTTAATTTTTTTCTCATATCTCTCCTTCTCTCACCTCCTCTCTTTTTATTTCTCCTTCCAACAAATTTGCCACTAGAGTCAATGGGTATGGATCCCACTATGGATATGACAGAAAAATATTAATCGCTTACCCGAGGACTGAAAAATAAAAAAAATATTATTTCTCGGTTATGTTATGCCTTTCTTATATGATAGAGTAAGGAAAATATCTGGGGAAAATGGAGGAAATGTGGATACCTGAATCGCTTGGATGCATCATGCTGTATATGTTCAGGGGTTTTTAATGATTTAAATGAGTTTGCTACATTGCAAAGTAAACCACTTCAGCATGTAGTTTAGTCTCCACATTACTCAAAAAATGTCAGAAAGTCAAAGTAAGGCTATTGCAAGAGATGGACTTTACATTGCAAAGAACACTGGATGTTCTTTCACAAGATGTTATTTCACAAAAGGAAATGGTAGAAAATACTGAAAGAGTTAAAGTGTATTTCAGTAAAATTAATACCTAAATACTTGAAAAATGAGTATCAGAGATTAGAGCTGTCTGCAGTAAATATAGAAAGAATGAAAAACATTCAGTATAAAAGGTGCAGGGTCATATATATATATTTTGCAAAGGCATGTCACGTTCAGCTTTTATTACAAAGAAGCATGAAAGGAAAAAGAATTAAGGGTGCTTGTATGTGATGAAAACGAGCTGTTTTTGTAATTTAATTGTGTCACACTGTACATGTGCAGAGTTTTCTTACAATTTAAATGAGTGTGTTACATTGCAAATTAAACCACATCCGCATATAGTTTCCTTTGCAAAATAGTTATTTGTAATGTTGCAGCCTTTGACAGTACCCCATCACCACCATTATGGGAGAAGTGGGCTGAAGACAGAAGCAGTGAAGGGCCCGATCCTCTTTTTTAAAATAATTCATGGAGCCTACCTGCATCTCCTGCAGCTGATGAGTGAGCTGCCAGTGGACTGAGCAGCCCCTTAGCTGCAGAGGACCCAAGTCCTTCCTTCTGTGGAGGCAGTGCCTGCCCCTTGGGGCTAGCAGGTGGGTGCTGCCCCAGCTCAGGCTCGGGGAACAGTTGGATTAGGCTGGGTGCTGCCTGTGAGCTGGGGAAGCACCCATCCACTAACTGCCTTCCCAGGTGGCCCCAGGGGGTTGCTGCTGCTGTGGAGGCAAGGTCTGTGGCTCATCACAGGTCAGGGCCCACCAGCAGCTCACCTCTTAGCCATGGGATAAGTTGACAGGCTCCATGGAGGAAAAAAGAAAAGATCAGGCCCCTTGACACGCCCCCCAGTGAAGCCCGTCCGTGTGAACTGTTGCCAAGCTGTGCAGCCCCTGAGCTTCGCAGGGGGGAGGGATGGGAGGGCTGGTCTTTCCTTCTGTGGTGGCAGCAGCCCCTAGCAAAGCAGGGTGCGAGTTACATGGGTGCTGCCCCAGATCGAACTCTTCCTTGAGCCCATACACTGGAAACCCGCTGGGCGCTACTCCCCACACAGTCTTGGGGAAGAGTTGGATCTGGTGGGCGCTGCCTGCAAGCTAGCAGCACCCACCCACTAGCAGCCCACTCAGGCAGCTCCGGGGGCACCACTGCTGCCACAGAGGTAAAGAGCAGGGTGCCCCACAGCTCAGGGGACACTCAGCTCACTGGCAGCTCTTCCCCCTACTGCAGAAGAGGGGGGCAGGCTCTGCAGAGAATGAAAAAAGGTAAAAGGATCGGCCCCCTCACCATAATGGTGACCCAAGCCCATAAACCAAAACAGTGGGTTTTTAATCATCACAATTAAAAAAGCCATCATTTCCATTTAGGGACCTAAACTCCCATCACATGTACAAGCAGCCTAAGAGGACAAAGATCTGTGGATGATGGTTTAGAAACAGTTCCCTGGGTTTCTTAGAAGATAAATAAGACAAGGCTCTAAAACAGACAGCTTACAGGAACCAGACATAAGTGGCAAATTTCAAAATGCGTATTAGAACTGGACAATAATGCACTTGACTTGAATATAATTAATAACTACTCAATGTTACAATAAACTACCTCATTTCAAGAAGACAAACTACATTATGTGAGGACAGATACTATTCAGTGGAGTTTCAAAACAGGAATATGGAGTCCCATATGTTCTTCAGTTGAATAATAGTGTTAAAATGAATGCCTAAAATGCCTCCTGACCTGAAGGTAAAAAATATTTTTAAAGATTGAGAAAACATGTTTAATAGATTGGGTCTTGTAGAGCCCAGATGCAAGAAATGTACACAGCACATAGAACACCACTAGCCCTAAGAAATAAAGTAGAAGTTGAACGTATATAGTTTAATTAGATATTATTGAGAAAATGGGCACTAACTGAACTGGCTAAGAATTTGAGCAGTGCATGGAGACCAAAAAAATTAAGGGTTTATGAAGATTCAGATATCTGAATGAAAATATAATGTATAAGGGCTATTCCAAGGAAAACATTAAGATAAATCATATCCATAATTCAAAATGCAGAAATATTTTCAATCCTGGACACAAAAACATTTATGCTTGGAGGATGACAAATGTCATGGAACCTGGTAGATGTATTTTTTTCCCTTTGGGATTGCCATATTATCTAAGTTATATCAAAACATCATGTCCCAGAGCTCCCAGGACCTAGAGGGGGTACAAGTAAATTGGCAAATTTGGGACAAAAATATTAACATAATTATGGACTGTATAATATTCTAAAGTGCCAAGGAGGAAAACACAGAAGGGCTCTGAACTGACTAGCAAGAGAACACTTTTGGGAACTGAAAAATAATAAATTCAAAATCTCATCTCATAGAAGCACTGGCTCTGAAATAGTTTCAGGTTAAAAAGAGCCCAAGATCTCAGTGACAACTTGCATGGATCAGGGACTTGTTCTGCAGTATGACTGCACAGTGCTTTATGCTTCCAAATCATTGCCCAAAATACAATAAACCTATCAGACTGAAAAAGGAATGCTATCAGCTTTTCATAAGTTGAAAACAGCTTCATGACCATGCTTCTGGGCAGAAACTAGTCAATATAGAAGCAGAATGTAAACCACAGAAAGCAGTATTATAGAAAGCATACCAAGAACGGCACAGATATAATGAGTGGTCATATAATTACAAAATTTCAAATGAATTAGCTAAAAAACTAGTACAAATAGTAAAAAAAATATATATATATACAAAGGAATAAAGGGAAACATGCTTGGAATAAACTGGTAGAATATTACAACATAACTTGCAGTGATTTGTGAGGTCACTACAGAATAGACCTCTGGGCAGAAGGGCAAACATCAAGCAGTCTTAAAAGAGCTTTATGCCAAGAAAAGAGAGAAAAATACTATGTTGATAATGCCACACAGTGCTATGCAGGAATCAGAAGAGATGTAACATTTTGAACAGAAAAGGAGAGCAACCATCAGTAATGTTATGGACACCCAGAATGCTATTTATAGTGCTACTCTTCAAAACTGACAGAATACACACCAAATTATTCACCAGGGATCCTGGTTTTCCCTGATAAAAAAAAAAAAAAAATACATATTCTCTGATAAAACCCCCAAAATCTACAATTAAAACGAAACACCTGTATATATACAGGTATGAATTGAATGCAATGTTTTGTTGATATATTTACAATTCTACAGCAATTTGGAAGCCTACCAGTGCCTCAATCACTATAGTCAAATAAATTGTAAATACCTATACATTTTGGTATTTGATCTTAGTTTTTTATCATGGAAAATCAGAGCTCTCTCTGCCCCCTTAGCTCACCAGGATGCAGGCCCCTGACTCCCAAGCCACAGCCCCCCAGCTCCCCTGCTGATGCCACACTCACCCATAGCCCCTGGCCCTGCTAGTGCTCCCTAATCACCCTCAAAGCCCTGCTAGTGCCCCTCACTTCCTACCCACAACCCCCTGCCACCCTTCAGCCCTGCTGGAGGGGCCCTCAGAAGCCAGGGCGATGAGATAAGGGATCTGTGTCTTCATCACCTCGCCCACCGGAGCAACACCTAAGCTCCAGCTGCTGCCCATGGGACACGGTGGCTGCTGTGACCCGAGCAGGGAGCCCAGCTTCCCCTCCCTGGTGGAAGCACAGCCAGAGCTGAGCCCATGGTGGGGGAGTGAGCGTGGGTTTCCTGCTGTGGGCTCAGGCTCCCCATTCTTCTGCCTTCCCCCAGGGCCTCTGTGGCCTAGTGGGTGGGACCCAGTGTGGCAGAACAGAGCAGGGCTGGGTGGGGAAGCTTGTCACTGCTGCTACAAGTCCCACAGTGCCCTGGTGATGCAGGCCCTGCTGGTCTGGCAGCAGTGGGGGTGACAGTTCAGGGTTGTGCCCCTTGCTGCTCTGGGGTGCAGCATGTGGCTTGCAGCAGAGGCAGTGAGCTTCCCCACCTGGCCCTGCTCTGCCCTGTTATGCTGTGGCCTTCCTTCTGGGCTATGGAGGCCCCAGGGGAGGGCAACAGAGCAGGGAGCCCAAGCATCCACCCCTGCCCTGCGCACATATCTGGGGGGCATGGGTCTCCCCTGTCCCCACAGGAGTGCACAAAGTGGCAGGAAGCCAACTCCACCTTCCCAATCTCCCCAGATGAGCCCCATGTGGTTCTGTCCCACTCCCTGCCAGGGCCTTATGGCCATACATGTGGCCCTGGGCCCCAAACCACATGCACTACCCAGCCAGGCAGCAGCTCCAGGCCTTGCCCAACTACCTCCCTCCCCTCCTTATGGGAGCCTCAATTCCCCACCCTCTTCCAACAGACTTATTTGGTGAAAGAGCTGCTCTCTAGGCTGTCTGGTGGTCATGTGCATGTACATGCACATGGCATCCCCTGACTGACCAACCTCCTCCCACTCCCCCTAGCAGGCTGGAACCCTGCCTGTGTTTAACTTGAAGTCAATCAAAAGCAATAGTGAATTATTTTGGATTTAACAAACTTGCATCTTCCAAGAAAATAAAACAAAAATTGTCAGACAATTCCCATTAAACCACCCACTTTCTCCTTCCTCACATCCCACAAAAAATGGAAAATAGAAAATTAGATTTAGGGCTAATTGCCTAATTTACATATTGTAAAATTTGAATCCAGAATTGAAATTCAAATCTGTCCTTTTAATATGGGCCTGTCTTTGTTAAAGTCTGAGAAGAGTTTCTATGTAACTAAAAATATTTGTCCTGGTTTGTATTAACATGTAATTTTAGGCTCAAGACTGCAATATTATAAGCCTTGGGCAAAATTATCTTTGGTACACAGGATGCTTTTCTTTATTTTTAGAGAGAGGCAAAGATTTCCCATTGTATGTGGCAGATCACTCTTGCATTACCATTTCTTTATTTTAGGACTTTAACTAAAATACTCAAAAGAATTTTGGATCCTTTCCTTGGTTATCTGATTGTCTGTGGAATTCTGTAAAGAGAATAGTAGTTCAAAGATTTAATCTGTAGGTACCAACATATATTAAAAGAAAAAATGTATTTCCTCAAATTGAACTGAGAACATGGGGGCAACTTATATGCAGGAAGAATAAAGTACCTTACTAACTGAATAAGCCATTTTGAGAGTTACTGTTCTTGGAAAAAGTATCAGTCATGTAATCAAAAAGCCAACGGGGCTCAGGGAAAGTAAATATGCATATATTTTCAATGAAGCAAGGGCTTTTTAGCAATATCTTTTACTGGACCAGATTACTGGCGAGAGACGTTAGACAAGCTTTTGGGCATGAAGCGCCCGTCTGAAGATTTGCAACGAGATGCAGAAAAATCTCTTTATCTTTCAGGGCAATTCTGCAATTCCATTCTTGACACCTTCATTTATGTATTTTAACTAATGGGAAAAGTAGTTATCCTCATTTAAGCCTGACTAAAGTCAAGTGACTGGGGCCAAGAAATACTATACAGTCCACTTTACAAACATTCTTGTCTATTACACTGAGTACCTAATCTTCAAATCAGAAAGCAGTAGTAATATCAGTTTTAATTCACAGAAAGTCACTTTTGAGTTACATATTTGCTGTATTGACTCAGTTCTCGAAGGTCATCTAACCACCCTTCTAATTTTTGGAGCAAACTAGGATATAACCTATATACATACACACTCACATGTACGTGCACACACACGCACACCATGTACAGCAAGATTAATATATTAACCTTTCATCACACTCTGAAGACTCAGTTTGATTATTTGCATTGTTTAGAATGCTGTGGATAAAACGGTTTAAATCAATCCACGCTGAACTTTTGCACTACCATACTGTAGAATCTAAGTGGGCCTTTGCAATGAGATGTTGACATTAGAAACTTATTTACTTCACAAGCTTATCCTTCCCATCTCAGAACTGTCTCGGAATAAAGAAATCTTTACAATGCATACTCAATACATTCAGCACTTGGCACTTACTGAACTTGAGAGTGGATTTCTCTTTTTTATGGAGTTGAGAGACAGGAAATTAAATCACCCAGTTTCATAAAAGAAATCTGTTTTTATTCTTGCCTTCCTGTATTTTTAAAGGAAATATTTCAAAATACATGTTTTTAACTTAAAGCAATCAATCCACTGATCAACTAGCACATCTAACAGTTAAGGTTAAAACTCAAATGAATCTTGTATTTGAAATGTGGTTTTTTTCAAACAACTGCACGTAATGAATTCAGCCACGATGAGATCAAAACACTTGGTGGTTTCTAGGAATAAGATGAATATATGAATAGCTATTACAGGACATGGATCTGGTCTAAAACCAAACATAGAAAACTTTATGGAAATCACCCACATTGTGTCAAACTCATTATAATTAAACATAAACAAAGCCATTAACTCATACCTCTCACACCTGACACTGTATGCATGTCTAACTTGGCTGCATAATAATACAAACTTGCATTTGTTCATCCCACCAGACACCAAGGAAAAAAAAGATATTGCAGACAAAGATTATATTCCTTTTATTCTACCACAAATGCATCAGAGACAGCCCCTAAAACACAAACATTTAAATGAACCAACCTGCCCCCTCAGCATCAGTATTGGACTAGTAGAATAAAATGCAGTGCATTTCCTGTGCTTCAGAACATAATGAATTTATTCCTGCCACCACTCTTATACAGGAAGCCTGAAGAAGTGGTATAACAAAGCAAGCTAGAAACAGGGTGGCAAGGGAAAACAACACATTCTTGAAAAGCACAATTCTACATCCACTCTGAAAACTACATTGCTTCCTAGGATAGAGATTTTTCATTTGTTCCTCTTGGCTTATCTTACCTTGCTTTCCTGTATGATCATAAAAAATGCCCACATGCTGAAAAGCAAGTGCTCCTGTGTTTTCTTGTTTATGCTGAATTATCTTCTGAGTTTATCTGCTTCCCAAGAATTCTAATGCTGTGGAGCTTGTGCTATCCCAAAGATGGAGATTCAGAAAAAAAGTCCGTTAACGTCTACGATTTACACCCATATTCCTTCTGGCAGGGTGATGCCACTCCCAGGGATGGTTCCCTGTCCTACATCTTAAAAAGTATAATGGTCTGCCAGTCTTCAAGCAACTGATGCCTGAAGCAAAAGATCTCAATAGCTTCAACACAGTCTCAACTCTATTATTAAGAAATTTACACCGACATGACTCAAGCAATATTTACTCTGTTTTTACCCTGGGTCCTCCCACTCTGACTTCAGATAATGGCATAAAACTGAAACAGTCAGGCACAGCAGACAGAAGTAGACACAGATGCTGATATTTCTCAGTGTGTCGGTCCCTTTGGTACTGTTAATCATAAGATGCTGAACCCACTAAAAGGAATGTGTTGAAAATGGTATACAGGCAACATTGATTCCTTTCCTTTTGTCCCAAATATCACAACAGGCAGCTGTTTTTCCTCTCCAGGAACCCTGCCATGTATGCCACTAACTATCTGATCAGCTCAGGTCACCAACTGACTTGCAGTATTCAAAGAGACAACATAGGCTGCCATTCAAAAATATGATGACAATATACGGATTTATGGATCTTTTCCCTCCGTTCAGATATTGTTATTTTACAATTGTCATAATGCCTAGAAAAAAAAACAAAACTGGATTATATGGCTTACATTAAACCTAGGAAAGGCCATGATGGTCTTACTGAGTGGTTAAGTACTGCTCCATCACCTTCAAACAAGTGTTAGCATTCATGGTCATGCAAACTTGTTAATGGCCTCTGAGAATCAATTAATGCATCCCTGAAAGTACATTATTCTACAGTTCAGAAAGAAGGTCCCATCCATTCCTCTTTGATAAATGGCAGGCAACAGTATCTCAGGCACTTATCCCAGCTAGATTATTGAAATCCTATCTGCCTCTGGTCTTTCACGAAATTATAGAAGAATCTATAATCAGCACAGAACTCATCTTACTTTCTCCCAAGTGATCAGTGAAAGAAAGCATATCATATCTCTATGCTTCACAGTTCCCAATGGCTTCTGTGGGTTTATTCTTGAACTTTAAACAACCTCACTTGTACTCCATTCAAAAATCCATTTCCTGTGGAACCACTTCTACCTTTCTAAGCCTCTTTGGTGAAAGATCCACCAATAATTTTTTTTAACAATTAACCTGCCGAGAAATGTCCCTCTTTATTCAAAACTATGACATTTCCATATGGATTTGGGCTCACCCCTTAGACTCAAACTGAGAAATAGCAGATTTAAATAAATATAATCTGATAAATTTGTGTGAGCTTCCTCCAAATGGGAGAAAAAAATATAGCTTTCCAATTGGATGCACAACATTTATTTTACATATTATGACAAACCTTAAGCCTAAAACTTTTAGACTACTGGGTACAGAAAACTTGTTTAGATGATTTTCAAAGGTTTCTAGTACATGTGTATCTGTATTCTCAGTAAAACCTATAGATGTGTAATTTTGAATTCAGATTTTACTGGGCTCCTGAAGTTCTCAAGTGAGTTCAGCACCCCATGTATAAAGAAAGGCCATCATAGACATCATACATTGGTCAAATTAGCTGGCATGGGGAAATACAAGGAACAAAAAATTATTTACATGTATGTTTTAAAAGGAATGCTTTCAAATCATGTTCCAAATTATACACATGCAGCTTTATTATTCATTCTACAAGAGTAAGGATCCTTGTCTTATTATATAATAAGGCTGCTTCTTCCAACATTTCATTTTTACTGTCCAATAAACCTACCGCTCCCTTTGTGCCAGTTATGAAGAATTTAAGACATTTTCTGCTGTACACTAATGGCCTTGTTACATGTTGCACTTGTAACAAGGTTCTCAGATGTTGATTGGCATTAGAGCTAGCTCACATTTGACGCAGTTACACCTTAAGGCCAAAAACTTTCTCTGAGTTTCCTTCACCTGTGACTTGGCACTAAAGTGCTGGCAAGCAGGGTATCGTTGTAAGTTGCCACTAGAGGGATGGTGAGCACGGAAAGCTTCTATCTCTGCTCTAGTGGAGGTGGGGGGTGTTACACAGATGAGCTGGGGGGTGGAGGGGCAGAAACTTGAAGCTGGGAGACAGAGAGTTAATGGAATGTGGGTGGGTAATAAAATGGGAGGTGGAAACGAAATGGGGGGTCTGGGAAAGGTGGTGAAAAGAAGGAAGTCGGCCACTGAAGGATAAAATAAAAAGAAGTAAAAAAATATATAATTTTAAAAGAAATAAAGACAAAGTAAATTAAAGGTGGTCTCATGTTTTAATAAATTGTGATTTGGAGTGTTTGTGTGGGGGAGGGGAAGTAGTCATGCTTCCTGGGGTGACTGGGAGCAGTGAGGGAAGGTGCTTTTGAGGGAGGTACTGACCCTGCTGTAAGAAAGAAGCCCCAGCTCATGAGGACCTGATCTGGCCTCCCACTCTTCCCCACTCCTGACTTCCTCCTTGACATGTCCATGATGTGAAACTTGGGCAGTTGGATTGTGCTCTGCAGGCTGTTTGCAAAGGGTTGCACCCCTGAAAGTAGAAAAGTTGGATGTGGATAGCATCAAGAGGATCAGGAGGAAGGCCACTCGCATGATCAGGGGGCAACAGTGTAGGCCCTACGAGGAAAGGCTATGGGACCTGAACCTGTTCAGCCTCCACAAAAAAAAGGCTGAAAGGGGATCTAGTGGCTGCCTACAAACTTGCCAAAAGGGACCAGCAGGCAATGGGAGAGTCCCTGTTCCTTCGAGCACTACTGGGGGTTACAAGGAATAACGGTCATAAGCTGACTGACAGTAGATTCAGGCTAGACATCAGGAGGCACTACTTCACGGTCAGGGTGGCTAGGAACTGGAACCAACTTCCAAGGGAGGTGGTTTTCACCCTTACCCTGGGAGTCTTCAAAAGGAGGCTAGACAATCACCTAGCTGGGGTTGTTTGACCCCAGCATCCTTTCCTGCCCATAGCAGGGGGTTGGACTTGATGATCTGATTAGGTCCTTTCCAGCCCTACCAACTACAAAACTATGGAGGTGGCAGGGGTGGGAGGAGAAGTTAGTTTGGTGCCAGAACCACCCCTTTTTACAGTTTAGAGTAAAAAGTTTGTCCATGCAGAATAGGAGGGTGGAGAAGAGGACACTGCATCCTGGGATACTGGAGGACTGCAACTTGGGCAGCTCATCTGTGGGATGTAGCCACACAATAATGGAACACAAGGGGTAACACAGATCAAAGATAAACCTGCCCTGGAGTGGTATACCTTTAAGCTAACTAAATTATGCTTTAAACTAGTTTCAGGTGTCAATGTGGGGATAATTCAGGGTTTAAGAGCTCCAGAAGCTGCCTTAAATGATTGTGTTGCAAGGCCCAAAGAATTATAATAGAAAAAAAATCAAGGTGTCACAAAGTTTATCATGATTATACAAACTGATCTCATTGATCTCTCAATAAAAATATAAAATGCATATGAATCCTCTAGAGACCAAACAAAATGATGTGATCTCCCTTATGTTAAACAAAGAGGTAATGCAAGACAGAAGATTTACAACCACAGGTATGCATGCCAACTGTAGGTAAAATGGGCCTGATTCTCCTCTCATTCATACCAGTGTAAATATATAGTAGCTGCACTGAAGTCCACTATTATACTAGTGCAGAGCTAAGTGAAAAGAAAATAAGAACTTTAATCAAGTGAGGAAAAATGTTTGTTACTGGGAATCAAAGTAATCCATGACAGTTGAAGTAAATCAGATCTAAAGATAATACAGTTACCTTACTGGTTTTACATAGTCAAAGAAATTTCATTTTCTTTTATATTTAACTACGAGGCTTGTTATAATAAGTCTGTTGATTCTTTAATTAAACATAAGCTACATTTATATTTGGGTGGATATTTCCCCCAAACAACAACAACAACCCTCCCCAGAAATTATAACAATAAAAACACAGCCCCCACCCCACCTCCCTGCCCATGTCTGCCATGCTTTCACCCCTCTTCTCCTTTAAGCCCCTCCTCAAAACTCACTTCTTCCAAAACGCCTTTTCTCCTTAGTCCTCTCCTCAGGCGAGTGTTATCACTTGACGACTGAAAATCTTTACTCCTTTAAAATAAAAAAAAATCCAAACAAAAATCGTGGAACCACTAAAAAGTCAACTAAACTTCACTGTTCAGACTACCTGATTGCACTCTTCCCACTCCACCAGAACCCACCCCTTATAGTTATGTCGCCTACCTACATTGTAGGAACTTTGGGGAAGTGCCCTTTGTGTTCATACTTATCCATAAGGCACCAAGGACATTGTAAGCTCTATACAAATATGTAGTAATGAAAGTGTCATTTCACTTGTACTCTGCCTCTGCTGGTGAGGCAGGAATAATTTTCTACATGTGACCCAGCCTGGGTGACTCAAATGCTGCAACTTTAGGTCTTCAGGAATTATAAAGTAACTGCTACCTAAACCTACGGTGTGGACACATCTACACATTGCCCTATGGTGACCTTGTTACAGTGCCGTACTTTAGTACTTCCTTTTGAAAGCACTAAAGCACAGCACAGTAACTGTCCGTACTGTGCTGTGTGCATGGCACATGGTTAGTTTTCTCCACTACTTCACTGTAGTGGCATGCTAAAATGAGGGAGCATGCCACTATGGTGAAGTAGCTGCTGATCATGTGCAGACTCACATGATCACTACTTAGCTGTAGTGCATCATATGGCGAAGTAGCATGTCACTATGATGACATAGGGTGACATATAGATGCACCCTGTATAGCTAATAAAGTATTCAATTTAAAGTTGTGTATTGCTGTATTTTAAGTACTTTCTTTGGGAATCAGTGGAGTTACTCTACATTTACACCAGTGTAATCTCCCTCATGATCTCATACAATAGTCTATAATATATTCAGAAAATGGTTATATTAAACATATTTCTAAAAATAAGGTTTACAGCATCAGTGTCTTCTGCAAATGATACATGACATTCACATCTCACACTTCCACACATGGAGAAATGTATGAAAATATGGAAAACACTAAAAAACTGATCAAAGTAGTTGCTTTAAAAAAATTAGTTAATTCAGTTAAATGATTCAAACATTTTAACATCAACATATTTTGTCTTATTTTCATATTCACATAGACTAAAACAAATCAATGTATGACCCACACAAAACATAAAGCTCTTAGAACATTATTTACAGTTACCATTAAATGAGTTTTTGCAAACTATAAATAAACACAATGAATTAATTCAACAGACACATTGGATATTTTGGCTCTTAAACATGGAGTAATGAGATTTTTCAGGGTAGAAGTGATAGTTGTGATTTAACTACTCAAATGTATTGACAATTCCCTCTGGGGAGGATTTTTGTACCATTCCATTTAACAAGGGAGAATAAATTTCAGCCCTATAGTGTTTAACGTAGCAGGTCTTCAGATGTCATTTGTGAAGGTACTTTTGTTGTATGAGGGAACAGGAGCAAAAAGCAAACAGAACTGAAAACTGAAAATACAGTTGTAAACTAATATATATATTTAGATGAAGTAATTGCCATTGTGTATCAAATTATCAGAATATGAACCAATTTCGACTCAGTTTTTAAATAGCATTTTGTAGATAGATAATTTATGCAAAAAAATTCAGGCATGTTCTTTAAGAAAATGGGAGACTCCTCCTTCCTCCATAAAAAATTTCAGGCATGTTCTTTAAGTTATTTATGAACTACCCATTTGGTACACACTGTATTTACTGAAACAGAAGATGACCCTACTTATAAGATGATCCTCCAAAAATTAATGAAATGGAGAGCAAATTTGAAAAAAACCTGAAATAAAAATAGCTGTAGTAATTTGCATATAATACCCATACACTTAATTCATGCAGAATTAATGCATGTTACTTTTTTTAAATTGCTGTAAGTTTTAACACAGGTACTCCATAAAGGCACTTTTGAGCAGCACTTTGGCACCTACTGGGCGTATCTACATGAGACCTTTACTATGCAGTTGACTATTTAACCGTGCAGTAAACCTTATGAGTTTACATGTGCACCCCTATTAGGCTGGAGTAGATTAATTAACTCTGCAGTAGGATAGTACTTGGAAATACAAGTACTATCCTGCAGTGGAGGTTATTACTTCATAGCAGCACACACACAAATGCTGCAGAAGGCCTGGCTGGGGCATAAGGGTATTTCAGAGCTAGGGTTGCCTGTCAGCTAGCTCCACACTGAATCACCCTCATGCCCCAGCCAGACCTTTTGTAGCACACTGAGGTGAGGAGCAGCCCCAGGCTAACAGACTGACCCATATTGTTTCTTTTCTTTTTTTAAAGGAAATTTTTTCATATTCCGAATCAAATCAGTCAAATCAATCTCAAATCCATGAGTCAGTTAAGAACCGTATGAGGCCCTACTACTGGCAAATGTCCTTCACTCCCACCTGGTGCTTCACATGCTTCCATATCATTTGGTGGGCATCCTATGTGCAGGCCCAAGACTAGGTATTTGGGGTTCGGCTGCCCCCCAGCTGCCCCCCCCCGAGTTGGATGCCCCCAAGTCTCACTTCCCCTTAGCTGTAAGGCAGCAAGAGCAAGCTAGGGAGGAGTCTCCCATTTCCATAAAGTGTGCATAAAGCCAAGATCTTCCCACTGGAAATGAAAGTGTGAGGTTAACTATATATATTACCTCTGCCCAGGTACTACCTCTTGCCAGAAAAGTGGTTATCTCCAGTAACTTGGAAAGCTGCCTTAGTGGCCACAGAGTTTCCCCTGCTGGGTAAGTTGTAGTACAAATTAGCTCTTAGTCCAAAGCCAACAAAGGCTTGTGATTTATCACATACTTCATTGAAATAAGAGTCAACAGCATTTCGAGCCATGGTGATACCACAACTTAGCACTGCTTAGTAAGTGTATACCCCAGATATGCCTCCTAAAGCATCTATGCACTAATTAGCCCTCACTCATGACTGGAACTATGTATTCTTGTCACAAGTCCTGGAATGCTCCAAAATAGTATATTATATGCAGATGGGGTGTATGGCAACCTGACCTGGCTTCATCTCACAAAGGGCGGGGCTAAATTAAACATATGCAACAGGATGAGAGGGGGATGACAGAGGAATTCATAGATTCACAGACTGTGAGGCTGGAAGGTAGGGTTGTATGAAGCTTCAGTCACCAATTCGATTCAGAGGAGATTTGGCTCAATTTGGAAGCCAAATCTCTGAATCTGAACTGAAACAGGAGTCCCATTAATCTCCCCATATTGAATCAGAAGACTCCGATTCAGTTCAGAGATATTCAACAATTTGGCCATAGACACAGCTTTATATTTTTTCTATGTACCTCAAGGTAACAGGCGTGACTCATGAATGCTGAGATGGTAGGGAGATGGAGCATCCCATAGAAGTGCAGGGGGTTGCCGTGCACTTGGCGGCAGACCCAGAAGTACTACCCAGAAGTATTTCCAATCTACTTCTGGGTCCACTACACAGCATGCAGGGTACCCCCCACACCCAAGCTCCTGTGGGATGCTCCACCATCCCCTCCATGTCAGCATTCACGAGCCACATCTGTATCTTGAGCTACACAGAAAAATATAAAGCTGTGTCTATGGTCAAATCACTGATTCTCCAAATTAGAACTGAATCTTCAGATTCAGATTTCGCTGAATCAAATTGAGACAGCCCCCCTGCACAAGAAAGACAACTGGAAGTCAGGTGACCCCAGCCAGTTTCATAGTTTCATAGTATCTAGGGTCAGAAGGGGCCTAGAGCAGGCCATCTAGTCTGACCCCCTGCCAATGGCAGGAAACAAGTGCTGGGGTCAC
>JAGPOW010002067.1:8075791-8100791 GCA_030014935.1 Caiman crocodilus
TGTGTGATCCCCACTGCCCCACACCATGTGGGGAGATCTGCATGAACCCCCCCAAAGCCCCAAGGCCACCACAGGAGTGGTGAGTGCTAGGGTTTTCTTGTTTGTTTTTTTTATTAAAGGCCTGGAGCCTCGGTGGGCAAGGCACCCATTGGGGAGACCTGGGGAGGGTCAGCGGGACTGTCAGGGGTCCCCCATGGTCCCCTCCCCCTTCCTCAGCCTCCCCTTCCCCCCACACTTACCAGCTTGGAGTTGGGCTGCTGCTTCCTGCTGCAGCCACCAGGGGGCTGCCTGAATCATCAAAGCTCTTCATATCTTTTCAAAGGAGTTGGAGAGCTTTGAACTGATTCGGACTTTTTAACTGGTCCCCTGATTCAATTCAGATTCAGAAATTCAGCCACCGAATTGGGCTGAATCTCCTCCATATCGAATCACCACCTGAAGCTTTGTACAGCCCTAGCAGGGAGTCCACCAGGTACTCCAAGTACAGGCATGGAAAAACAGCACGGGGCAGAAAGCTTTACTGAACTGCCGGAGACAGCCCTGCCACTGGCAAGCAGAAATGATTACCGCCTCTTCTGGGACTGCCTATATACCAGAGATGTGTGGAAGAAAGTACGTGCACTCCTTCTGGTGATGACAGGTTTCAGAATCCTGACCAGAGAAGTAGTCCTCTATGGACACATGACCAAAGACCAATGGGCCCCAACAGCCCACCTTTGTCAGTTCATCTCGTGCTTCAGGTATGCCCTGTAGAAAGCCAGGAACCTGTTCACAAATAGGCACTCAGAACCCACAGTTGTGAACTGTATTAAAATGGGGCTGAGTGAACTATGCTGGTACTACAGGAAGACAAAAGAGGATGATGGGAAAGAGATGGCAGACCTCATATGGTCGAGAAGGGACTGGCATAGACTTCTGAAAGGTAAACCCTCCAAAGAGAACAATGAGGACAACAGTGAGGACAGTGACAAAGATGAGGATGAATACGATGATGATGATGAGTAAAAGCACTAGAATGGTGATGGGTATGTGGCAGCTCAGTGCAAACTTTGTAATGGCATTAAAATAGTCTAACTGGTAAAGTGTGTTTTGGTCTGTCAGGTGAACCACAGTGGTCACTTGAAGGGTTGGTAATGGTACAGTTACACACATGCACACACACAAACATTTATTCACACCTATATACACACATTTATACAGATATACACATACACACACATATATATATATACAAACAAGTAGTTTTTGCAAAAAAACAAAAAATCAGCAAGCTTTCCTAATTTGGGCCATGTGTTTTACAGCTAAGCCTTGGGTTGGCTGCATTAAATCAACTTAATAGTTGATTATTTTCAACTATTTCATTATTGAACAAATGCTACTTTTGGTAGCATCATAATACTAGACAATGTATTTAGTAAGATTTTTTTTGTATGTAATTATAACATGAGGGGCTTTTCTACCGTTATCATTTGGGGGAAAACAACCTTGTCTTTTATTTGAATAAATATGGCATTTACAAGTTTAGTAAAAAGACTAAGTGAAAACAATGTCAGGCAAATTGGGACAAATATCTGCGGTGTCATTCCAAGAAAGTCAATGAAGGTTAATTTGGGTTACATTTGGCCAATTATGTCGTAAATATAAGCAGTAGAAATGAACAGAATGATCTCCCACAAGAACATAAAGACTAAACAATCTTGGAGTTTTGCAGTAATGCCACTGTCATCGCAGTATATATTTTTAAATAATTACATGTGAAGGTAAAAATAAATACAAAAAATTAAGGAAAATGCACATTTCTGTGCTAAATGATTCCAGTAATAAGTGAGCTGAAAAACACAATTTAAATTATGGGGTTTTTTATGCCCTAAAAACAATCTTCTTGGTTTTAGCCATTCTACTGAAGATATCTAGGAATTTGACATAAATACTTGAAAACCCATGTTATTAGCAATGCCATGGAACAATGAACCCTGGGACACTTCCCAGCAAAGCAAGAAATAACACAATGTTTTCCTAAAGCAGTATTTTTTTTAGTTAAATTGTAATTTTGTCCCAGGTAAATCAGTCTGGTTAGTTAGGATATTTAGCAGAAACAAAGGCTTTCTCTTAATTTCTATTTTATTTGTACAGTTACAATTGGTTTATATTAGACTGGAATTAGAGTTTAGAATAATGGGTTTAGGTGCTGCAGTTTCCTGGCCCCTGGAGTGAAATTCAGACTCCAAAGTTTGACACATAAGCAGGAGCCTATGGAAAGAGTCACACATCTCAGAAGAGTGATCCACAAAACCTACAAACTGAACAGGGAGTGGCAGAGTCTATGTTAAATGAACAGATAAACTGAACTTCTTGAGTCAGATCTACAGGCAGGTATTTCTATTCAACTAGAATCCATGGCCTGGAATCCTCTACTCTAACCAATAAGTCTTTTTTTTTCCCCCCAAATAACTATGCAGGTACCACTTCTCTCCCTTCCACCTACCCTGATAAAAAATGCAGCCAGAAGAAGATATGGGTTGCGTGGTACCCACCTTTTATATATTACCAAGTAATTAGAAAACTCATCCAGTGGGGGACCTGGGTTATAGATTCTCCTTCAGCTGCAAAGGATTCAAACCAACATTTCCTACCTCCAGGAAGAGTTACTATACAGTAGGCCTGTGCAAAACTTTGGGTGTTGATTCAATTTGGATTAGATGCAGTGCAATTCAGTGGCTGAACCTCCAAATCCAAATAGAATTAGGAGACCAATAAAAAGGTCTGAATCCATTCGAAGCTCTCCAAATCTTCAGAAAAGATTTGGAGAGCTTTGATGATTTGGGCAGTCCCCGGTGGCAGTAGCGAGGAGCTGCAGCTGGACTCATAGCTGGTAAGTAGGGGGCGGGGGAAGGGGGCTGGAAGAGGTGGGGGAGGACCATGGGAGGAACCCTGCCAGACCCCACCCCTGCTGAGTGCAGTTTTTTATTTTTCTTAAAGGGTTAGAGCTGGGAAGGGTAGGGCAGCATTAGGGAGGGCTGGGACAGCAAGGCGGAGGTGGATCAGGGTTCTCATGCAGAGCCCCCCATGCAGCATAGGACAGTGGGGGGCAGTGAGGATCGGTGAGTGCCAGATTTTTTTTTCAAAGTGCCAGGAGCTAGGGCAGGCAAGGCAGCCATTGCTTGCCTGGAAGAGTGGGTGGGGGATGGGCCTTGGCAATTCAGAGCCAAAGCGATTCAGGACAGTGATTCAAATCACTGAATTGAATCACTGTTCCCTAAATCAGCTGAGCCTGAAGCGAATACTAGCCTATTTTGCACAGGCTTACTATACATGCCATATACTATCCTGGCTGGGTACATTCTCCACCCCTGCCTGTTGAAGCTGTAGTACTCTGTAGAAAGGAAAGCAAGACTCGCAAGGCCAGAACAAAACAATCAAAATGGAATACGAATGCATAGAGCAGTGGTCCGGCCAGTCTCCTAGGAGGTTCTTGTTTCTAGTCCTTACTACCAGGATTATTTCTGAGTTTTATCCAATTATTGCTTCATGTAAAATGCACAAACAGGCCAAGTGACTACTCTAACCAATAAACACCAGAGTAATTCTCCATTTAGCTTGTTCTGTTTCTGGCTGCATGAATCTTGCATTCTTTTCTACACAGTAGCTATTTTCATCCATCTAGAAGATTGTATAGCCTAGTGGTTAGGCACCTTTTCTGAGACATAACAGACATGAAATTTAATCCCCTTAAATTGAAGAGGAGCAAAAACATAGGGTTCCCACTTTTGGAGAGCAGCAAACAAAGAAACCAACCAAAAATCCAAAAAAGAATAAAATAAACACTATTTAAACTTTTTAAACACAACTTATCCCAATTTCATCCTTCTAGCACTGTGTAATGAATACCTTAGATACTTTCTAATTAAAATAAAAGAAATCTAAAACAATGTAAGCCATTTCTGTGATTCACTTAACAAAAAGTAAGCTTTAAAACTACTGGCTGTCAAAAATATCATAGGATCAAAGGTTTCCAGGGAATTTTCTGAAACAACTGCCTTCCCACCTTTCAAAATCATCTCATCTTTGCCTTGTGGTTTTGCCTTGCTCGTAAGCTAAAATCCCAGGGCAACATAGTTTATTGTTTTAATATCTGTCTGACACAAAACAAAAATATCCTCTAGTGACTGCTTATCTGTCATATGTATTTCTGGGAAAGAAATATCAAGACAAATAAGATGTTTTGGGGCAAGTCACAGGACTATAGATTTGGCACTAAATGTTGATTTTTTTTTTTAAGTGCCATCTTTAATAACATACTAAGGACAAAACTTTACAAGTACTGAGTGCTTTAATTATAAATGTTTTACTCTGTTCATTTTACTCAGACCAAAGACTGAACATTCAAACTCACAAATGGGGCAAATAAAAAGAGAGAAAAAAGAATATTCATAATTAAAACAGCTAAAATAGAAGAATCCCATTTTAGTGACACAATGGGCTGTAAACTTATTTGCTATTAATTGAGCTCAATGTAATGACATTTTCTATATTGGAATAGATAACTAGTGATCTGGAAATTCATTTAGACCATTAGTTTAATTACAGAAACTGATGGAAGTTTTATCAGACAATTACGTAAAGAACAAGAATAACGTGGGACTGATTTATAAGAATTTGTAACCCCTAAACCATTTTTTGCTACACTACTTTAAACAAAATTGCCATGAATATATCAGTTTAAAAATATAATGCCAACCTCAAGTATCTTTGAGTATGACAGAAAAAAAATGAATACCTGATTTTTGTATTTTAATTCTTTTTACATTCTGACATTTGCTTCTTTTAAGTTTCTCACTCCATGATCACGGTAAAGATTTATTTTTAGTCAAAAATAAAAATATGTGGGAAAACTGGCATGAATATTTTGGAGACTTAGAGCAACAACTCTAATGTTCAGAATATATTATGTAATATCGACAGCATCTTAAAATTCTACTCTCGTTTAAGTCATGGCAAAAATCTCTTCTGAGCATGAAAAACAGCTGAGGGAAGACCTTAGTTGTGCACTCTGTTTATCATCTGTGTGGCAGCATATAGCATTATGAATATTATTCATAAGGCTAAATATGACAGATGTCTATGTCACAGAACTTATAGACACGTACATATGCACCACATAATCTCTTTAGGCTAACTGTCTCTTCAGGTTAATGTATGCATGGAACTTCCACACAATAACACACGGGAGGACTACACATGGATATCAAAGGGCAAAATTTAGCCAATCATTGCTGTGTTGTTGCTGGGTGAGATCCTAGATAGACCTACTAAGTTAAGTGGTCAAATTCAGGAAATCTGGTGGGGGGTGTCAGTTACCTCCTGGATGTAATACCGAGAGTTTCTATCGTTAGCTGCATTTCCCCCTGCCTTTTTTTTTTTTTTTGGCTTGTAAACTTTCACCTTTTCCTGCCCGTGTTTTGGTTATATCATAACTTTTTTCGGCTTCATCTTGTTCCCAAAACGTGAAGAATTGTAAATGGGCACCACTGGTTTTGAAAAAACTGAATAACTTACAAATGTCATGAACTGACTGCCTCATTACTTGTATTTCACTGCAAAAAATATGTATATAAATAAATAAAAACATTTAAAAATCTACTCAAGTTAGACTAGTGACTTTTTTCACTTACTCTTGGGGAAAGTAAGAGATGTGGTAGAAAGTTCCAGAGATCCAATGAATGGGAATCAGATCTCATTCCAGAATCAATGGTGCCTGGATTCCTTAGTCCAGTGATTCCCAAGGGATGTGCCATGTGAGAGTGAAGGAAATATGCCAAGATATTCCCTTGTGTGAGGAGGTAAATGCTCTCCCCACCCGTGCAACACCCTATGTCTGCCCCAGCTACTCCAGCAGCAACTGTAGCTGCTCTTCTGGGGGCTGCTACCACGGCTGCTGACTTCACCTGCCCTTTTCTGCCCCCTTTGCTCTGCCAGGACCATCCCACACTCTCCCAGAAACATACACTGTTGTGAGTAGGTGGGTAAACACACAGATGGAGTAGCGCTTTGCAGCCTGGCTCATCCCTTCCAGTCCTCCCACACTTTGGAGGCTGCCAAGAGGGAACATGTAGAATGATTTTCCACTAATGCAGGCCTTCACAAAGGCAAAAATATATATATATTTTTTTATAAAATTTCCTTTGGAAACATTATTTTTCAGAAACCAGTAGAGGTAGAGAAGATGATTCAAACTCGGACTCTGTATATAGTTAAATTGTTTGATGTACCATGCTTAGAGCAGCCAAGCAATTTTAAGCCATCAGGAAACTGGTTATAGCTCCTTGATTCTCTATTTGATCTCTGTTGTTCTAATGTATCTTCCTGCCCGTGCCTCACACAGTGTACTATGGTGGTAACAGAAACACATAGGAGCCCGCTTGTTTACTTTACTCTTGCTAGGGACTCTCAGGTGCTGGGGGAATCTGTAGGTGAATAGAAAAAGCCACAGTACTCTTTTTAGCTTGCACTGTCAGAGTGGGGCAAAGCATCTCATCAAGCAGGAAAGCCATAAAGTTCCTGAAAAGGTTCAAATGTTTGCAACTTCCCTTATTTTAAAAGGAAAGGCACTGTAGGTTATCTTGAAATATTACCCAGTAATAAGAATGGCAACATAGGATGATAAAAACACATTATTAGAGATTACTGAAAAATGACAATTGCAATGCTGTTTTCTACATGCAAGGAAAGTAATATAATTGTTAGTCTCCTTTAGGTTAACATTGAATCATTTATTTTCATTTTATGAAAGTATAAGTTTGGGTTAAATTAGCAAAGTAGAAGCTGATTCCCCATATAAATACATCTTAAAGAAAGTGTGCTGGAGATGAAACCAATGTCATGTCTACTGGTCTTTTAATAGGACTTCATAGAAATGAAATGATCTCTATTATCTCTATTAAACATTTCCAAAAAGACAATAAAGAACTAATTACCAGTAATACAACAGCCATAATAATTAAAATAATCCAAGTTTAACAGCAGACCGTTAAAATTCTTTAGGGAAAACTATGTTCTGGCAACACTAGTTGGATGTTCCTAACTACAAATTACAGTGACTCAAAGGATGGAGATTTAGCAAAACTGTATTTTTTTGTATTAAAATGAAAACTGAAAATCTCTGTTTTGAAGCTCTACATTGAAGTTTGGCCAATGGGAGGAAGATTGGCAAGATACAGTATCTTATTTATTTAACATAATAGAAAACAAACAGGAGTCTGTTTGGATATCATTCCGAAAAAACACTGTGCCTGAATGAATTAGCTGGGAGGGACTGATTTATGAGAAATAATGAAAAGAACTAAATATAGAGCTTAGCTTAGCTGTGCAATGACTAACTTGGGATTTAATAACAATGCAAATATTTGAAGGATATAAATATGAATCTCAGAGAAGAATTACTTAGGGTGGAACACAAGGGGAAAGTAGGAGTTACTGGGGTAAAATTAAAGGAGAGAATATTTAAAATGAATTGCAAAGGGAAAAAAAATCTTTCTACCATGGAAATGAGTCAGATAAGTAGGAAAGGCGTAAGTAGGAAAGAGGCATGACAGCCTATACAAGAAAGAGGTCTACTGCTTAGGACATTTAAAATAAAATAGGATAAAATGCTGAAGGGAACAGTACTTTCTTAGCAGGAAAATATACCGCTGGCTTATCAGTAGGTGTTTCTTATTTCTAGCATAATACGTGGTGGAAAAAAATCTGTTTGGAAAAAATAGCATGGTTCAAAATAGTCAGAGCTAAATAGTAGAAGCAAAAAGACTATACAGTATTATGCTGGCTGTTTTCCAGTTTACAGGATTGTTGCAAGGATTATATGATTTTTCATCTCATTTTCGAACAATTCGTATAAATTAATTTACAATGTATTTGTAAGTCCTTGCTTTGGGGGTATAGCGCATAATTATATAAAAGCAGCAGCAATAGCAATAGTAATGTTCACTGCCAGTGATACAAAAGTTACATGGGAGTGGTACTGTAGTACAAGAACTTTTCTTCCTCAGTATCTGTTTTAGAGAAATCTTTGATGTTCTGTCATTCAAAAAGGAGAAGCGAGTAACAGATAATTTAGAGAAACAATACCAAATTTTTAATTTTAATTATGATACTGAGATAACTTGATCGTGATACTCATGACCAGAATAACCATTCCTCAACCAGAATTTTACAGCGTACAAAGTATATACAACTAATGTTAAGCACATTCATCAGAGATAAGACACTAATAAGAAACATACAGAAGATGCTATTATTCAGCCTACTGTAATAAGAAGAAAACAGAAGCAGAACCTACCAGAGCACACAGGACGGTGCTTGTTGACCTGTTATCATAAATTAGACTTTTTCCAAGGGCCATTTCAATATATGGTGTGAGGGAGGGGTGTTTGATGATCTCATCATCATCATCATCATCATCATCATCATTACCATGAATCTAGAGCAGTGGAAGAACTTTTTTTTCCATTTTTGCTGTGGCATTTTACAGGACCTGGAGACACTTCCATTCCCAAAAAATGGGCAGAAATTGTGAGGGCAATACCTTATTTAGTCTCCACTAGGTCCTTAATGATTTTAGTGGGTCAGCTGTTTGTACAGTCAATATCCATCCTCTCTTTTATTATTGATGGCTTAGGATACTTTTTATCCCATCCCCAAAATTGAAAAGGAAGACTGCACAGCTAATTCCAAACTGGCACAACCAAGTGACAGCAGGGTATGAGATTATTAATTTCTTGCTCATTTCATATTCAAAAGAAGATATTTATAATTTTTGATATGGAGATACTTTTATTGTAATTACAGTATGTCCAACACCAATGGCTGAACAACATTATAGTATTCCTAGAGCGATCTTAATTTCACCATGGTTGCAGCATAATTTAATATTTTCTTATTACACAGAAATATTTAGATGATGATGTAAATAAAGAATCAGCTGCTGAATTACCCATAGCATTCTTTAAACATATTTATAAATATCACATTTATCTTAACAAGAGCTACTGAGGAGGTTTACATTTCTGGGGGTCTTAAATCACATTTATGGGCTTTTGTCACAAAACAAAAATAGAGCCGGAACACTGGCTTACTTGTGGATGTGTATACTAGTGAACTGGGGGCACTGTACACGGGAGATCCCTCCTGGTTTGCCTGGCACAGCAGCACCCTGCCTACGAGAGAGAGAGAGAGAGTGGTATCTGGTTTTGGAACACTCAAACTAAACCTGAATTTTATCTCAAAACATAAAGTACAGTGAAGCAGGGATGCCTTTTTTCCTTTGACTTCAGAACAGAAAGAGCCCCAATCAACACTTAACGGCTAAGTGCAGAGATTTGGAGGGGTGGGGGGTAGGGTAGGTTAAATGGCATTACAAATGGCCACCCAATCTAAGGTGAGTCAGGATGGAGGATCTAGTGGGGGGGATCAGGGGTCCATGGGGGGGGTGGAAGGGCTTGCATGACCTATGGGAGCAGTGTGGGGGAACAGGCATAATCCATGAGAGATGGGGGGGGAAGACAAGATCTGTGGGAGCAACAGGGGAGGGATCAGGGGGCAGGTGGTAACTGGGAAAGTTTGGTGGGATCAAGAGGACTTGTGGAGTCCACAGAGAGGCTTGGGTAGGACCAGGGACTATTTTTAGCACCCCAACCCCTCTCCCAGTGAGCCTCCCCCCTCATCCCTCCCAGTCCTCCCCCAACCAATACTTACTTCCTCAGCTCCTGGCATCTAAGCACTGATAAAAACTGGCACCCAAAGCAGTTTACAGGATGGGGGGGAGGGGTTCAGTGGGGCTGACTGGTCCACAGGGGTGGGGTGAGGCGCCAGGGGCCTGAAAATAGACTGGTGCCGGGGGGCAGATACAAAAAGCTCATCCATGGGGCTGGGGCCAGAGGCTGGGCTTTCCCATCCCTGGGGCTGTGCAGGTAAGTGTACTGATGTTTGATGCATCAGTCTAACCTAGACTGAATGTACACTGATCCATGTCTATCTCAGATCAGGTTCCACCATTTTTAGACTGGTCTCTGTGCACAGAACTTCTGTACAGTTACAGTTTTAGACTGATTTCTGATCATTGAGATCAGGTTTAAGTGCAAGGTCTGCATCTGGGAGGACTAAATTAGACCAGGTGGCCATTTTGTACCTGATCTAACCTCCTCCTTTACCCTCATGAATTTGTGCACTTAACTACTACCTTACATTAGAAAACCAAGTACTGATGCCTCCCCCCTAAACATAAATAACCCTTTTTACCTAGGGAGGCTAGTGCAAGCCATGTGCATTTTGTGCATGCCTGCCCCAAAATCAGTTATTACTGCTGTGCTTTACTGCAGCTGCTCTCTCTCAGTCTCTTCCCCCTATATTTTGAAAGCAGATACCTAATGAGCTCTGCTGCTAACTTAGGCAATGCAAACACCGACATCACCCAGGGAATGCTTCCGCATCTTCCTATCCTTTCCTGAAATGAGAGGCTGCTTGAGTAAACACAGCAGACAAATTAGGCTACAAGTCTCCCAAGTCTGGACAACAGGACTTGATTTGATCTCAGTTACACCAGTGTAAGTTCAAAGTAGCTCCAGTGAGTCCCCTTACCTACTTGAGTTGACACTGGTGTAACTTAAATCAAAATATAGTTATGGCTTTTGAAAGTTCCAGAATTTCTGGTATTGTTTAGATTAAAATAATCCGCAGTATATCAGATGGATGCAGGAATTAAAACAAACAAACAAACAAAGACAATGAGGAAAAACAGAAAACCACACAAATACCCCATTAACCAAAGGTCACCAAAGTGTCAATCAAAGACTTCTGGTTCATTTTAGCTTTGGGGAATTCAGGCAGGTTCTTAACTTGTGAATGGTTTGTGAAGTGGCTACTGATTTTGTTTTGACAATCTCAGCTGTAGGACTGAACATCAAATATGTATGGAGATGTTTCCAGAAGCCTCTTAAAAGAACCTTTCTATGTCAGGAATGAGGGCCAATGTCATGGAAATAGGAGGACATTCAGATTTTATACATAGAGTAAATGTGGTAATTACTTCATGCTCTGACTCCTTTTTTCTTTCAAGAAGTGCTAAATTCTCTTTAAAGATATAAGACACTGGACAATATTTTTCACTGACTCAAAACTCATAAAACTCTAAGCAGAATATTAACACAGGCCAGGTTTTTGGAGAGGAGAAATTAACTAGACGACTTGGTAGTTAGGCTTCTTAAGGACCAAACCAAATCTAAATATCATCATCATCAAAATGTTGGTAGTTTCCATGTAGAATTTCAATATTTGCTTGAACATTTAAGAGACATTACCAACATGTGCTCAGTACTAGATCCAAACAATTTTTGAACATATATTTTAAAATATTTTCTGATATTTAGGCCCTCCCGAATTCTTGCTCCCAGCTATGTTAGGTGGTAGAAATAACTGAAATTCAATGTGTAAAATATTTATTTGGTAAATTCACTGTAGCCAAAACTAGCTACTACACTACTGCTATTTCAGGATTCTAAAAAAAATAAACTATTACAAAAAATAAAACTAAACTATTTGCCTTATTTCAGGTGGAACAAGCTATATAAATACAAGAAAGTGCATTTTTAAAAAATATGTTTAATGACTTCAAATATTATTAGTAATACAAGCCTTCAAAGTAAAGGGTTTTTTCAAACATGAAAATGTTCTTTCAATTTGCTTGCTCCAAAATATTGATATTCATATCCTGTCCTATATAATTTATTATCTGTGCTGTCTGCCTAATGATCTTGATTTTTTTATCATATAAAAGGTCTCCTAGACAATATCTTGCTGCTTTCAACATATCCATATTTAAGTGTTTTATTGCTGTTGAGCATACATACTAATTAATATTCTCCTGGTTTCTTTTTGCACAATTAGAAGACATAGTTACACTACTTTCAGAATAGAAGCCAGCTTTACTTATGTTACTAGACTTCATATGATTTGAGGGACAAAAATATCTGATTTCATATAGTTTAGTACTTGCACTGATGTATAAACTTAAGTACCCAAAATATTATTAGTAGATTTCTTTTGACAGATATTACAATTTTATTGGGATTAACTTAAATGAGGGCTGAAGGTTCTTGAGGTGTCTCATTTTAGTATTAACATACTTAAAACTGCAGCAAAAAAAAAACATCAGGAGACGATTTAATTATCTTACAATAAGATCCTCAGGGGAAAAAAACCCAACTCCTTAGTATATTGGATACAATTTAGAGAATCCCAGTGCAATAAAATACCAGCATTCCTATAGAATACTAAATCCTTCCAGAACATAATGAAGATGCCTTGATTTTTTATTGCTTTTTATAAAAAAGAGGATTTCACTAAAATTCTCAACAATGCCTTTTCTCTGCAAAAACTTTTTTTGAAAAATACAGTGAAAGTATTTGACTTAAAACAAAAATATTACATTTATTCAATGGATTGTCTTTAATCCTGCATTTCCCTCCATGCTTCAGAGAATTTGAGGCCAATATTTTTCATTTAGAGCAACCCGAGGGCTGCATGCTTTTTTACATAAATTTCACATGGGTAATTACCACATTTGCTCACAGAAAGCAAATGACTGTTGGAACAAGAGAACAGACTAAATATATCATCAGAACGTACTTTCTTTTGAGTCTAACAACTCAAAACCATGGCTAAGAATACTGATGCAAAGGAAAGCCCCAAAAAGGATAAATCATTTGGGAAGGTATTAACTCCATGATCTGAGATTCACACCATATGGTTCACAGGAGAGCTACTGGACAATAGTAACAGGGCAACTTAGCTATAGTGTTAAAGGAGAGCAGGGTATGATCTGTGATAATTTAGAGTGCAGACAGAAGTGACAATCTTTGCTTGATCTTGCCCCCAAATGTGGTCTGCAGCCATGACCAGACAGAAGTCCAAGGCTGCACACTGATCCTGAGAAAATCTGAACCCTCATTGCACCCAGATCAGAGCACATTTTGTAACTTGTGATTGCAGAGCTCCCAGCCTGTTGCTATTTTGAGAATGGGGAGGGGGAAAGTGAGTAGAGGGAGCTTGTTATGGGGTTTTTTCAATTGGTGCTGGAGAGTGGGGCAGGTATATTGGAGCCCCTGAAGTGGGGAAGATCCAATCCACCCTCCAGCACGTGCTGGGGAACCCCAAGAATGAGCTCCCTCTATTCCCCTTCCCTCTTCCCATTCTGAAAACAGCAAGAGGCTGGGACGTGGGAGTGGCGTTGCTCCTGAGACCAGGCTGCAGGATCCCGGCAACCAAATGAAATCCCCGACTTCTGGGCCCACGAGCAAACTTGTTTGATCTCAGGGATCATTGCAACTACTGGTGCTTCTTGCAAAGCACTGAGTTGCAACAGGGAGCCGCTCTTCTATCTGCACCCTTAGTTACTCTATTCCAACAGATGCTACTCGTCTACCTAGTTATACCCAACACCAATCCTGTATTAATTTGTATGCCTTTATTACAAAGCTATTACCAAAGTCATGTAATATGGCAAGTGCATGGCTTCCAAAGTCAAAATCTTTTCAGTTTTTATCTTTGCTCTTGTATATTTTTAAACAAAGTCTTTGATTAAGAAAACACTTCCATTATAAGGCTTTCTATTCAGCTATTATAGCTTTGGTTTTTGTAGTGTTTTGTTTTTCAATATTGTAACAGACAGAAATCCTGCTTTTTGGGTTAAGATGTCATATACTTTTTCAAAATGCTAAGGTGTGTATTTTTACAATTTGTAAAAATAGGGTTTTGTTGCTTCTGTTGGTTCTAAGCTATTTGTTTTATTCTAAATTATGCTTTCAGATTCAAAAAAATCTCATATTGTTTTGTTCCTTAATGCTCAAAAAAAGATATTTTGTTAAAACTTCAGAGGATAAATTAACTTTACCCTTGAAGGCGTGGTTAACATTGGGGAAAATTCACACCAAATTGTAACTGGTTTTAAAACTCAGATAAAACAATTTGAAATTCAACTGAAATTGTGGTATAGGCCAAGCTTCAGGCAACAGATAACATTTTTACTGAACCAGTTTCAACATTACTTTCAACACTACATTTGCAAATGGTTTGGGGAATCTGTTTAGGTGAAGCAATTTCACAACTAATTAGAATGTTTGAGGAAATTTCCCCAGTGTAGTTCAGGCCAGAAAGTCCCTTAACAATTTTGGGGGAAAAAAAGGTTTACAAATAATGTGACTATACAATCACTGTAGAAAATAGCCTACAGTAGTGAATGTATGTTGAACACTTTTAGGCTTACCTTGAAGAGCAATGGAGGTAATAAAGGGATAGAAACATACTAAGGTCCACAGACCAAATTAAAAACCCTCCTGCCTTCCAACTAATTTATTCAGTTTGTAATTTTTTTTTTTAATATCAGCACACAGTCTGTCACCATTATTTAACCCCTTGACACACCCCACTCTTTGAAAAAAACTAATATTTTCAGTCATAAATAGTAGGGCTATGTGAAGCTTTGATAGTCGATTCGATTCTGAGAATATTGAACCTGATATGGCAGCTGAATCTCCAAATCGAACTGGAAGACCAATTAAAAGGTACGAACCAAATTGGAAGCCTTTGAATCATTTCAGAAAAAATTTGGCTGGATTTGGAGATCTGGCCATAGACTAAAGAGGCAGCAACCTTGAGGATGCTGGACACAGCTGCCTTCAGCTGGTATGTCTGTTGTGGTGGGTGGATGAGGGAGCAGATCAACCCCCCCACAGTGAGGGAGGTATTGGGGCTGGGACTGTGACAAGCTGCCCAGGCAGGGGGCAGACATCGGACTCAGGGATGGAGGGTCCCGCCACTGTGCGCCACCAGTCTGGGAGGGCATGGGAGTGGGCGTGTGCTCCTGGATATACGTGGGGCGAGCTGCACCAGGCTGCGCTCTGGGATGCTAGCTCCAGCCACCCAATGCTGGGCTGCACTCTGCAGGGGTGGTGGAGCCAGGGCTGCGCTCTGTGCAGCTAACTGCAGCCGCAGCCTGGAGCACAGCCCTGGCTCTGCCCATCCTGCACAGCACAGTGCAACAGGGGCTATGGAGGGGCTGCAGCCACCCTAAAATTCCCATAGCCCCTGCTGCCAGGCCAGGCCTGATTTGAATGCACGCATCCGCCTCCATGCCCAGCCACTGTTCATCCAGCCAAGGTGAAGCCAGGGTTTGTCTGGAAGACACAGAGAGGCTGAGCAAGCGAAGGAAGGTCATAGCCCTTGCTCCCAGTGCTCTCCACCACCTGTCCAGAGCACAGCCTGGCCCAGCCTGCCTCTTGCAAATCTGGGGGCACACACCCAGTTCCATGCCCTCCCAGACTGGTAACACACAGTGGTGTGCAGTGGCAGCAGCCCCTCTGCCTGAGTCCATCACCCAGGGTCGTCCTTGGGGGGAGGGAGAATCAAGGCAACTGCCCCAGGCCCTGTGCTTTGGAGGGCCCCACAGACAGTCCTGTACAAGTTCTGCCACGACTGCCACATGCCGCCTTTGCTGAGCGCCACTGGCTTTGCTGCCACCGTGCACTGCTGGCTCCAGTCACTTGCCACCTTCTCCAGCCCTAGGCCCCACATAGGCTGATATGGCCTGGGCCCCACACACCTCTAGGGATGGTTATGCCCATGTACCCCTTCCCCTGCCCCAGCTGAGCAGCTTGTCCCAGCCTGAATCCCTCCCTTGCTGTGGTCACTCTGATCTGCCCCCCATATCCCTTCGTTCCCCCCCTCTGCCCACCACAACAGACTTACCAGCTGGAAGCAGCTATGTTCAGCATACTCAAGGACTGCTGCCTATGTCTGAATCTCTGAATTGGCACTGAATATTCAGATTCAAATCAGCCCAATCAAATTGGGACAGTGATTCAAATCACCAAGTCAAATCACTGTCCCTCTGAATAAGACGAATCTGAAGTGAATACTTGCCACTTAGCACAGGCCTAATAACTAGGTCTGTTTTTATACTAGTATGAAAGTACTGGCAAAGGTTACTATCATCCAGGAAAGAGAAATAAGCTACATTGACTTAACAGAGTCAACTTAAGTTAAGCCACACTGGAGTGTACACAAGTACAGTTCAGTTCCTTGACCTGGTGACAGCCATCTTGTGAGCTAAGTTGGCTTAACTAATGCACTCAAGATAACATGCCTCAGAAATGTATTATCTTGTGCAGCATTTATGTCGACTCTGCTCCACATACGTGTGTATGCTCTGACAATTAAGTCAACTTAAAAAGTTAAGTCAGCTTAACTGTCAGAAAGTTAATATGTGTGTATGCACCTTCTGGCCACATCCAGATGACTATGGAAATGTGTTTCCCTGGGGACAAAGAGCAGCAGCTGTTACCTTTTGCTGCTGCTACTTGTTCCTAGGGAATGTTTGTGCCACACACACTGTGGCACATGGCAATTTACCCCAGGAAGATTAGGGGTGACTGTGGCTCCATCAACCTTTTCTGGGATCCTGGGAGCCTTGAGGAGCTGCATTCATGGTGCTCCTGCAACTGGAAGCCTGGCTGGCAGCCAGAGCATGGCTCCAGTTTTGGGCAGCATGCAGTGCTGTCATATGTGCCACCCCACTTTTTTTTGGCATGGTTTTCTTTGGAACTCAGGATCTCCTGGCATCAAAAGAATCTCCTATGCTGCAAGGTAGCAGTGCAGGGCTTGCCTGCATTTGTGGTGTATCGTACAATAGATGGGACTGTGATGCTGCATACTGCATGTCCACACACATCTAGACATGGCCTTTTTGTCTAACGATTGATTGAACACGTAAAAACTGAATGGATCTGGCCAACACTATGCACAAAGTTACCTTTGTATAAGGTAGTCCTTACTTGCTTGGAAATTAATTTAGCTATCTCACATTTAGTCCACTCTAAGAATGTTTGCACAGGGAGTATGCAGGTCACAGAACTGTCTACTAGATAATCTAATATATTATTGGATTCTTAAATATTTCCAAGTTCTACTGGTAGTACTTGTGTGAGTAACTGTTCACTCAAGCAAATAAGGGTTGCACTATCTAGCACTAAATTATTAACAGCCAAACAATGCAGCATACTGTAGGTTTTAATACTGTTGGTACAGAAAGAAAGTGCTTCTTAATTGTCTCCTACAATCAGATAATTGGAATCCTTCTACAAAATGAGTTATAATTTAGATGTATAATGAACGAACCATCACATAGTGAATAATATGTAAGCAAATACATGAGTTTGGAGAGTATCCTAAAGCTTCTCTGTGCCTAAAAGTACACAGAGATAACTGTGAGGGTGGTGACAATTTCATATTTGAAAGACTATGGTGGAAGAATTCCACAGCTGAAAGTTCTATTAAAACATTCAACTATTAACAATTAGAAGGGTTCTTCCCCCTACACCTGGAGTCAAATAAGAGAAGACTAGAAGTCTGTGAAGTTGCCAAGACACAAACCAAGTAGCACATCGTTTTAGAAATAAGTCAAGCACACTAACTGCTTCTGGAAGCTAATATGAAACTGATTCAGCTAAAGAACCTCTGTATATATTTCTTGTAAGGAACATTACTTAAAACTGAAAAGCTATATTCTGCACCAGTTATAGTTCCTAACTGATACTTGGGCATAAATTCATGTAGAAGTTTTTAATAATGCAATTTGAAAGAACTATTTTAAAAGCCTTCATAGGATCTTCATAGCAGTGGCCTTCTAAGAAATATGGCCCCATTTTTTTAAATTATCAATGCAAACTGTACTATATTGTCCTGTGGCAAAATGATGCTACCCCAAATCAAAGATGTGACATGCCTCTTCCCACTTCATAGGCATGTATACAACTAAACACAAATGTTATAACAATACTTAATATTTTGTTTAAGCTATTTTTATTATGTAACTGAAAGGAAACTGAAATTTCTACATAAATATATTTCAAATTGATTTAATAACCCCAACCATTCTCTAAGTTACAACCAACAAAAAAAATCCTATCAATACAAATTCATCTGTTGCAGAAACCAGAATGCACCATAAGCTGTCTTGTCTCTGCTCATAGTACATATCACTGCATGTTATTAATGGCTTTTTATAATTCATTAAGTCATCAGTAACTCATAAGTGAAGTACGCGATGCATCTTGTGTCAGTATGGTATAAATCCTCTCTCATCTTATACATAAGCTGTCACCAAGAGACTCAAGGTTGGAAAATGGGTTCAGTATTTATATAAGAAGGTAAATGGTGTTAGGATAGTGTTAGTAATGTTGTCTCCAATTGGAGTCGTCCCACTTAAAAATGTTACTATATTTTAACTTGCTAATTTAAACAATACACACACATTCTCACATACATGAATAACTACACAGCACGGGCATTGCCATAGCAATGAATTGTGGCAACATAGCTCATTGCTATGGCAACATAGCATCGGTGGGCATGAACTGTGACACTGATGTTACTGTGCAGTTGCAACGAGCTCACTGAGCTACTGCACAGTAGGGTTAGAAACAACCCATGCACTACCAGGACTGCATAGTAATGGAGCAGTTGGGGGCATGTGTAGACATGCCCACGGATATCATCCCAAGTGATGAGAAACCATAATTCCCCCACAGTTAATATCATTTTCTGGTCCTTAGCGCCTTTGAAAGAAACAGTCTTATATCCCTCACTTATTTATTCAGTTACAATAGAACTATTCCTATTGTATTTTTTTTTTTCCTTCTGGCTTAAAAACTGTACATAGGACTTCACCTTTTATTTTTGAAAGCACATTTTAAGACAATCTCAAAAAATACTGTTTCCCTGCACTATCACAGGTACTATGCAACTCCTTCACAAGACAACTGGGCTCACTGCTTCTCCTTAAGATAAAAGAGTTAGCCATTGTCTACAAATAGTCAACTGAATTTATGGACTAAGGTCAGAGCCTTGGATAGTCACTGAAAATCTTTGGGGTCATTAGTGACAGAGGAAAGCAAAGGCTGTACGTTCATTACAGCTCTGTCTGCTTAATGCTTCCTCCTACCACAGATTTGGGGAATTATCTCAAAGGTGATCTCTCCAGCCAAGGGGACACCCCCATCATTGTCCAACCCCCACAGAAGCCTATCAATAACACAGTTGTGGTAGATAGGCCAACTCTCTGCTGCGGATGATTTTAGCAAGACATGTTGATGCAAGGACTGCCTGCAAGCCTCCCTAATATGCCACCACAGCTACCAGAGCCTGTGCTTTGGAAACTACGGTGGCACTGCAGCCCCTGCCCTGCTGCATGGACAGAACCCTGGCCATAGGGATGGTATATCTCACTGTGGCTGTCAGAGCATGAGCAAGAGTCCATGCTCTGGCAATTGAGGAAGCATTCTGGCTTCCCTCCCCAACAACACTGGATACAAGACAGCCACGGCAAAGCTGCCCCCTACCCTATTCCATCATTAGTCCAGTCCTGGCAAGCATCAGGGCTCTCACTGGGCAGGTCATCAGGGAGTTGATTTCTCTCCTTTCCTCTCTCCATGTTGGAGGGGGAAAGAAAGAGCAAAGGATTTTGGTGGAGGGGTACTAGAGTACCCCTGTGAGTGGCAGAAGTTCCTTTCTGAAAGTACTACTACTTTTGTACCCTTTCAGTGCCTTGGAATACCACAGATAGACCCGCAGAGAAACAGAACTGGAAGGGACCTTCAGGAAGTCATCTAGTCCAAGCCCCTGCCTCAGACAGGATCATCTCCATCCAAACCATACTATATATTCTATCATTTAAATTTGACCTAAGAATGCTATCAACCCTGACACAACATAGACATAACAGGTTAACCTGTCACAGGAAAAGCAAGGAAACCAAGGCAACCAATGTCCCGCTTCTATAAAACCTTGTTAATATATGCTCAAGAGACCTCAGATAGAAAGCCATGCCCCCAGCTACAGAGGAAGGCAAAACCCTCCACAGTCTGTATCAATCTGACCATAATTTAAAATTCCTTCCTGACCCTGGATTGGTCTGACCTGAATGGAGGATCAAGACCCTCCAACCAGTAACCTCTGGTCCCAGCTTTGGTCCCAGCAGAAGCATTGGTATACCCTAGTCAAAATGCCCAGCTTTGGCTGTAGCCAACATCCAATGCCTCTGAGAGAGGCTTAAAACTACCTAACAGCATAAAAGTGTAGTGCAGGCAACCAAGAAAACCTAGAAATACTCACAGTAGGCCATAGGCATAGCTATGACTAGGTCAACCCTAATTAGTGGCTGCACAAACTCTTCTTGGACACCTCCAGTAATGGAGAGTCCACAACCTCCATAGGCAGTCTATTCCACTGACTCATTGTCATTTGAATTGCTATATTCTCACTTTTTGTAGCACAGCTAGAATGTATTTATTGATTTCAAGTGTTACATTTCTCAATGACCTAAACAACTTATCCAGAACAAAAAAAACCCCCACAAATGATACTTGTCCCTCAATCACAGTATGAACCATTCTAATAAATTCACAAATTCAAACCACAGACAGAATCTCAGTTTTTGCCCATGCAGCTTTCACAAAGAAATACCTGTACAGAAAAATAGAAAGTTATATTCTATTTTAAACTATAGCATTAACCATTTGGGTACTTCGCTGACAGGTAAATGGACTGAAAAGTATTTTGCAAAAACCTGGAATGCTATGAAACCTCAGTATAAAAGCTGGTACTAAATATTTGCTACATAAATAAAATGGAGAATTTGTAATTTGGTGCTCCAAAATGGGATAAAAACACAGGAGCAAAAAAATTTCGGGGACAATAAGTTGTCCACACATTCTGAATAGAGCTCAACATCTTGTTCAGCATGAACAACCACACTGAGCTACTTGGGATTAGTCTTAGAGATGTAATAGGGGTCTGACACACAGCAGAATTGTTTTCCACTCTACTAAACAATATTGATGATATTACATTATGTTTTAAAAGTTTATTTGCCCAACTGTCCATCCTCTATGACTGATACTTTTGCTGGCTTTGTTATGTCTCAAATCAGAGGAATGTATTAACATGCATACCCACAATTAACTTCTCCAACATGATGAATAACTTGACCCAGCCCTGAACAAACAATTATTTCAGTGACCACCTTGATTTTTTTCTTTTTTCTTTTTAAGGTATCATTTAAATGATGATATTTAGTATTTGGATTATAATACTTCAATTTACTAGGCCCTTTCTGAATATGTAACAGCCAGTTCTCAGGTCATTCCAGTGTGGATTCCACAGGGAGGATGGGAACAAAGGAAACTGTATATCATTTCTGAAACTACACAATTCTTATGGCTGCCAGGACATCTCAAGGAGCTAATAAATGACCTTTACTGACTGTAAGATCTTGGACTTCATTCCTATCAATCCTCAGGAACATTCCTAATTAAGGAAAATCTAGGTTTACTTGAGCTGTAAGTAGCAGAAACATCTAAAGAGGCACTGCAGGGAGTTATAAAAGCTACTTAACTGTGCTTTTAACCTTTAAGAAAAACATTGCTGAATAAAACAAAAAACACAAAAAAGAGGAAGAAAATTAAATAAAATTACATGAAAGATGATTAACAGAAACAACAAAGAACAATAATGACAAGAGATGATTAGTAGTAAAAAAAAAAGTGGAATTCCCTCTTGATTGCAACCCTACAAAGTCTAACTCAGGATTTTTTCCTGTATCTTATCTAATGAACAAGTATGACAAGGAAATTACACACACACACACACTACAACAGGTGAAAATTGAGATAATATATTTAGCTGTAGCAAAATATATTTTAGTGATTTTTTTTTGCACAGAGTTGTCATACACCAATTTTTCAACTATGCACTTTATGAGCTACATGTTACTGATAGATTAAGCAGAATCTAAACTCTAAATTAAAACAAATAATTTCGCTAACTTACTTTGTTATAAAGATAACTTTGCCAAACTTGAAGAAAGGGTAACAGGCAGTAGTATCCTACGTGTGTAAAAAGCCTGAAACAATTCCTCTATGATATGTAAAGTCTGCAACCACAATTTATAAAAGGGACTGTTGACTCTAAAGTTTAATGGCAACACTGCAAATGGTAGCATTCACTCTTCTGTTACTGATTATGTTAGCAGACAGACTGTGGAAAGGGGATTGATGGAATAGGAAATGCTCCATTACGAGAAGGAAAGGCAGAGGGAAGGAAAGGAAGAGAGACAAAAGGAAAAGTAAGATGACTTAAAGAAAAAGACATAATGTAGAATAAGAAAAAGAAACTATACTTATTCTTAATGGTAGACGTATTTTCTGTTCGTGCTGGACTAACTCTGGAATAAAGCACTGAACAAAATGTGTGTGCAACTAAAAGCTTATGATTATGTAAAAGTCCTATTCTACCCTTGATCCATCTGTAAAATTCCATCAAACATCACCGAAGGTTCTCCTGTGGATTTAGCATATGATGCTGTATTCATGCACTAACTGACAGAAGTAAAATCAGAATTTATCCTGACATGTTATCCCCAACCTAAACCAATTTTATCCACTTTTAAAATAACTGCTTTACTGTATGGCTCACGTATAGATAGATGCACATATTTGTTTAGGTTCCACTGAGTTCGCTTTATCTTTAGGTCAGGCATTGTAAAGGAAACACATTTCTCTCACAAGCTAAGCAGCAAGGACTCTGGAATGCCCAACCTCAATAAACTAACAAACTGCAGGTGGTAATTAACTGTGGGGTGGGGACGGAGAGGGGGCACGACACCTTGTGATTTATGGATCCAGAAAAGAGAAGAAGAATCCTTCTCCTTTTAGAAGTACAATCTTTTTATATAGGGGGCACATCTGTAAGAGACATTACATCACTATAGTGATGAGCTACAGCAGTGTAGCTTGTCACTAGGGCGACATGGCACTGGCAGGCATGAACCGTGATGGTGATCCTATTATGCAGAAGGGTTGAAAATGACCCGTGCATCGCTGGGTGTGTGCAGTCATGGCAGTTACTTTAGCAAGTACTAAACAACTGCGCAGCTAGGGGCACACATAGATATGCCCAGGAAGCATGGACACCTCTCTCTATCCTTCTGGCTATATTCTTTTTGTTGCAGCATTTACCTCAAATAGTTTAGCCACCTTATTTTAACTTTCAAAACATTTTATAACTCTATTCCAGTCATTTAACTGGCTTCAACTGTTCACTTCCAGCTGCTTCCTTCATCTCAACTGTGACCTTATCATGACTGCTCTTTGTTGTTATGTAATTTCGCAGTGTGCCCTCTCTCACTTGAGCAAAAGTAACCCAGTGGAATAATTCAAGTGTACTCACCCACATTAACTTGTAGAAAATAACATTGGTACAACTTTCCTGTGTCTCTTTTGCTTTATAAAATTAATTAGACTCCACAAAGCAGTCCACGCTAACATTCATCTGTATCATATTAGTGCACAAAGTTATTATATTCTTTATTTTGGAAATGTTAGATTAGTACAATTTGGATTTGGAGGCTCTCTCTTGAAGGCACTGGTCAAACTCATTGACTTTATGAGAGAGGGAACAATAGTTCTTTGATTAATGCATACTATTAGTTACTAATGGACAATTAGAGACTGAGCCTGTACTCATCAAGTCAACTGGAGCAAGATAAAAACCTTGCATTTCCTAAATTATGCTATTAAATGCACATATAGATGGCATTCACTTCTTTAAGATGAAAATAATAGTTAGATTTACATCTTTTGTTTTCCTTTTAAACTATGAAGACTTTAACAAAATGATAAATACATGATGATTAACCTTGCCCCAGATTTAAATGTATTACCAATTAACTAATTTAATCTCTCAAAAAATAACAGCCGTTGGCATTATTCTTTGAATAATCCTTGTTTAGTTTCCATAATGGTATACATTTTAATGAAAAACTCCTTATAATGTAGCATACAGGATAATTAATTCTGGGTGATTCTTTCTGTGTAAATAGCTAGTACAGATGCTGAATTCCATTTTCTTCTGGCTTTATTAATTTTTCATAAACCAATATTTCTACTGTAATGGGTTGTAACAGCTCCATAGAAGTTTTGGAAATGCATTAACTGTCATCAGTATTGTTAATCTAACTAGGGTTTTACCATTGGTATGATAGTACTTGAACACTACATTTTTAAAACAACGGTTACAGTTTATTTTATGTTTTGGAAATGAACATCTATGTATAATTGACATAAGGGATATTAAACAATATTCAGTTAATTTGTCTGTATTTAGAAAACAACTTAATCTGTTTAGCTAATAATATCCTAGTATAAATTTAGAGGGGGAAAATTATAGTCAACAGCAGGGCTCAAAAATAAAGACATGTCATCATACTGCAAAGGAAACTGAAACAAACAGAGAAAAAAACAGCATCATTTTACAAAAACTATGTTTTCCACATACTTTTTCTATTTGAAAGTGCTGTATAAACATCAGTCAGACAACAGAGATTCCAGGGGAAATATCATTCACTCACTGACACAATGATGTTTCTAGTGTTATTTGTTGTATACCTGAACTAGACACATTATTTAACACAGAGACAGAAAAACTAACCCTGGAATAGAAACCCCCTCTGAAGACACTTGAAACCTAGAGGTGGAGAAAGTCTTAGATTATGGTGAATTTTGGTGTCTACTCCAAGAGCACCCCACCATTGTGTGCATTTCTGTATTACTTTACTGTAGCCCTAATGTCAATCTACACGGGTATTCATTTTAAAGAATAAATCAATGTTGTAATGGAAAATTGCTTAACAAAACCTGGAGCCACATTAAAAAGGAATCCTGCTTAAGGTCTCAGCTTCCTACTGCAGGACAAGTGAGAGCTCCCCTACCTCTTCACATTTCTCAGTCCTCTGAGACATGGGCAACCAAAAAGGAGCAGAAGTCCTTCCCCCTTCTTCCAAGTACTTGGGCAAATTTTCAAACCTTCGAATAGTGCTTAGGGACCTGTCACTGACATC
>JAGPOW010002067.1:8105791-8154935 GCA_030014935.1 Caiman crocodilus
TTAGGGCAGTCCACACCCGCTGCAGCAGGGAGCTGGAGCTGGAGCTGCACTCGGAGCTGGTAAGTAAGGGAGGGGGAGAGGAGGCGGGGGGGACCATGGGGAGACCTCTGCCAGGCCCCATCCCTTGCCAACCCCTGCCTGCACCCCCAACCCCCTCATGATTGCCCCACCTGCCCCAGCTCCTGATGCTTTAAAAAAAAACCCACACTCACCGGGTGCTGCCAGGTGGGGGAGCAATCTCCACTGTTTTCCACTGCCCCACACTGTGTGGAGGGCTCTGTCATGAGCCCCCTGACCCCCTTGGCTGTCTGAGCCGCCCCCTTGGCTGGCTCACCCGCTCCAGCTCCGGCTCCAGCTCTAGCTCTTGCTCTCACTCCAGCCCTTTAAGAACCTCCCCCCCGAAAAAAAATCCCCAGGCTTACCAGCTCCTACAGTAACCTCGGAGGTTTGGAGGGCTTGTACAGAGCCCCCCGCAATTGTGTGAGACACCAGGGTGCAGCGAGGATTGCCCCCCGCCCAGCAGCACCCAGTGTAGGGGCTATTTTTTTCAAAGCGCAGGGAGCTGGGGCAGGCAGGGCAGCCATGCTGGGGCTGAGAGAGCAGGCAGGGGACTGACCTGTGTATTCAGCTGAATTGATTTGGGACAGTGCTTCAAATCACCAAATTGAATCAGTGTCTCCCAAATCATCTGAATCCAAAGTGAATACTAGCCATTTCACACAGGCCTACTTGATAGGACTATAGCTACATATATAAACGTGCAAAAGCTGACACAATGGAAATGTAGGATTAGTAGTTCTGTGGCTCTATTTCCAAGTTAGCATGAAACTCATGTATGATTTACTGACCAACATTAGCAATACCATATTTACTTGAATACAAGAAGAGCTATATTTCCCCAATTGGCATGGGAGAAAAGCCCCTTGTCTTATAATCACATATAAGGAAACTACATTAAATACACTGTCTATCATTAAATTGCTGCAAAAAGCAGCATGTGCTCAGCAATAGAAACCAAATATGACAGGCAGAGATGGCTAAATATAGCTTACTTGCATACAGTCCACCAATTGATTCCACCCAGTCCATAGCACCAGCAGAAACCAGAGCTGGAGCCACTGCTGGGCCAGACAGAATCAATTAGTGGGCCTGCAGGTGGTGGTACTAGCTCCACCTCTGGTCTCTCTTGGCATAATGGGGGACACTGGGCAGAAGCAGCCCCACCCACCCACCTGAGAAATGGAGTCTGACCCTGTGGTGCTGAGCAGGTGGGCAGGACTGTTTCTGCCCAGTGTCCCCCATGGTACCAGAAGAGGCTGGAGGCTTGCCCATTTCCCCAGCACCATGCGGGGGGTTGGGCAGGTAAGGGAGGGAATGGAGTCCCTTGCCCTGACCCCCCCCAAGCCAGGGTCTGCACAGAGCTGGAGGGATTCCGTCCCCCCACCACAGCCCAGTTCCATGGGGCTGTGAATGCCACAGCCCTGCCCCCAGTTTCGTATAGGTCTCATCCCCTTTCCTGTCTGACTGGCAGTGTCAGTCAAGCTGGCTAGCGTGGAGTGGAGAAGGAGCAAGGAGAAGTGCAGATAAGATGCGATAGCCTCCAATGAGCTCATGCTCATGCTCCCACTGCTGCTCTGGTTCCAGCCTCTGCCTGGCTGCAGGGATTTCATGTATATGTGTGAGACAGAGTGAGTAAGTGTATATGCATGTGAGAGTGTGTAATAGTGTCTGTGTGTGCATTTGTGTGTGAGAGTGTGTGAGAGTAAGAATGCAGTGCATGCATGCAGCCCTCAACAGTTCACTGAAACTCTTTAAATGGTCCAAAAGAATTGCCCACCCCTGAACTATGGAGATACTTAAATGAAGCCAGCAATGAGCATGACTATAAAACACCACACATATTGGGCAAACATGCTGATAGGAACCTACCACGAGTATAAATTACTACAGCTCATCTTAGTAAAATATACGATGATGGCCATTAAGTGTAGTCCCCCTCATTGTCAAATCTTTTTCAAGTCATGGTGACCACTACATTGACTACATTTCAACTTCCTCTTCACTCCAATAGCTGAGCTATGCCTTTCTTTCCCATTTCTAATTATTCCTATTTCTTCACTAGCCTTAAATGACTGACAGACATCACTAAACAGGGCCCCAGAATCTGTCTATCACTCTCTCTTTCACACTATTACATACAGTTAGGGTGGCCCTGCCCTCCATGAGGTATAGCCAGACCAAGTTGCTCTGTGCCTCATCTGCATATAAACCTTTGGAGGATTCCAGGACTCATGACAAAAATACCCAGGTCCAGACTTCAGTGTGGGGCTAATAAGCACATAGCTCCTTTGTGGGGGACATCTGGAGTACACACATATATTGAACAGTGCTGAACTATGGCTTCATTATGGCTTGAAATTTTGTTGACTCTTGTGGGGCCCAGCCCAATGAACTATACAGTAAATCAAGTCTTGGCTTTGGACTAATATCATGCAAAGTTTGTATTATATACAAGTAGATTCTAAAGAGCTGCTCAAAAGTGTATTTATGGAGTACCCATATTAAAACTTACAGTAGTTTCAAGGAACGGTAACATGCATCAGTTCTCCATGAACCAACTGTATGTGTTCTATGTGCAAAATGCTACAGCCAAGTTTAATTTCAAGGCTATTGTTTTCAAAATTACTTCTCATTTCCATGTGCTCAGGGACATCAGGGTCTGACAATAAGGAGAGGGGGAAGGGGCTACCTGAAGCCCTAGACTTATTTTCCCTGAGGTAGCAATGAGAGGGGGACAAATTCAAGGGAAACCTCCAATAATTAGATTCTATACAGGTTTCCCTCACTTTATGAAGTACATGTGTTCTTGGCAAACTGCACATAACTTGAATTTGCATAAAGGGAATGCAGTTTATAAGGTAACAAATAGGGATATGTTCCCACGGCAGTGAGGAGGGAATGGGGCTAGGGTTAGGGAAGGGGCTGGGAGAAGGGGGCTCAGCACAACCTAGCTGCTGCAGGCAGATGGCATTGGCCACTCCCAGGGCTGCAGCAGGGAGCAAAGTGGAGGGAACTGTCAGCGGGTTCAGGGTGTGGGAAAGGAGGTCAAGGCTCTTGTTGCTACATGCACTGGGAGGGCTGTGAGCTGGGGAGTTGTGCCAGGCTCTTCCTGGAAAGTGTGTGCCTCCAGATCTGTGCATGGGATGAGGGCAGGCTGCCACTGTGGGCTGGTGGCAGCACCAGGCTCTTCCTGGCATGGGACTGGGCTGTGCAGAGCTGGAGGCACACATCCCCCCCCCCAGAAGAACTCAGCACAGCCCTCCCAGCCCACAGCCCTTCTGGGGTGCATCCAGCAGCAACAGCTGCACCCCACACCCACTGACAGTTCCCTCCACTTTGGTCCCAGGAGCAGCCGATGCCACCTACCTGCAGCCGCTGGGCTGCACCATGTCCCTCCTCCTGCCCCTTCCCCTACAGACTTGCCTAGCATATAAAAAAATTTGGCTGTAAAAAGGATCATCATGTAAGAGCAAATTTGCATACAGAGAACCCACATAAAGCAAGGGAAACCTGTACCTGGAAAACTAAAACAAATTCATAACTTTTCCATATATAGAATTTAAGTATTCAGGTTTCTTCTTATAATCAGGATTATCTTCTATCTGAGCAAAAATGGTATATGATTTTAGTCCTAACTAGAAACTTAAAAACAGAATAGTTGCTTGCCTTCTGCAATCAAAATATTTTCTTCCATAAGGTACACCCTTTGAAATAGCTACCATCTATTATCCAACAACCAGATTAAAAATCCAGTGAAGTTAGTTGAGATATTTAAACTGACCTCAGATGCATTCAGGTCAGGCCAAACTGAAGTGTAATGGCTTTACAGTACTGTTTCTAAAGGATACTGAATATAGGCCTAGTTCTATAAATAAATGAAAACATAGTTTTGTTGGCTCCTGACAGATGTTACCTTTAATCACATTTTAAATAGTGACCTGACCATACTTTTATTTAATTAATGGCATAAAATGAGGAATAATCCACAAAGTCATAACACAAATTATGTGTAACATTTGGCAACAAAAATGTGTGTAATAACTTTGTGTTTAGTTCTCATCATACCTTTAATTGAAGCAGTGCCCAGCATATGGAGCACATGGGAGCCTTTCAAGACTCTCATGTGCTCCAGAGGCTGGGAGTACTCCTCAGCTGATTGTACTTCTCTTGTACTCTTACGGCTGGTAGCCCCTCAGCTGAAGTTGCATTCCCCTGGTTCTGATGTGTACCCCTGGCTAAGAGCTTTGATCAGCTGAAGAGACTCCCAGCTGGGGAAGAGCATGGTACCTATCCCCCTCACTGAGAGCTCTGATCAACTGATGGGTTTCCCAGCTGTGGGACAGCATGGGGTAGAAGCCAAGCTTGCTACTTAGCGGTGCAGGGGGAGCCTGAGCTTGGGCTCCCCCTGGACTGGAAAAATGGTGCAATGGGATCTGATGCATCTGTGACCTGGCAAGAAGCACACTTTTTGGAATCCCACATCAGATCCCATTGCACATTTACTTTAACATCTGGCAGGGGCCGCTGATTCCTATGAGATTTTAGCCCAGGTATCAACAGCCGCATTATAGATTCAATAGATTAACCAGGTACAATATATACAGATTAGTATTTAAAAGTTTAAATTTCTTTTTAAAGTAAGATGCAACTCAGAATTGTATTAACAACAATTCTAAAGAATAATTCATGATATATGACATGCTGTAGTGTTAATAGCTATGGCTGGAAAAGTTTACTTATACAACAAGTGCCTACTGGTTCTAAACCAATGAAGTGTCAATTTAGTACATGCAGCGTGATGTAATATATCTTTAATTGCTGGTCTATTATGCTGCCCTGGAAATGGCTTAGACTGAATGAACAAAGAAGCCTATTTCACTTTAACTATTCTAATCCTAAATAGCTAATAAATTATGAATAACCTGGAGTCATAGCATGGTTTTTGCGTCTTCCCAAATAGGTTTAAAGTTGCATACATAAAAAATTGTAAATAAAATGTTGAGAAAAATTAAAATATAAATATTTGAAAGTAAAAAAAAAAATGTTCAGAATTATATTTTTCTGTTTCAGTAGTCAAAAGTACTTCTTGGGGCAAAAGTATACATGTTGATATACTAAAAAAAAAAAAAAAAAATCTATAAAATGTAAATCTTGCTGCACATTTCACATGCTTTCTATTACCTATCATATACCATTGGTCAGAATGCACTCTAGGGCAGCATTTCCCAACCTTCTTTGTCTCATGGAACACTTACCTAAATAAAAAGCACCATGGCACACCGGATGTGGAACAGAGGTGGGGGGAGTGATGCGCATCCAGCTGGACACTGACCAGGGGATGGCATGCAGCCAGCTGGATGCCGATGGGGAGAGGTGGCACATGGCAGCATTTGGGCTGAAGCCACACCCCTGCCTGGCTGGAACCATGCGCTCTGTCCATCTGTCTGCAGCAGCAGGCAGCAGGGGGTGGGACTCCAGCCAGGCAGGGGGTGTGGTTCCAGCCCAAAATGCTGCAGCAAACCTGGATGTGCCTGACTGCACACCAATGTGCTGCGGCACACCAGTTGGGAAACACCGCTTTAGGGGTATATACCAGTTGTTTGGGAAAAGTCTATATTATGGACTTCCTAGCAATGGGCAAGCAATGTGAAACAAGCTTATACTCTAAACACTTGACAAACTTTCCACAATAAAAAAACACAAGATAAAATCAACAAGTAAAGGGATATTTTTACCTGCATAGAATTCTGGACTATAAACGGCACCAACAACTGGATTTAATTTCCAGCCTGAAGCAAACATAAAAAAAAAAACAGGATTGAGTTACTATTATAATTAGATATAATTAGATATAAAAGTCACATTTATATATAGGAAATAAGAGCATATATAAAGCAATTACTTCAGGACAACCATGTTTAATGGGTATTTGATATGGAGATATCCATTTAATGACAGTAGCCATACCAGTGAAGAAATGATGAAACTGCTTATCTTTATATGAATAAGATTCTGGCAATTTAACCATGAAATAAAAATAATGGTACCAAAGATTTTTTTTAATTGAAAAAGAAATTACATTTTGTACCTGCTGATGCTCATAAAATACTGATTGATAAACTCTGGCTAGCAAACACTGCATTCTAGTCAGAAACCATAAAAAGTTTCCCTATACCGCTTTCCCACTGCCCTTCAAACTGAACATGGCAAAACATATCTATTATAAACTTTGCCTATGCAAAGGCTGAGAATTATGAAAAAAAATATCTAACTCATGAAAGGTTCATCTGCACATTCCTATTTTATCCTAGGTCAAGAGGTGTTCACTGACAACTAATTCAACCCAGCTCCACAAAAATAATTCCGTGTGTGATAGAGATGACGTGGATGCTAGAAGCCAAACACATGTGTATGTGTATATAGTATTTTATTCTTTCAACTCAAGAAACCCCCAAAATTCTGTACATAAAAAGTTATGAGCCTGCATCTGTGTGCCTGTTACATTTAGAGTTTGGCCATCTTTAAGCAAAAGCTGAGCGTGCGTGCACATATACACACACCCCATAGAGAAGATGGGAAATATTTACATTCCTTTCTAAAACACACTCACCCACACAAACAGACACACCACTTAATAATTATGTTGTGTGCTATAAAGTAAGTGAGATCATGGATGTGTGCATACCTTGAGGAGTTTACGTTAGTTTTGTATACCAACATAAATTAGTCCATAAACTGGAATGAACAAACTTTCTACCTTACAATAGTTTACACAGCAGCAGGCAGCTATTACAATTCTTTACAACTAGGCAGCAGGGGAGCAGTTAAAAGTTGGTCTGTGTTTAAACAGACAAATCTCTGAAATGGAGGCAGACAGACAAAAACTAAACCACTGTAACATATATTGGTAGATAGAAGACAGCGTAAAGATGTTCTATCCTTATATAGCAATGGTTCTCAACCTTTTTTGAATCAGGACCCATCTGTAAACATTGATGTCCAGTCCTGAACTAGTGCCCCTCATTCATGACCCACCGACCCCAGCCCCCAGCCTGTGTGGGGTGGCAGGGTTGTGGATATGGGGGGGTGCCAAGCATCCTCCAACTACTCTGGAACTTGACCAGCCTGCAAGGGAAAAGCCACAGTTTCCCATGCTTTTCTTTTTTAAAGGAGTATCCATTCTTAAAGTTCGTTCGTGACCCTTTCATGTATTCCTGTGACCCACTTTTGGGTCATGACCTATAGGTTGAGAAACACTGCTATAGACTAACTGCATCAAAGACACATAAGCTTTCATAAGCAAAATCTTCCCTTCTGATGAAGTATCTGATGCAGTGAGCTCTCTCATAAAAGCCTATTCATCTCTGATTCAATTTACAGACTTCTGTAAATGTTCTGTATAAGGTGCATCTCTACCCTGCCTTATACCTAACTTCAGATAGCTCTCTCTCTCTTTTATATTGGTAGTATTACCCTGATTCTTTCAGAAGTAAATCTCCACAAGACTGCCAAATTATTGCTGGTTAGGGGCTGGCATTTTCTGTCTTCTTTTTCTTTTTAATTGGTGGAATTCTCTAAATGTTTTGTCCATTAAATACTTGTACTAAAGTCTAACTCTCTGTCTTACCTTAACATATTTAAAACTCATTTGCTCCTTAAAGCTCATGGACCAGTGTAGTGCAAGAGATGAGTGATTTGACTGAATTTCGATCCATCAGCTTCTGCTGTCATGGAAGCTGACAGATACTTCTCAGATTTTAAGTTACACTAATGGCTCCTCAATTTGTCCAGAAGAAAAAAAAAGATCTTGGGAGATGCAGATCGATGCTCACAGCTGAAAGTCACTCTCATATTTCATTTCCTTCCCACCCCCATTCTGATGGCTGTATCATCTAACTTTTTGAAGCTAATACAGAAAAGACTTCATTCATCATGAAAATAACAGCAATTAAACTTTACTTTGTCTTGTCAATGAAGTATGTGCTGGCCCATAACTGTGTGGGTTAATCAAGTGTGATAGAAGCTGATGTATCAGAGTGAGAAACTGCCAAGGAACCCCGGATTAGCAGTTGGAGGAGGCAAATTCTCTGCAGTGGGTGTAATTTTGCGCATTCGTCTTACTGTCACAACACTAATCTCCCCCTCATGTTGACACTCTAAAAGCTGGAACTCGGGGAAAAAAAAAACCCATATGTTCAGCCAAAGAAATACAGGTTAAGTACACTGTAGGAAAGAATTGTACACTGAAGGGAGTAAATCGGCTGTGGCAGGAAGATGGACAAAATAATGTAAAAGAATTATTTCCAGTTCTAAGGCTCGTTTCTCCCTTGCAGTGCAGCTACTCTACACTAAAGAGCCAGTGGATTCTGGCCGTTCATTTGGCATAGGAAACCAGGAAAGAATCACTCCAGGTAAGGACCGGAGGCTCTTAGAAAACTTTCTCATTCCTGACATGTGGAGCGTGGCTAAAGGAAAGAAGAATGACATGGACAGTTGTCTTACTTGCACTGATCTGCAATGGTGATTTTTTATTCATAGGGGAGGGAAGCCATTGATCTAGGGAGTGTGAAAGTAAGCTTCATAATGTCCTTGCTTGTCTCTCTCTTATTTTGTAATGAGCATTTCTTAATCAGCTTGGGCCCCAGCTCCCAAATTCTCCAATAACATTTATTCATTTCTGCAAACTGCCTAAGCCACAAGGTTTGGTCAATTGCCTTGATCTCTAAAATATATCTTAAAACAAAGAATGGACTAACATAGTATTAGCTAGAGCCCTCAACAATCTTGGACTAAAATGTGGGAGACATAGACAAATCTAAAGATTAATTCAAAATACTTGTTTTCCAAATTAGTGCATGTTCCTGAATTACAATGAAAAAGTAGACAACCTGCTTTGGGTAAATCCAATATCTTTTCTTAGACCAACTCAAATAGTTGGAAAAATTATTCTTTTCAAACTTGTGCATACAAACACTCTTCACTAGGCTGAGGACACTTGCAAAGATTTTTTTCAAATATTTGAGTTGATCTAATAAAAGATATTGGATTTACCCAAAGAACCTTGTCTGCTAATGTCCTTAAACCAATGAGGCTACAACCTATACCCAATGAAAATAACAGTAGTTATTTCTAACAAATATGGCAAATGTTACAGGGCTGGTAAAAAGAACCAAAAAACAAACAATTCCCATCCTCAACTTAGCTCTTCACTCAAACCTGCATGACTAGCTACGCTAGCAACTGGGCAGTTATGGACTATTTGTTTTTGGAATTAAAGTTTTTGGAAAAATAAAATAAAATTCAAAAGTCTCCAAACCAGTTACATGAAATAAGCTGGCATTTTCCATATCTTTTAAAAACTCTGGTTTATTCTTTTATCTATGCTGTTTATTCTACCTAGCTTTACAAGTACTGTACTCATTATATGCCTTGCTAAAACTAACTAGCAACATGAATGGATGAAACAAAATACAGCATATTATGAGTTCTAAAAGTGCAATGTGCATGCATGGATATTCACACCATTTAAATTAACATTTATATAGAATAATATTAATCACATGACATTTATATTTTAACTTTTACATCTCATTTGAAACATGTCACCATCCACTGTAAACTGCTTTTTAAAAATATACTAAAGCATTGCTTCGCTACTGACAAACAAGAAAATGAATAATAAATATCCCCAAACAACTTGCGAGTGATTGATAACGGGAATATTGATTGAAGAAGCTAAAGCATGTCTTTGGAAATCACATCTGCGTATTGTTCCTATGAATATAATGAATGTTATAGCCCAACATATCTATCTATCTGACAGTGAGGCAGTTATCTATAGGTGATCCCTATATGGGGTCATAGGTCTTAAATAATAGGAAAATATTACACGAACCCTTATCTATGACTTTCTATCACAGCTAGCTGTTGAAAGGAGCTCAATGCATCAAAAGGGGCTCAATGAATATACGGAATACTTTGAACTTGTACCACATGTCTAAGTGGTACCACATATCATGTGGGCTTAAATATTTAAATGTTGATTTTTATACATGAAACGAGGCAATAGTTTTGATCTAGCCTATAAGGACATGACTCAAAATAATGGAAACAAGGAGCCTTGAAGGACTTTTTTTAGCAACATACTTTAATGATTCTTTATAATAAAAGTGACAATATGCAAGCAATGTAACACCTCCATTGTGTGACACAGAAGTAAGTTTTCCCAAAGATATAAAATAACCTTCAAGTTAAAGTTGTTGCAATCTTGAGCATGCCATCACAGCAGCAGCATCCCTCTGGTTGGACTTGGTATTTGATATTTACCAGAGAAAACTCCATTTCTGAGCTTTTGCAGTGTTATGAATGCAAAACTGAATGTCATCATTCATAAAAAAAACCTTTTATCCTTCTATCACTGTAACATATTAGACAAAGTAAAATGCTCACATGTGAAAATGATCCATCTTACTATTGAAATGAATATGAATGACCCTATCAAGATATATGTCTGCCTGGCTCAGACAACATGCTATATAAACATCAGCAGCAATGAAAGAGATTTTTCTTAATTGCATCATTTGGAAATACATATTTACATAAATGTATTCAAGAAAGAAAAATTTCTGGGAGAGCTTGAGGAAATCCTAATTTCCCTTCTCTCTTCTCCCCCCTTGATTACTATAATGAAGTTCAATAATTTTATGTCAATCTGAGAACTGTTATTATGTGTTATTACATTTAATTTTTACTGTGGTAGGAAAAAGTATGACAAAAATAATTAAAAGATAAAGCAGCTCACTTCTGTTCACCCCACTTTTTAGTAAAATCACACTAGTGAGCTCTCAAATGTGAAAAATAAAGTGCATTATATTTCAGCACTGAAGAATGGCTCAGGGACCTGTGGAACCTGCCTTTATAGATCATATATGTTCAACTTTTACTGAGATAAGGGGAAAAACAGCATTAACCTGAAAAGAAAACACATGTAGCTACAGTATCCAGGTGAAATGGAACAAATTATTACCATAGATAAATTCAATTTGTTTCGATTTTGAAATCGTTTAGTTTGAGAGCTGCAAGAGTTCTTAAAATTAATTAACTGAAAAAGGCCTTGTGGGCAATGAATTAAACCTTTCCAAAAGGGAGGATGAAATTTTTTCCAAAAAAAATCTCTCTGAGATTACCCAAAAGGCCTCCCAATTTTTCCAATAGTATATCAATTTGTTAAAATTAACAATATTGCCATCACTTTTGGGTATTTTTGAAATTAGCTGCACGTGCAAAAATGGCAGACATAACTACAATGCTACAATTACTGTTTACTCTTTATCTTCAACAAATTTTAACTTAACAACTCACTGTAACTTAACCACTGAAAGACTTTAAACTAAACTGTGTGTTTCATAACAGTTGGCATGTCTACATGTGCAATTAATGCACCTGGATTGGCTCAATTTGAGTGGGAGTAGACTAATCCCAATGTCACTGTCTACATGTGCGTTTAAGCACAGTAATTCACTGCATGGCCAGATACCACTTGAATCTGATGGGACTATCCGGCCGTGCACTAAATTAATCTACTGAGCCCTAATTGCTGCACACATGTAGATGGTGATGCTTTTCTGTGCAGTAAATTAGTCTATTATGCAGCAAAGCCTCTCATATAGTTTCACCGAGTAACAGGTGTCTCATGCTAGATGGAAGAAATGCTTTTACTACCAGTTACATCTATTATCCAAGGCAAACTGACTCTTGTCATTAGGTTTTTAACCACAATGCAAAAACCACACAAAACAAGAAGGGGGCAAACCACTTCTAACATGGTATATTCTCCTATACATATAGAATCAATTTATATTCAATTACTGTAGATATATATTTAGGCCCCCAATCCTGAAATCTGTGATCAAAAGGAGTCCTCCATCCTTAAGAAGAATTCAGCTGAGCCCTGTCTGGGTGCAGTAATTCACCTATGCATAGCAAGTTATAAGAATGGGACCACAGGCCTTAAACCTGCAATAAACTTCCTATGCATGGGCCCCTTAGTCCTTGGGAAGGCCACTTCATCACATCCAACACTGATAAAGAAATCTGCTTATAGGGAGTAACTTGCAAAAAGAATCTTGCCCACATGCACTTTGGTATTTGCCAGTAAAAGAAAGTAAGGAAAGTGTAAAAAACCTGTGCACTTACCATTCGTATAAGGGTTGACTGTCTTTTTATTTGTCATTACACGTGCTGTCGCATTATTTACCTACACACATAGAACACTGAATTAGCAAATGTTATAGACAGAGCCCTTGGTGCTATTAAATGCATGCATTATTACTGCTATTAGTTATGTAAAAAATAAAATGCAATTTAATTTATAGAAGGCAGTAGGTGCATAACAAAATCAGACTATTTATAATTACATTTACTTTCATAACCATTTTAACTTACAAATCATTTCAATAAAGCAACATCATATCATTTAAACTTTAATAAAGAGACATTAAAAGCAAATTAAAAGGTACTGCATAATTTAAGATTTAAGAGCATGCTTGTATTCCATGATAACACTGAAACAATAAATATTAAAAAAAACTTATATGAAGGAACATGCAGTGGAGTAGAGGGGGAGAGACAAGGTACAAGGAAACAAAGAAAATGTCAAAAAAAGGGACAAACGAATTTTAGCAGTGTGCAACATAACCCTTTAGAAGAGAAGTACCATTGGAAAAGCAACATCTAGCATTCAACACTTGGAACAAGAGCCTTTTTCATTGCAAGAATTAACAAAATCATTCAAGCTTTAAAATCACAGCTAACGAAAGGATAAAAAGAGGGTGCATTATTTAACACAATATGGAGTTAACAATCTGAGTAAGATGTGCACGAAGTCATATCCTCAATCCAATCAGTGCCTCCCAGGCTTGCTTAAAACGTACACTCAATTACAGGCGTACCAATATAGAAAAAAATGTAGCATCAAGAAAACTTAATACAACAAGTCAAAAAAATTCACGTGGTATATCAGCGCTAAATACGTGAAACGGCAGATGGACTTCTCCACTTACCATTCAGCACCATCGCCAGCATGGGTATGTATACAGTTACCATGGTTACTGAGAGTTTGGTGAGGGCCCTAAGCGCTACCGTCGAAGGGGGAAAATGAAAAGGCAAAATATGCAACATCTTACTCAAAAGACGACAGCATTTTCAATTGGTATTTTTTCTTTCTTTTTTTATTCTAACAAATACGATTTTGAGGCAGTATTGAAGGGGATCCTGTGGCATGAAAAACATTTGGTTTTGTTTTCTGATAAGATGGACGGGTTCAGCCCAACCAAGTAAAGTAGCTTGGTGGCTACTCAACAATCAAGCTTTTGACCAGGTTGGATTTGGTTTTCTTTTGTTTCTTCTTCATTTACATCTTTTGGAGGCTAGTGTCTCCCAATCTGAGGTGTTTTTTTTTTGGAAGCCACTGCGGATCCCACATCAACCCTGCAGCGAAAAAACAAAAACAAAAATAAAAAACAAAAACAAAAAACGACCTTCTGTTTGATTTTGTTTTCAATTTTATTTTTTGCTCATTGTTTTTTGGAATCTACTGCACCCATTGATTTACAAAACATCCAAAATAATAACTGCAAAGTATTAAAGCTTTCATATGGTCTCATTTCTGTCATCCACCTTTCAGCAATAATAATGATAATATAATAATAATAATAATAATAATAAAGTACAAAAGAAATAATAATTAAAAAAAACCCAAGTAAGGCCAGATCTCTCTTTATATATAAATATATATATATAAACAATGGGAAGGGAGAAGGGGAGCACACAAAAGACACCAATGATGCATCTGAAACAACAAATGAGAGTGAAGCAGACATTTATAAAAAAGATGAAAAGGAAAATATTTTGAACATGCACCTCGATTTTACGGCCCTCTACCACGGTGCCGTGTAATTTCTCCCTCGCCCTGTCCGCATCAGCACTATTTTCGAAAGTTACGAAACCAAATCCCTGCATGCAGGAGGGAGAAGGGGGGAAAACAACATGCACATTATTATTTCAGTCAATGACCACTTGTTTGCTTATGTTTTCTCGCTTTAATTTAATATTTTCTTGTTCTTGCTTCATTTCTGTAACATGCAAATTAGAGAAATTATAATTTTATTGAGATGTGCAATAAATAAGCGACAAATGTGAACAATCTTTTTCATAAGTTAGATAGTACCGCCTAAAGAATTCAAAGAATGATACCAAAAATACCTTTCTACATGTCACTACAGAGGAAAATAAATCTAACAAAAAGAAAATGAAATCAAAATAAATTTACAGTGTCTTCACATATAAAAAAAATGAAATAATGAGAAAAGAAAGTGAACCACTTTTTTAATGACATGCAGTTTTTCTCAACAAAATAAAAAACATGTGCACAAAATTCAACATTGAATGCCAATATACTCTAAAACATTGCCTACTTAATCATGCTTTTGTGATCATAAGAAACATTTTTCCCATGCAACACTAGGGTTATTTAAACTTTTGTCAAACTGTGCAGCCTTTACTTATTTTTTCATAAAAGAAAAGGAAAACAAAAAAAGAAAAGAAAAAAAAAGAAAACCACCAACAAAATAAAAGTACCTTTTTAACTAAGCATAAACTTTCTTGTTTTAAAAAGATCAAACAAAATCACATGATGTGAATAAAAGGAAATTTTGATAAAGTAATAAAAATGCAAACATTTTGAGTAAATTTAACTAATTCATATTAATTCATATTAATATTATTTTTACACACAATACATGCAATTGTCAATTCTCCACATCCCATATTAATGAGACAGGGAAGTGCTTATGACTGTTATGCATCTTTGAGATACTATAATGAAAAATATTTGTTAATTCTTCAAAACCAAAGAAGGACAACAGGATATCTCTTGGCTGCATTTTTGATATCGGACTATTCTAAGCACTTAACACCATTATGCTAGATTAACCAAAGACTTCTAATCTTACTAGCCTTTTTTTGTTGTTCTTGAATACTGCTATAAAAGATAAAAGGCATTTTAAATTTCCAAATATCAAAATGTTTAATTTACCCCTGGTTTTCCTTCTAATATAACTTAAGGAAAAATGTGCATTATAAAAACAAAATAAACATTAACACATCATAACAGAAATGTACACCAACCCTTTGAAACAATTCATGTCATGCCTCTATTTCCTCAGTAAGTGGATAATGTTAAAGGATTGAAAGTTTGAAGGTTTTATCCCAATGAAGAAGTATCAGTCCTGGATAGTGCGTAAAACAATAATATGAATAATAATAATATGAAAACTACACATGACTTCTCTGTAAAGGACAAACTTCCTATTCCAAATTCTTTTCCTGTACATAACAGAAGACCTGCCCTAGCTCAATACAGTTTCCAGGAACTCTGATAATTATTCTGGGAACAGCACTTCTCTGTCTCAAACACTTTGATATATATATATATATATATATATGAGATAAAAATGTACAGTCCTCTAAACAGCTGTGCCCATTCTGTGTGAGTGTGGGAGGGATTGAGGGAGGGAGGGAAGAACAGAGAAGATAGCAAAACATTATTTCCAAAGAAAAATGTTCTTAATCCAGATCAGATAACTCAAGATAGCCTGGGTTTGAACTCAAACCATTAACTAAATTACAAATGTTCCTAGCTACTTTGTTTTCATTGTTAATTTAGACCAAATTAGCAACTTTCAGTTACAAACATAGCTTTCTTTTGCAATATTCAGACTCCATGACATCAGTACTTCTTAGGGTGTTTTAAACACCCTAAACCAAAGCCACAAGTGTCACATGCAAGCATGCACTGAAGGTGGGTGCCCATGGGTCTGCAGAGACAAGTTGGGGAGAATAAAAACAGCCCAGTCAGGGTTAGTTGGGCTAGGACCAGCACTGCCCCAGGGTTGGGACAAGCGGCTAGGCTGTCCCAGTCCTGAGACTGTGCTGTGCACATGTGTAGGTGTTCAGTAGAACCCTTCATAACTAGGTTAACCCTTCTTTGAATTAAGTTTGATTTAAACCCTATGAACACCTGCACAACTGGGCATTTAAATGGATCTGACCTTGGTTAGGTTGATCTAAATGTAATCCCTTTATATACCCTTAGAGCAGGGGTGGGCAATTAGTTTGGGTGGAAGGCCGCTTACTGAGTTTTGGCAAGCCATCGAGGGCTGTATGGGAGGCAGCCAGGAGCAGAGAAATATTAATTTTCTAAATTGTTTAGGACCCCCATGGGCCAGATAGAATGGCCTGGCAGGCCACATTTTGCCCACCTCTGCCTTAGAGGGATAGCTAGCCATTGTAGTTTGAAGTCAGGCAGACAGTAGGATAGATTTGCACCTTATATCAATCATATCATTGTTGGGGGCGGTTTTTGTCATGGTTCAGTCATTCTCTCTTTCTCCACTTGATCTATGCCATTTTGTGGTCAATATCTACCCAGAGGAGTCCCTATTTTTTAACCATTTCTGAACAATGATCATTTATTTTATTTTAACGAAAAGGAGGCCATGGAAGGTAAATGACAGAATGTTTTAATATTTCTTTAGAGGATACATTTCTATTTCTATTGAGGGGCAGAAAGGGTGAAGACATTTTAACTAAGTAGACACAGACTTCAAAATTGGAATATCAGTCCAAACAGTGATTAATGAAAAAAATACAGGGAATCTTATTAAAAAGCAGAGATCGTTCCTACTTTTATCTATGTTGTTACATTATGTAGATAATATGTATGTATATAGTAGCAGTAAATAAGTATAATTTTAAATCCTATCAACCTCAGATAAATTCTTGAACAACATATTTTACTGATATTACTTTACATTGATATTTTATCTTTAATTTTCCTCATCCAAACCCTCTTCTTGTAACAGCTCTTTAAGCAAACTCTTTAATTAAACAGCTACTGAGAAAATCCCAAAGCAGACTATTATCACTTCAGCCATTGATCCAGTAACCTAAAGTTCACACAATAGCATAAGTCACTCTAACACTCTCTGACTCTTTGTTCACCTCTCTCCTCCCATTAAAACAACTGTTCCCCTTTCTTGACTTGCAAGACCTGAAAATTTGGTACATGTTCTTTGATTGTGACCTACTTCCCTAGCCACGCACTCTTGAGAGAAACTTATTAGCTCACAGTACCATTATGCACCTCACAATTTTTTTTATTGAAATAAAAGAAACTCATACACGTGCACCACACCCCTTACCCAAACATTCACATAAATATTAAGATGGTGCAACAATCCAGCTTAAGACATGAAATTTGAGGATTCAACATTTGTAATTCTGAATTCCCTTCTTTGTACTTCTTATACACTTGTATTTTTAATACGGGTTTCATTCTTTTATTAATGAACTTAATGGAAAATGTTCAAGAGAAAGGCTCATTCTTTAGGTATACAGATAATAGAGATATGCGTATACATAATTTTATATGTGTCTTTCTTAACTAATTCAAAGGATCAGAAGACAACTATAGCTCATAACATAAATAATTTATGTATTATTATATCCATTTACAAGATAGGTTTGTATGCATTTAGATATAGTAAAAAACATTGAAAAATATTGTACTTGAATACGAATCAAGTTTCCCAAGCTACCGGTTTTCTTTCTGGAGATATTTGGGCATTTTTGTTTTTGAATGGCAGAAACGGCCAAATATATCATCTGGATAAAATGGCTATATTTCCTTTTCTCATGAATAAAGCAATGAAATAATTTACAAGTATAGAAAAAGTATGTTTATTGTAAGTATCATACTTTTTACGTCCCTAAATAAAGTCTTATCTCCATAGCTCTGCAAGCATTCCCCAGGGATGAAATCAATTTGCAGCAGCTGTGGATAGTTTTTGAAGACCAGGTCCTGAACAAGTTAGCTGAAGATGCATGTTCAATGATGAACAGCAGAGCAATGTTACAAGTATCAAGCTGTCTGCTCTAAATTGAAATGACCCTCAGAGGCTTGGAGTGAGAAATCTGAGAGTTCACTCAGTTTGTCCTCCTTGAGCACTGCCATTTCCAGTGCGTAGTAAAGTGGACAGCTTCTGTTTTGCAATATATGCTTCGGCAACATATAGTATTATTCTTTTTTGATCTTTCTCAGCCCTCCTGTATTTCTGGGGAGAGAAAATTTGAACTGGTTTTATGCATTTTCTCTCTGAGTTTGCAGTATACAGAAGTAGCCATGCTCCATTTCAGTCTGAATGTAAAAGGTGATTTGATGTGCTTGTTAACAGCATTACTAGCAGTTTTTATGTTCTTTTAATCACTGATTGAGAAGGTGTTGGAAAGGAGGCCTTATTTTCTGAGCCAGACTGTAACACAAGTGTTTGCCTTTATATTAGATATTTTCACCAGACTATAAGATATGACTGCAAGCTGGCATTTATAGATGTTACTGCATTCCATTAAATGCACAAAGTAAAGGCCTATACTGTATTCCTTATGAATATTTGAGCTTTGTAAGATTCACTTTTGAAAGTAATTAAATCAGACGTTCCAAAGGAGGTAAGGCAAAATATTATATAAAATATGTTAGATTACAACAGTATATATATGCCCTGCCTGCTGGAGAGACATAAACGTATGTCAGAAGGTTGAAGTGTTCTCTGCTCAGCGCTCACGTATAAAAACAGAAATATCCATGTTGCTTAGGTTTTGATGGAGGTGTAAAGTGAATGATGTGGTGTATCATTTCATAGTCCCATGGTCTATGTCTAACTTGAAATTATAATTCTTTAAATATATATCTATATCTATACATCTATAGCAATAGATAGCTGTAGATATACAGACACACACACATATGCCATCACTGTTTTCTTTTAATTTTAAATCTGTTATTTTGTAACAATGTATTTACATCCTGTTTCTCTTTTTCAGTTGAACCAAATGTTTCATTAGGAAGTGAGAAAATCTCTTTCTCTCCAGAATGTACTGGTTCCATGACCAAATGAACTACAGCAGTAGCATGACTAGGGCAGAACAGCTGGGATAGTTGTATCAGGGGCTGACTGGGAAAATGGGTGCCAAAAAAAAAACTGCTGCCACAACTGCACAATCACTCTGGTGGCATGGTGGCAAACTGAGTTTGCCAAAGTTGCTGTGGGTGCAGCTGTCCCAAGTGCCCAGCTGCAATTTATGCCTCCGAACTTCAGTGATCCTTTTGTAAGCCAAAAGTGAATCACAAGAATATTTCAAAGCATCATGAGCAAATTCTAGAAAAATGCATGAAAGTGCTGGTTTCTCCTTGGGAAACCAGTGGCTGCTTGGGCATGGCCAGCATGCAGCCAGGCAGTGTCGTGGGAGCAGCCCCAGAAGCTGGATGAAGGTAAGTGTATGGGGAATGAGGGCTGGGGGGCTGGGGCTTGAGGTCTATTGGGGTCTAGTGGGGGAGGCAGGGTGTGCATGCATGCATGTGTGTGCATGTGTGTGTGTGTGAGCATGTGTGGAGGGGATAGAGGGTAGGGCAGGCCCCTGCCGGCACTGATGGAAGGTGGCTAGGTGCTGAGGCTGCAGCAGGGCAAGGGATTACGAATAGGGCACCAGCAGGGCCAGGGATTGTGGGTTGGGACAACAAATCAATTTTTGCAAATGGGTCCCAGTACAAAAAAGGTTGAGAACCAGAGTTTTAAACCACATCTGTGCATTCATTCTTCCTGGCTCTTACTGTGCAGAAAAAACCTAACACAAATTATTTTTTAATTGTTTTTAATACAAATATCTTATACTGTGAGGAATGCTTTTAAAAAGAGCATTTTTATGCCAAGATGTACCCGGAAAGAAGTTCAGGAATTGATCCTGCAAACACATATCTATCTATTTCATCCTTTGAATATTATGTGAAACAATGGATCAAGAAATAATGCACAAGCTGGATTGTATTAACTATGGTTTGAATGAGGATTGTGGATTCTTATCTCATTTACTTGGATTCATTTTTGTGACCTCCTCTGTTCCAGTGGGTTTTCTGCTCATTTGCTTCTCTCTCTTGCCCCTGCCCCTTCCCAACCCTCCCATTCCCCACCCCGTACTTCTTGCTCCCTTGTCTTTTATAATCTAATTTCTCTCTCCTTATACTGTGCTTTGTGAACGTCCTTTCCCAGCACTGAAGGTGAGTTCATGAAAGCTTGTGGTTTCTCTATATTTATCTTATTTAGTTATTTTATAAAGGTGCATATCTACGCTGACTTCTGACTGACTTCAGGCTAACACAACTAACTAACTATCTCGCTCTTTAACTCTATGGATCTTAAGAACCCTAGTGATTTCAACACAAATATTCCCATGCTTAAAAAACATGGGAAAGCATTTCTAGAATATAAAACTACTACATCTTACATGCTATAGAATAGTTATGAAATCCAATGAATCTTAAGTATACAATTACTATTTTTTAAAATGCTTCCCCTTTCACAACAATTTATCTACATGCATATTAGAGAATTTTGGCCCTGGGTATGATCATAACCTGCATCCAGCTGGAGGGTTTGGTGGCAACATGGGCTACTCATGGCAGGGTAGCTCCTATAAATTTTTTCAAACAGCAGCATGCTGGGTTAAGCACGGAGGGGAGCCCTGAGCCCAGCCCAGTACTACAATGTTGCAACCTCCAGATTAAGAGAGTATAAGGCACCTCAGAACCCTAGCCTCCACTGCCTTGTGGGTATTGTTTGGTGGTAGAAAGGCTAAGGGACATCATCCTGACAGAAACACACCCTTGCAGAGGTGCTAGGCAGTCAGCAACAGTTCTTATCTGTTGCTTTCTGGCAGAAGCTACAACCATCGAGGCACTGAACATCTGGACTCAGACTGGCCTTTGGATTCTGTCACAATGGTCTAAAGGAGGAAGCAGGTGATAAGTCTTGGGGAACCTCCACTCCCCCATGCTCTTGCCTAGGCATACACATCTGAGGTCCTGGTGTGATGGTCTAAACAAGGCACCTGACTAGACCTTCTACGCATACTCCATGAATCCAGTTGGTCATGATCTGGCTGATCTAGCTCCCCACTGCTAATAGAGAATTTAGCAGTGCCAGAGAAACATGGCAGATGGACAGCTCTTGGGAATTTATCTGTACAACAGGCAGACAGACTAGAGAGGCTATAACTTCCCTAGAGAAATCACCTTCCTGGTTGTATCTCTAAAAGCCTGTGTACAATGCAGGATACTAGGAGGGTTGCCACAGGGTAGATGCACTGGTGCATACTGCCATTTAGATATATTGCACCAGTGTTAAAGATTACTTGTCTTACTGCATAACACTTCCCAATAAGGGTTTGCTCTGCTATAGCTAAACAGTGCAAATAATAGTTAAGGCTTTAGGAGGCGTGGACAAAAGCAATGACTGTCTATTGAATCCTTGACCTTATTCCTAAAATCACCCAAAGGCACCAGTTGTGGTGATTCTTCTGAAATCAGTAAACCTATATAAAAAAAAAAGAGGACCTGGACAACCAAATCTTTTCACACAGCATTCCAATCATCATGTAGCGTAACTGATAGCAGCCACTGTCAACCCAAGCCCAGTTGAACAAGCAACCAAATGGTAAAAACCCATATATTGCAATCTCAAATATTTGGTGTTTTATAAAACAGGCAGTGCATATTCCAGATGAGTGTCAGGTGAGAGGATGTCAATTTATGAATGGTAGACTAACTCCTAAACAACTTTCAGAATAAGTACGTGATAACTGCCCATTTCATATGGCAAGAAAAGGGATGGATTTTAACCGCAGAATTTAAAACACTGACATTGTATGACAGGGATTAACAAGAGGATTATAGCATATCTGATGTAAAATAGAATTATAAGGTGGCTGACATACTGTAAGAGATGAAAGATTATAGTGTGTTGATAGTTGGAAAAGGAGTCCATTAATAGTGATTATATGTAGGAAGGAAAGACTTACTACAGGCTTGATATGTAAGTGGAAAATGATTAGAGGGTCTGAAACAGGGAGAAGAGCTACCATGTATATGACACAAACATAGGAAATTATAATGAAGCTGATAACATGAGTAACACTTGCTGGGAAAATGACTTTTTTAACACCATTTAATGGTGATATAAGTATTTTCCTTCTCTCATAGAAACCCAGTAAACCAGGTTATAAATTTAAAGTGCATTAAGTTTCAGAAGAAATAAAATCAACTCACAATAGCATGTGCAATGTATTTATCAGCAGAAATTCTATAATAAATTGTATTCAAAAGGTTGGTGTATTGAAGTTTTTAACTAAACAGGAAAACATCTGCACTTCAACAATCAGGTACAATCACACATTTTATTAAGTAATTACTCAAGAGGATATCATATTATATTACTAACTTCCATTTCAATAGCAGAAAATACCTATTCCAACAAATGATCTGCTTATTTTTCTGCAAACATGGACTCATTTTATAAAATGAGCAAGGTAATTATCACTCAAGGATAAAAAAATAAATCAGCAGACAATACTTGATTATATTTAAAAGCAGAAAACAATATTCCCATATTACTGTTGACAGTTTACAGTAGTTAAAATTACCCCTTTTAAAGGCTTTAATATGAGTCCAATGAATTTCATGCTGTTTGGAAAATTGACAGAAGGCTCAAATAGTGTTTCCATTTTAAGTGGGGGTTTTTTAAGATGCATTTATTACAGCAGTGCAGTTGTTTCCTATTACTCATATAATATACTTCAAATAAATTAACAGATTCCTCTGGTGAATTAAACTGCTTACCTTTGAGCCTCTCTCATTAAAAATAATTTCAACATCTAAGATTTTACCAAATTGCTGTAAAGAAATAGAAAAGTCACATGAACATAAGAAAACCTAAAAACTTCACAATAGATATAGCATAAATATTTCAGAGCTTTAGAAAAGTACATACCATATATAAAATATGGGTAGTAGTGTGGAGATATACATGGGCAATAAACTACTGTACAGTCAAGCACAACAATGTCAAATCAAAAAGAGGCTGAATCAAGTGTGTGTGATTTGAGAAATGTGGTGCCAGTTACAACTATGTCACTTTCCCTCTGTCACCTACAGCAATTAAATAAGGTTGCACCTACTAATAGAGAACCAAGTTCTGATCAAAATGAAGAGAAGTAAAGGGAAAAGTCCCAACATTTCTCCATACAGTTTCAGTGGCCTTTCATTCCTGTTTCAGTAGGAGTCATATTCCATTGTGTGAATTCTTTCAGAATGCAGCAATTACCACCTACCAGACAGGTGTTAATTGCTGCATTCAGAAAGGATTATCACTACCTCCCCTTCCCTCACCCCCTTCTCCAGTCCTCTTCTGTACTGAGGAATCTTGGGTCTTCCTGCAGTTGCTCAGAATGGAATGAAGAGGAACAAGGTATCTTTCCTACAGCTATTTCCTGTTGTGAGAAAGATATAGGGTGAAATGCTGGCTTTATTGAAATCAAATAGGAGTTCTGTCATTGACTTCAGTGGAGCCAGGATTCCACCCATACCCTTTAGGAGGTTCTCCCGCAGCTTCCAGTGCCCCTGTAGGATAGTGAAGAAGCTCCTACCCAATGGCCTTTTTTTTCCTCAAACATGCACTACGCTGTTATCATATAACATTACTAATTAGGAGGGTTACTTGTGCATTAGAAATATCTACTTATAACAATAGTAACTATTATCACTGATCATATGTACACACTCACAGGACTCTAGATATTGTTCATGTGTGCAAACCCCCAGGCAAAAGAGGAGTTTGTGCTGGTTTTAGTGAAAAGCATGAATGCTAAAACCAAGCAGTATTTAGCATGGGTAAGTGAGAATACTTTTTGATGTGACATAGTTCATGATGTGATGCTTTCAATACATCATTCAGCAAGTCATGTTCTGTTATTTCATGTGTCATTAACATGCCATGTGAAGCAGTGCAACATTGGTGAGGTAATGTGACACAAACAATATATTCAAGTGGAAAGACACAATCTAATGCAGACAAATGCAGAATAACCTTCTCAATACTTAATTATTCTGAAAACTAGGCTTTACACTAGTGTACTACCTTGTTTTTAATCTTAAAATATACATTAAGTACCTGGATGACAAGAAAGGGAGAGGTATGTTTTAAACTAATTAAAAAGCTTTAGCATTCCAAAGGAAAATCAGCAGGCAGTTTTATCCTTTTCTTTCTCACACTGTTACATATATCCTCTGATTAGCCAATGTGTTAACTGCTCCAAAGTTTAATTTATAATTGGTTTACACAGAAAGTGGGATAAGGTTGGAAAACACATGATAAATAAGCCTATTCTTCTATATTTGTGACGCTAAAAAGGACTGGTATCTACTACATCAAAATGAAAGTCAGACAATTTCAGAAACATAACTGAAATTTGCAATCTACAGACATTTCCTTCCAATTTACCAGCTCAAATTTCTTTGCACTTCACCCATTTCTTTAAATAATAGTATACAATCCCAACTTGCCAGCGTATTTAGGGATCTCTGTTTGGTACTGGGATGCTGAAGACACTTATAATTGTAATACTGTTAATATAACCAGATCATTTTGAAATTGGAGAAGTCCAGGCATCCTCCGGTTTGAAAGTTAAGATTTATTTTGGTCTTCTGAATCTTAGTAACTCTGAATCCCAAAAGAAATGTAACTTGTTTAAGAAAACCCTTCAATGCCTTAAGAAACCTGTCATTTTATGTATTTGGAAATGGAACTTGTTTTCTGAGGTTTTCTTTTCATGTAATTTGAACGGATTTACATACATTTTCTCTAAGGAATTCTTATAAGATATTTTATGATTTTGAGTTGTGACATGTATAGCAGCAAATATTGTATTGAAGAGGACTTATCTAAAGCAAAGGGCAACTGCCTGATACGGGCCCTAAAATCTCTACGGAGTAGTGAGCTCAAGATGCCTGCACTTGTCCTCACTGCTCCTCTGCAGTGAATGCAAATGCCTAAGGGAGGGCTGGTGAGCAGGGTGCTGCAGACAAGACAAGCAGTTCAGCTCAGCTGCATGGCACTTCTACGCTGCACCTAGTTTGGCTTGATCCAACCTCTTCAGAGGCTAGATCTGACCCAGGGACCATGTGGTGGTAAACTCTGATTAGAATAATTCAGGCACGGTAATGTTGAAACGTTCTTTTTTCTCAGTTTATCTTACTTCTGTCCTATGTAAAATACACATTCAAAATCACAATCAAATAAGAAGACCCTAAACAAACTTTAAAAAATTGAAGTGAAAGATTTATGTGTTTACCCTACTGAATACAAGTCAGCTACTTGATAATTTTTGAGCCCTGTTGACTTTTAAAGGACTGTACTGGGACTCTTATACACTATGCATAATATGCCTGCACTAATTTATCACACACACACACACACACACACAAAGCAAGTAAAATAACTGCATGTTTATAACCAACTCCAACATGCTGTTCTAACATGAGCATAACCTATATGTGTAATTCACTTTGATTGAGATCATGCAAACAGGTGCAGAAAAAGGAGTTCCAGCACCAGACTATGATCTTGTGTATTCTGTTCAATCATATGCAATGTGTGAAAGGAGCATTAGCTTATGGCTGGATCCAGCAAAGGATTTAGATGTTGCAGTACTCAACACGGTAAAACCTGTGCCTGGATCACTACCACTGAAGTTCCAGGAGGCCCCTGGACCCCAGGTAACGCTGCTGGGGCCAGCCCAGGTGCTGGCCCTAGCCTCCCCTACCCGACCTGGGGCAATTTGTTCCACACAAAAGCATGCATGCAGGGGTATTCCCCAGGGGCAAGTAGCAGCAGCACAATAATGTCCCCAGGGAAATGCAGGTGCACATTTGTCGGGACATGCCCCTGGATTCCAAGATGGAATCCACTTCCGACCACTGGCCTTAGGATTCTTCCTGCATTTCAGCTGATGACTGTTTATAATGTAAAATGTACAAGCAGTACTTGGAGAAGAGAACAGCATGCCCTTGCCTCTTCTCTTGTCTCTTCTCCCTAATCACTGGCTAGGGAATCACAATCCCTCTTATCTTCTTTTTCTGACCAGCTGGCTCTTGAATTCTTTTCTGAAAAGTGGTATAGCTTCAACAGAAGGTGTTCCACCCTCACACAGGAAAGAACAGTCTGCAGCTAGGTAGTTAGGACAATGTACTGGAAAATAGACAATGTGGGCCTGAACCAGCTTAGGCTGAGAAGACCTTATAAAACTAATTTCTCTGACATTCCGGGTGAATGTTTCAAGCACTGGACTATTGCTGAAAATAGCACCACTATGACCACAAACGAGTTCCATCTCCTGCTCCTGTGCTTTTGAATGAGTGTCTCTGGTTGCTATGTTCTGTAAGAAGCATATTCCTTTAAGTGTGATTAGACTGTACCTACAGGACTGAGTCCCTTCTTAGACAGAGGAACTCATTCCTGTGTGAGGATACAAATAAGCTTAGGAGTGAACAAGTAATTGAGATGTTTGGCTCTGTCAAGATGCAGACCATTCTGGTTACGTGCAGGAGTAGAAGTTTGGCATCCAGGGAACTTTACTGGTGAAAAAGTAAGCACAGACAGAGGAGACAGAAGAGAGGACAGATAGAAGTGCAGCTCCCCACACAGAAGCACGAGTTACCATAGCAATCCCCTGGACCCATCAGACGTACACTGTTGGGTTCTGGAGGTTGAGGGATCAAGCTGCATCTTGGAGCAGCTGTGAGTCTGCAGCCACTTTCTCCTAGTCCTGCCCCTCCCACCTCTCAGCCTCAGTGCTTTCTTCAGAATGGGAGGTGGAAAGGGAACAGCGGGAGCTCGGTCTGGGGGTTGCCCAGCTGGCAGTGGAGAGTGGGGTGGGTGGATTGGAGCCTCCCCACCTTGGGAGAGCTCCATCCCACCTGTCCCACCCTCCAGCACTGGCTGGGCAAACCCCAGACAGAGCTCCCTCCATTCCCTTCACCCCCACTCCCATTCTGAAGACAGTGCTGGGAGAAAGGCTGGCTTGCATCAGCCCAGCCCTGCTCCCAATGCGGGTTGACACAAGTTAATGAAGGTACTCCACTTTGAACTGCCTTGATCTGAATTCTAATGAAGGTTCAGATTGTCACGGGACACAGTCCTTTTAAAGCACTCTGCAGCCATGCTCTTCTGTATGCCATGCACTCTGCAGCCATGCTCTTCTTCTACTGCTGTAGAGCACTCCAGGGGGCCAATCATGCAACAAAATGTCACTTGTGTCAGCTCCCTTAGTTATGTGCAGATACCTACACATCAACAGATGGAAGATTGTCCTCCTGGCTTAGGACCTAAAGGTCTCACCTAAGGCATCTAATGATATATTTATTTTGGGTGACTCTAGGATTGCTCTATTTTGAGCGACATAAGTCATCCCTCCCCATTTGCGTTATTTGATTATACCTCACTGTACACAAAAAACTAAACATATAATATAATTATAGGACAGGCAAGGTAGGGTGTGAACTCAGTTTCAAACTTCAATTCTCAGGTGAACTTCTGGTATGGGCTGGACTGAACAAGGTGTAAGATATGGGTTTTACTATGGATAATCAGAGGAGTAAAGCTAAAACAATGGCATAGAAGAGGACCCAAGAAACTTAGTGGACATATCCTAAATCATTTTGTGGATCTGGTCCTTGATTGTGAGCCCAAGTAATGTTTTTAATCCACAAACCTATATAATTTAAAGGCATCACAAGTCTTGAATAATATCAGGCAATATAAATGTTTTTCTTTCTTAGAATGTGAGAAGATATGATATGCTGAAAAATCATGGATCTGCTATCAAGCTACAGTTCTCTAAAATGCATATAGGACAGTTTGTTCTTACAAATGGAACAGGCAAATCCAGCAATTGGTCACGAGCAACTGAAAAGAGGATCTTACAATGGAAAGCATTAGGTAACTTTTGGTATAGACATATATAATAACTGTAGTGATATCAAAGGATACTGATATAAGCTATAAGTTATGATGCAACTGTTCCATCTCCCTGGCTCCTAATAATATAAGCGTAGCACAACAATTTCAACTTTATCCCTGCTCCCTTCAGGGTCAAAACTAGGGCTATTTGGCTAACTTGAATCACTATGTGCTCATACAGATGTAACAGGTACTCTCTAACAGCTGAAGTGGCTAAAATGTATGCTTATGTATGTTTGTCTATACCTTTTGATTACAAGTTAATTGCACTAATAATGTAAAACAAAATTAAACATGTCATAATAAGAAGCACACATCCAAACAAGAATAGAGCACTCACCCCAAACATCTGTCTGAGATCTGGATCCCGGAATCTGAAGGGTATATTTGAGACATGCAGCCGTTTCGGCTGTGATTTGTTTTCTGTGTTTTCAGAGGATTGTGTCTGTTGCTGGCCGTCAGTCTGTGCTGCATCGTCTGTCTGCTAAAAGAGTTAAAGTAAAATAAAGTAAAACATGCTCTAACCATGGCTGTAGTTTTTTCATACATAAAAGGTGGTGAGCTTAACTCTTTACAATTTAATTGAAAAGGAAAGCAGGAAGCATTCAAACACTAATGTACAAAAATAACAGAAGTTAAAAATGTAAAATGTTTGCTATAATCATATTTGTTATATTTATTCCAACAACTCTAGACTGTCTGGGACTTGGAACAAACTAAACAGAATGGGAAAGAAGTTCAACAATGGAGGTTAAAATATATATTTTAAATGGTTTTAAAACCTGGTAGAAGTACCGTGGAAATACCTTTACCGTCCATTAATGTTTTCCAAGAGAAGAAACTGAAGCACGGTAACCACACGACAGCCTACTACCAGTAATAAATTACACGCTGTCAAGTGAAGCTACAACTTGGCTTTTCACACAGAGACCAGTAGGAACCTCCTCTCTATTTCAGAGGCAGGGAACACATCACATATTAGTGTCCATTTCATAAGCAGTGCTAATAGCCTCCAGGGATTCAATTTATCAAAATGAATGGTTAGCATTACAGAAAAGGCCTTAAATATAGAAGAATAATGTGTGGCAAAATAATTTTAAGGATATCCAAGATAAAAATGAAACCCAAAAACTGGTCTTTGAAGATTTTCACATTAGAACAAGAACATATAACGTCCAATAGCACTTCCTATGGAGATGCTGTACTACATTATAAAGGAAGTGTTGTATTTAGTTTGCATCAGAAGTGTGGCATATTTAACTTAAACCTAATTCTGAATTGCATAAATTATGATTAAATCATCAATAGCATTATGTCATTCATCTGAAAATTAAAATGAATCCTCTTTAGTCAAACCGTACTTTGGAGAAATCTCTGTGTAGTTTTCTTTGATGACAACATTCAGTGCCTAATTAATCACATTGCATTATCTATATATGCCCAAGTGCACAGATAAGAGCATTTATGATTATATTTATATATACTAGAGTCTGATTTTTTAAATTTGCACAGGAACTGGGAGTGTAGAAAAGAGAATGGAGCAGGAGAAAACTGATGGAGAAAAATAGAAGAAACCTTGCATTTCTGCTTCTCTTTCATGCCTCTTCCTTTCCTCTTACATACCTCTTCCATACATTTGTTTTGCTAGTTGTTCTCTTGTCTTCTACTATTGTAGGTTAACTAGTATTCTTGTGTATACTTTTTTTTAAAAATATGGGAAATCAAGAAAACTCCCAGGCCTAGCTAGCATCATCAAACTCGTCTCTCATGGCTGGAGTTCCCTGGTGGGACATTACTGTAATTATGACAGACAACATTTTTAGGATGAGAAAAACAAAACGTTATCATACTCTTTAATAGGCATTCATATACTCCAGTGACAAGGGCCACAAAAGACCCCAAATAGAATGGAATGGAATAGAAGAGAAATACAAATGATCTGAAGAAAACTACGGCTAAGTTTAAAACTAGCAAAAGTGGTTTCACAATACTCACGATCAATGCACTCATCAAGCAACTTGTTTGAATTCATCAAGCAAGTTTAAATAAATAAAATGTCTTTGTTCATCTTGTGTACTTTCTGTAATTCCTACCCAACAAAAGCTTAGAGCAAACAACCATGTTGAGATACAGAGTCATGTTTTGAACATTTTTGGGTTTTGTTTTTTTAATTCTTAAAGCTATTTGCCACTTCCGTGAGTCTCACAGGAAACTGGTGTAAGTAATCCAGGGTGGGGAGAGAGGTGGGCCAGGTTGAGGGGTGAGGCCTGGTCCAGGGTGGCAGTAGGCCTGTGCAAATAGGGAAGTATTTGATTTGGATTCAACCAATTAGGAGGACAGTGATTCAATTCAGAGATTTGGATCACTGTCCCAAATTGATTCAGCTGAACTAGCTTCAGAAGATTCGGCACTGATTTGGAGAGATTTGGCCATAGACTATAATGGGGAATCACTAAAATACCTGTATCTCTGTCATTTTTTTGTCAGATTTGGATGAAATCAGCAGGGATGATTGCCCGTACTGAGGAAATGAGGTCTACTAAGTTTCAAGGAGACAAGTGTAGGGGTTGCTGGGAAACTGCACCTCAAACTGTTCAAAGCAAAACTTGTGATGTGTGACTTTGTGTGTGTGTTATTGCACAGCAGGATGAAAACAGCAGGCATGGTAGCCTGTCACTGGGGGCTTTCCCGGTGCCAGTTAGAGCTCCACCTGCCCACCTGTTTCTGAGCCAGCTGCCCATCCCTCTTTCGCTTAGGCAGAAACAGCTCACAAAAGGGAGAGAAGCTGCAGAGGCTTATGTGCTGTTTGGGACTCAGGGAAAGATCACAGTCACGGGCCAGCTACAGATATCAGTCTTCCCCCCCGCTCCCCTTCCCTCTTCTTAGTTTCTGTCCCCCTGCAAGACTGCCTTCCGAATCACTGAGTCTCCAAATCTTTTCCAAATTGATTTGGAAGGGTATTTTTGTCCCCCAATTTGATTTGGATTCCCTGATTCAGCCTTCACATCAGGCCAAATCTTTTCTGAATTGAACTGGTGACTGAAGGTTTCCACACCTCTAGTAGGCAATTGATGGATCTGCAGAGGAGGAGTGGTACCCAGTTGGGAGAGGAGGCAGTCAGGGAGCTAGAAACAGCCCAGTCAGGGTCTGGAGGATAGGAATAGTGCAGCCTCAGGGCTGGGGCTAGTGCTTGGTTTTTTCCAGTCCTGGGACTGTGCTATGAATGAGCTTTCTTAGATAAGGATAACATGATCTTGATCTAAGTTAGTGCACCTCTTCAGCTGAACTGAGATCTAGCACACCATTTTGGGGTGATTTAAGCACTCTGAACTCCTACAGCTTTGAGTTTTTAGCTCAACCTAACCCTGGCTAAGTCAATCTAAATGAAATACCAGTATGTACCCATATGTTGTCACTCACATGACTGGAAGAAAAGAAAACAAACAATGGGTAAAGGCAGGAGATACTATTACTCCTAGTTCACAGATGAGGAGCTAGAATAGAGCAAGTCAATTAATCTTTCTGCAGGTGACATAGTTAATAACTGCTATTCATCACTTTGGGTTTAATTTTCTCATATTCTTGTGTATAATCCACAACTTGCAGCAGTACACTTATAACAATTAATGGCAGGGTTGAAGCCTTTATCTGTTTGGCATGAACTGACTCTGCATTCATAGTGTCTAGCACCATGAGATGTCCATTGGAACTGGGGCCTTTAGTCACTACTGTCATACAAAGATTGTTATTAATGTATTAATTATTAAATAATGCCAAACAATTGTGGAATGATTTTATTTGTGCATACAGACTTATACAAAGATATGTTAAATGTGGAATAATTCATAACTCCTCCCTTTTGCTCTCCACCCCATATCAAATGTGATTTGGACTCTACAGTCTGAAAGAGGCAACACTTGAACATGAAAATTGGGCACCTCTCATTCAGGTTTGTTTTATTTTCTTTCTGCTAAATGCCTAATTCTTTCTTTTTTTAAAGACAGTCCAAACGATAGCTTCTAGATTTTACTCAGTAAATCCAACACGTTAACTCCAAATTTGCTTAGAGACAAAAAAAAAAAAAGAAGAAAAAGATAATTGAATTCAAGGCCATAGCTTCACTGGGATTGCTAATTTAAGTTAGCTAAAGCAGTGGCTCTCAACCTTTTTCCTACCCATATTCATGTGTAAAGATCCATGGCCTGACGTAAACCACACTCCCCTGGCCCTGGCAGTGCCCAACCCTCAGTCCCCTGCCCCCCAAGGCCATGCTCATGTCCTTCACTCCTGACACACAGCCACCTCGCCTCACCCCCAGCCCGGCTGGAGGGACCCCCAGCTACCTCAATCCCGACCAGAGCCTTGTGGATGGATGCAGTGGCTCTGGCTCATGTGGATGGCAGTGGAGGGAGAAGGAGAAGAGTACCAACACTAGTACTGGCTGGAGGGAGGAGGAGAAGAGGCCCATGGCACCCTCCCTACCCTGGGCTGGAGCTGCCATGCCATGCCACACTGCACCAGGCACCCTGGTCATGGCCCCTCCCACCCCCCAGCAGTGTCTCCCAGCTACCCCACCCCTGCAAGCATGGGCACTAGCCCCAGTGCCACCAGCCTAGCCACTCAGCTGTCCCCACCACCTCCCCCCGCTGGAAGGGACAGGTGTGTTCCTGCTGTTCTGCTGCAGCTCACGACCCTTTGAAATATTCTTGTGACCCGCAGGTTGAGAAATGCTGAGCTAGAAAATTAAGTTAGCTATCTCGGTGTGGAATCCTATCAGAAACAAGGCACAGTAGCAGAAGTAGATTTTTCTCAGGATTGCTAACCAAGGTCAACACTTTACCTCCCACCTTAAGTAATCTACAGAAGTAAAACCTCCAGTGCCTCATCTCTACCACCCACTCCCTCTGGTAACCTGTCTGCTCTACAGATAATATGGCTCTCTCCACTTTTGAATGATCTTATTTTTTCACATACCATATTTTCTCGCATACAACATTCCCAGGAATAAGATAAGTGCTTCATTTTCTAAAGGCAGAATGAAGAAAAGTAAGTAACTGTAGCAAGTAGTAAGTAACTGAGTAACAACAGCCAGGGAGCTGAGCCAGCTTGTTTTTATGATTCTTGAGAAGTATTTGCAGACATTATTTTTGCTTTCAGAAAAAAAAGCTTTTAGCAGAAATGTAAGTGGCAGAAACTGCTGTTATCAGAGTCAGAGCCAGGATTTGGGAAAGGCAGGTACAGGAGCAGAAATCCATGCTTTGGGGGTGGCTGCACCTCCAACTCCCAGCATCTTCCTTCCTCATCCCAACCAGAACCTGGCTCCATTTCAGACCTGCTGGAGTGCATAGGAGTGGCTCTGAAACTTCCCCTGCTCCAGGACAGTGGGGAAAACAGCAATAGCAAGCAGGGGAAGCATGGATAGAAAGGGAGGGAGAGATCACATTTGCTTTGGGGCCTTAAAAAAAAATCCCCAGAAGCTTCTGTGGGGTGGTCCACAGTGAAAATGGGAGTGTAGTCATGCTACTTCACCCCCACTCTAGATATACCCCTGGCTGTTACCATATTTTGTCACTTATAATGCATACTTCATTTCCAGAAGATATTTTTTTGGGTGAAAAGGTGCATGTTGTATATGAGAAAATTCAATATTTGGATTTACGTATTTCAACTGTTATTTACTGGGCCTATAACTTGTCCTGATAACCTCTTTTGGTTCCACTGGTTTATGGAGGCTCAGAGCACAGGGAAGAGGGCACCTGGCCCAGTGCTGCCTGGCACCGGACCAGCTCATGCTGCTGTCTACTCCCTTTTTCTAAGTGGTTACTTCCATTTACATAATGGAATTAAACAAAAGTAATCATACTAACTTGGATTTACTGGTAGATAAGGCTGAATCTTTTCCTTTCTCAGATTGAAGAAGGGTATTTTGAACTTGCAAGCTTGCCTAACATCTCTGCCACCCTTATCTTTCTTATTGAATATTTACATAACCTTTATAGGTACAACAACATTACACGCTACTAGAATATTTTAGAAGAGGCAGCAAACTCAAATTAGCTATCTTACTATAAAAAACAGAGTCTGGGCAGTGACGATTTTGTCTAAAGCTTCTTGCAAAATGTATTTAAAAAAACTCGTCCAAGGATTAAAAACAGAGCGTTAAATCCTGGCCTCTGTGAAATTAATTTCAGAATATAGGGCAGGGTGGTACCTTAGAGAGGAACTGTTTAAGAGATAGGCGATAACCTCCATTTTCAGATGTTGTGAATGGACTTGAAAAAGAAGAGTTTAAAATAGATAAGATTTTAAATACAAAGGAAAGCAACAGGGGGAGTGGGCACTGCTGAGAGAAAAAAGTAGTTTGAAAAGGTCAACAGGGATAAACAGGCAACTAACACACTGAGGGACATGGGAATAAACATCTGGAGGTAAAAGCCAGGCAAAGGAATGGGATAAGAACAAACTGTTGAGCTACGTTTAACGCAATCCTGTGTGGATGAAATCTACAAATTTACATTCAAGTTTTTTTTTTGTTTTCCTTTTTTTGTTATATTTTATTTTAGTTTATTATTGGGGCGGGGGTTAAGTCATTGTTTCCTTTCAGGACAAGTATGCTGAGGTCAGTGATATAATACCCAGGGAGGCTAAAGTGTTCTGCTACAGGCTTGTGTGTGCTTCTGGGCTTTTGAGAGAACTTTGTCAATTCATCCTTTTATGTCGAATGGTCCTGTCTGGCCAATGTACACAGCATAAGGGCACTACAAGCAGGTGATGGTGGAAATAACTGGTATGAATGAACCCTGGGTGTTGTATTTCTTACGGTTTAATCCAGTTCTGAGGTGAAATAAATGGGAAGAGACAGTCCCCCATTCCTTAAGGTTCTTAGGCAAGTATCATGACTGTGTGCACATTAAGTAGCCAGATTGATAAAAACACACAAAACTAATCTATTACTCAAGCATTTGCTGTGGTCTGAATAAGGAACTAGGGACAACTGTATTGTACCTGATTCTGACACAGACCCTCTGTAATTTTGAGTAAGTCAGTTTTATTTTCTTTATGACCCTCCCTCATTCATAATAGTGTTATACACATTGGTCAGTCAATGTTTCTAAACCATTTTGAAGATCAATTATGTGATAAAACTGGTAAACATTGTTGTTGTTTTGAAAAAAAACCAGAAAGATTTTCTCTGCAAACCTACTGTTTTAATCTAAAGGTGGATTGAAAAATCTCAAATTTATGTTTAATATATGTTTAAAAATATAATGAGAATTACTGTGGCATTTCAGTCATTTCGAAGGGAAAGCTATGAAGGAAATCTGGTGAATTATGACAGGTGGAAGAGATGGGATGGGGAAGGTGTGAAAATATACAACTTGGGCAACGTTTAAGGTCAATTAGATTCATTTGAATAAAGAATCCTGAAGGTGCCTTTTACCTTCAGGAACAAAAGGTGCCCCAGGAAGAAATGATATTATCAGTCTACTGTATAAATGCAAATTGGAAAAAGCTATTTCTGTTCATTGTATTAATATAGATGATGAGAAACAGAGAGAAAAGGATTGAACCCTGCAGTATTAGTACACCTCAAAAGTTAGACTAGCATTTGTATGAGATCTCAGCGAGACATTGTCATCCCACCAGATAAGGCCCTCTGTACCAAAATTCATGAGTTTATGATTTATGGCAGAACTGTAGACGGCATTCCTAGAAATGTGGATGTGTTAAATTATTGTACTTTGTCATCTTTGGGTTTTGTTTTATTTTTAATTGAAATATTTTCACTGGAAATTCTGAAATCTATTTGAAAGTCACCAAAAAAAATGTCAGGGATCAGGTAGTCAAGACATGACAAACACAAAATTCAGAAGTTTATAATTATTAAGCTCCATACTTGTCGCCTCCCTTATAAACCTCAGGAAAAAGATTACTAAAGTAAAGATTAATAAGTATGTGTGAAAAGGCTCAGGGATTCCAAACATGCATTTATCCAACTCATCTTTATTGTCTTGGTACCTGAAACAATTTTAAGAGTAAGCAGGTGCATGCTAAGCAGCAGAAGAATAGGTGATCATTTGAAATTTAAAGCACTGCTCAAAGAAACACTGATGAAATGTAGAGCACCTAAAATAGAGAGGTCAGATTTTGAACCTTGTAGTATCTGATGTAGCTTTTATAGATTTCAGGAAATGAATATAGTTTACAGTATTACACTCATACGTTTCCCACATTTCTAATACATTTGAGTGCCAGTGCCAACAAGCTACAGAAATAAGCATACATCACAGAGCTGTCTCATTTAAAGTTTCCTGGCTGATATGTTATTAAAGAATTAACTGAAACCAAGAAGCAAGCCATTAAGTTATTACTCAGCATCATTAAATCCTCTCATTCAAGCATGCAGTCAGTGTGGGTCCATATTAACTTTTAGCATATCCATGTCCTGACCCACCGGAGATATGGCACCACTTTTTCCCAAATGAAAGAGTCAAGGGATGCATCTACACATGTGCTTTACTGCAGAATTGAATAATTAGCTCCTCCGTACAATGTCACTGTCTACACGTGCAGCACTATTAGGCTGCAGTAAACTAATTAACTCTGCTGTAGGATGGTACTGCCTGCACAAGGGTACTACAGTGCAGGGGCCGCCTGACCCTCGTGCCCCAGCCAGTTCCTCTACAACATACTGAGCCAGGGTAGAGCCGCTAGAAGCTGACCCTCTGGGTCCCCTGTCAGTCAGGTCTGTGCCACCCAGGCTCAGTGTGCTGAATCCTGGGTGCATGTGTAAATGTTCCTTCCAGGACCTATAACCTCTAGACAAACTGAGACAGAGTTTATTCAGGCATATCAGCTGACCATGTAGATGTGCCCAAGCATATTAATATGTGGTGTTTGTAACCTCTTACAGGTACTAATGCTTTCCACAAATGACAGTGGTACAAGCTTCTGTCTACTCCATAGAACGTTAAAAAATTTAAACCTAAATTAATTTTTAAATCTAATACTAAATCCTAAAATCCTAGTACAAGGAAAATACATTTATTTTCTACACATCAGCAAAGAACCAGGCTTTTAGAATTGTAAACAAATATCAGGTTATTGCTATCCCAAATATGTCCCTCAGCAAAAGTTGAAAATATTATGCTGTTCTCTTCTTGTCAATACATTCTGAAGTTATTTTCTTGCTTGGAGATCCAATAAAGTATGTATGTTTTCATACTGCCTACAGACAATTAGTCACTTCTGGAGAATGGGTCTTGCAGAGAAGGTAGGAGAGAAAAATTACAGTCAAGTAAGATGGAATGAAAGCATATCCAGGCCTTATACAGTAGCCTATACATGCACCTGTACCAATGGCCGGCCAGTCCTAGAACCTGCAAGAAATAGGCCACATTTTCTGTTTCAAATCACAAGTAACCCTTACTGAAACTGGCTAATACTGACATTGAGAGAAGGACACACTAAAAAACATTTTCAGAAAGGGCTAGGAGCCATCAGTTATTAGAGATGTTTTCATTCCTTGTAGAACATAAGCAATTATTTAATAAAATATGCTTTGTTTAATTAAAAAGGTATAGTCTTAACGTTACATAAAGCTGCTGAAATAATAAACTGAAAAGTCCGTTATTTCCACCTTATCATGATTGTATCTATAACACAACATATTGTAGGGCAAGGAAAATGATTCACTTTGACATAATTGGAGGTGGACATTAACCAAAATCATGGAGCTGAACACCACAGCATTTGAAGGGAGTGCAGACTCTGATCTAATGTGTGCATGTTAGGCCTATCTTTTTGTGTATATGCTTCAGGTAGCTTTAATTTCATTTCAAAGAATTAGAACACATCAAACCATTGTTTCTAGTGGTCTGCTTCTTTTTCATCAGTGACAAATTATTTTTTTTTTGAGTTAGATTTTTGAGTTAGATATAATTTTGATTTTTTTTTTCTTTTTATGGTTATCATCATCATCCTTCAGTAACAGAATTACGGTACAGAAAAAGGACGCAATGATGTTATGCTTATAAAACACCACTGAATACCCCCAAAATATTTCTATAGTTTTTTTCATCAGATTTTTAGCAGTGTAACATTACAAAACATCTTCAAGTCTGGGAATCCTCCAGTGTGATTCATAAGTAATGCTAGAAGAACTTATATCATATGACATCTTAAATAATTTTAAAATAAGTGTTTTTACACTGAAAAAGCAGGAGGTGAATGCATTTTGGGCCTGAAATTAGAGGTGCTAAGGACCATAAGCCCCAAAAGAAGTCAATGGGAGATCTTTGAAAATTATGGCCTTCATCTACAGATCAGTTCTTATACATATCAGTCATTACTGTATTAGGTTAGTTCCTGGCTCTTGAGTTTTGAGGTGCCATTTGTCATCTCCACTGAAAGGTCATTTCCGCCCATTTGCAACATGACTTTTCCCTAGGTCCACTGAGATTGCATTTCTAATTTAAAAACCTTGATAAACAATTACATATTTTACCAAGTTATTGATGAACATTGCCTGGGGAGCATCATCCTACTGACTATAAAAGTGCAGTGACTTATATAAAAGCTTATTAGTATAAAGCATTATTTACTACTGATATTTATTAATAAACAATCCAAATATTTTAGCAACATCCTTATGCCATAAAGGTTGAAATAAGCTTCTAGAACTTTAATCTTTTAAGGATGGCTGATGGCATTCACAAGTATATTAATATAGAATTATGATGCTCAATTCTCCATAATCATTCTTAACTCAATCAATAAGTCTGAGTTACACAATTTTAATCTTGGTAAAATTTGATTTAGGTATTGATGACTTTGGAGAGACACTTTATGCAGGATATGCATGCATCTTCTCAAAGGAATGTGGCATCATATGTCAAATTTAATTTATCTTTCTTAGCACATTTATATTCCTTTCTCTGTATTGAGCCCTGATCTAACAATATAATTTTTCTTCAATATTTTACATTTCTCTCACCCAGTATATATTTTTTTAACAGAAGCATGACTGATTATTAGGGGCTATTTGCTGTTTTTAAAGGTAAGAGAATTTAATATATATAAAGTGCGAAGAAATCTTTCTTACAGAGATCCCTTTTAGCTTCTCACACATACACAAAATTGCACTTCTACTATATCTGGGTATCTTAATGCAACTCATATTGAAAACTTCTGTTCGTTTTTTAAAGTAAGGAATACACAATTAAAAGATGCAATACTCAGACATATTGAAGTAAAACTAGAGTAACTCCAATTGCTTCACAGAGATGCTCAGAAATGGAACTGGTATAAGATAAGGCTAGACCTTTTTCTAAGGCTAGGTATAGACATGATCACTTTTACTTGTATAAATGACTGGAAACTGGTCTACACCCATAACAGAGCAAAAGTTCAGCACACAGGGCTTCTATAAATGTGCAGGGAGGCTGCTACAATGCGCTGTAATTACAGCACATTGATGCAGACTCAATTAATCAGGTCTGTTGGAGTGAGGTAATTACCACACACCAGCAGACTCCAGCATTATGTGTATCAGCATCCCTGCACTGAAAAATGGCAGCAGGGTGCATTGAACTAAAGCTTGTTTGATGAGCTTTAGTTCAAAGTGCCCCACCGCCATTTTTCAACGGGAGGACACTGATCCACGTGATGCTCCAAGCATTTCAATTAGTGCAGCTCAGAGAGCTGCACTAATTAAAGACACCCTCCCCCCAGCCTTACCTCCCGGAGCACATCGATAAAATGCCCACGTAGACTGGTTTAAAATTGGCGGGACCTGGTCTAAGATTATGCCTCTCCTTCCTCCCCAACAATTGGCGAATGTGTGTTCTGTTCATTACTATCTAAACTATGCCACTTGCAGGAAAACATGCAACTTAGATTGATTCCACGTTGGGTTTTTTGAATGTCTGTAACTAGCCAAAGCAAGCATGTCTCAGTTGGCAGAATATGCTTTAGACGCTATACATTTGGGATCTTTTTTAAAAGATCTATAGGAACAATTGCTCAGAAAGCTGAAAATACCACATAGTATTTTGTAGGAAAGCTCTTTTCTCTTTTCCGAAATATTTTTTCCTTGAATTTATGCATTTGACCCAGTTCTAGAAATTGAAATCCTTTTTTTCTATCCACTGCTCAGGAGTTCTCCTCCTGCTCTGCATGGAAAACTTTTAAAGGTGAGAAAGCCATTCAGGATTCATGGTCATTCATTTATGAGCCTCTTTACTGAGTCTGCGAAATAACTGACAATCGTGAGGTGGGTACTTATTTGCCATTCAATAGACTGGGAGCCCATCAGTGCACACAGGCCATGTGAAATGGCCATATTCAAATCAGCAACCTCAGTGTGAAAGGATATGTATTTCATTAGCAGTTCAGTGAGCCGCCCACATCCCACACTGTAGTCAAGCTCTTAAAAATCAATTAAAATCACGTTCAATTTATTTTATGAGGATTAGACCGGTGTAGTTCCAATATCAATCTTCCACTATCAGCATTATTTCCAATTATCACCTAATTCTTTTCACTGAGTGGAGGTTTAATATAGTGAAAAGTGGGGAAGTGAAAAAGGATCCTGCTGCTTCTAGTAAAGATTTTGAAGTGCCAGATATTTAATTGACTAAATATTTAATATAAAGGAAAGCATCCCTCTAACACTACTGATATATATGTATTTATCATAAGAAAATAGTGAGCAGTATCCGTGATTAACAAGTTAAATTCTCCATGAAGTGCTCACTGTGGCTTTTTCTGCTCACCTGCATGATGGTTTTACCTTGTGAGGGCAGGTGCAACCTCAGTAGTACATACGAGAACTAAAACTGAATTGAAATTTGGATCAGCCTAATCTACAACCAACAAGAATAGAAGCCTAGCAAAGTCTATGCACTGGGGGCAGGGAAGAGCAGGAGGGCAAAACCTGCATCATTATAAGACTGATGTAGGTGATGTACAGCCATTACATTTAGATCACTAAACCCAACTCAGGTTAGGTCAGTCTAAATACCTATTGTGCAGGAGTTCAGACAGGTTAAACTGTATGCATTCAGAACCCAGCCTTGGGGTGGGGAAAAGTACAGCCATTCACCCCAGGCCAGGACTGTGCACTTTCTATCCTCCTCATATTTTCCATATTTTTAGATCCCCAACCACCATCCCCATCCTTGAATAAACAATCCTGCCTCCCCACTGTGGACTACCAAAATGCCGCCACAGACCTGCCTGTCTTACCAATCCTGCTTTCCCCCTCCCACCACCCCGTGTTCTTTACATTGGGTTTGTAGCAAAACCCCCAGCTTTTCTTTTTCTTTTTTTTAATGCATTCCCTCCCCTTCCCCAACCATTTCTGATTTTGTCTCTCCATCTCTTTTCCCTATAGAAAAGTATGTGAGCTAAGATATAGATAAGCTTCAGCATTTTATTTTAGTAGCTAGCTATATTTGTTTCTTTATATTGTATAATGATTATGTTTATATTGATTTTTACTGTTCTTTATTACTGTTTTACTGGTACTATATGATTTAGGCCTACGTATGAAAGTTAGCACAAGTCATGTCAAGTTCCATTTTGTTTGTCAAGTCTCCATCCTGTCCCCAGGCCCGGTTGTGCAACCCATGACTCACACCTACCCCACCTATGTAACTTGGTTCCTGAATGAATGGGGATGAATGGGGGTGCTTGAGAGACAATGGCAGTAGGTCCAAAAATAGCACCCTCTGAATGACCAAACCATCAACACCTGGACCAACGACCCAGCCCTTGGAACCACCCTCAGCATTCAAGAAACAAAAGATGAAGCAACCCACCATTGTGCCAAGAATGCACATGCCCAGTAAGAATACCTGCAGCCCTCTGGGACAGGGCTGACCTTGCCTGGACAGGCCCTCCTCATAGGAGAAAAGAGGTAGTCTGCCCCATAAAATGGGGTAGTGAAGACTGACTCTTTGGGACACCCTCTCCATCTGGACCAGCACCATGCCACACCACCTATCCACCCAGAGGTCCTTGCCAGCGACCCCTCCCCTGGACAACACCTACTGAACAAGGACCCTTTTCCAGCCTGGATAGGTAGTTATCACTGCCCCCCCCCAGACTCCAGCCCTTTCACTGAGTATCTTTCTCCTGCTGCATTGTGAGTGCTTGTGTGTGCATGCATGTGTGTGTGAACCTATAATTTCATGAGGCTGTGAGGCATGCTCTTTGTTTAATAAACCTGTTATTTGGACCCCTGAGTTGGTTTTGGTTTTACTATGGTTCAGCCCTGCTCCAATCTCTGTTCCTCACTGCTCTAACTTCTGTCTCATTTCTCCCTCTCTTGCTTCTGGCTCACTGCCACCCCCAACACCTGTCCCGAGCTCCTCTCTGCCTCCAAACCCCCTGTTTCTTTGCCACTGTCTTATCCCCACTGTCTTTTCCCTTGAGCAACCAACCACGTTTCTGCCTCAGTTTCTTTCCTGTCTGTCTCCTCCTTGCCATCACTTATCTACTCCTCCCCTCCAATGTCTCAGCTGTCTGCCTCAGTTTCCAGCCCCAAGCTCCCAGGTTTCTGTCTCTGTTTCCTGGCTGTTTCCTCCTTGCCACCAGGCTTCGCTTCACTCCCCCTCTTATGCACCAGTGACCTCGAGTAACCCTGGGGACACATGATCTTAAGCAACCCCAAGCCTCAGTTCCTCATTCAGCTTCTCTCGAGTCCACCGGTTCTAATACCAATTCTGGTAACTTTCATTCCCTACACTTCAGCTCTTTCTCTCTCACCTTAACCTTCCTCCAAGTATCCCAGGTAACCCAAGAACACGCAAAGATACCATCCAAGTTTGGAACTTACCTATGTGTAGGTGGGTTGTATGTGTGTGAACTGGTGAGTGTGTATATATATATTGTGTGTGTGATATACAAATTAGTGATCTGTGTACGTGTACTGAGTGTGTGGGTATTGACATTTGATTTTTGTCTAATTTGTAGTGTGTATGTGCTTGAATTGGTGATAGGTATGCATGTGCCTAGGCTGCTTTGGATGTGCATGTGCCTGAGCTGGTTGGTTGTGTGTGTATGTGTGTATATGCACCTAATTGATTTGTGTGTTTGTATATGTGCAATTGTCACACCCTCCTGTCTAACAGTGCAATATTGAGATTCTGAGAGTTGGCCTGGCCCCACAAGGCAACAGGTTCCCTGCACTGGCAAATGGTTGTACATGCTGCTTCCAATCTACATTTATGTGGCTTAAAGTAAGTTGTGTGAAGATAGACTGGGTGCAGAGAATAGCTGTTCACACCTGTAGACTACAAATCACATATATTATGAGAAAGCAGAAGCAGGTAATCACAGATTATTTCCTAGGCTGCTCCTGGATAAAGAGTCCACATAACTATTTTTTTATATATATGTATGTATACTTATATTTTATATTATTTATATTTTGATGCCCAAACCAAAAGGGAAAGGAAAAACCAATCTGGGTCAACCTGAAATGGACACTTTCCAAAAAATGAATTAAAAAGTTAAAACAAGAAAACAGCACCTCCATTCATTTTTGTGTTTTTAACAACTTTTAATTGCTTTCTTTAATTCAAAATGAAATGTACTTCAATACAGAATACTGCTTTGGTTTTTTGTTTATTTTCAATTGTTTGTTAGTTTTGTGTGTTTGTTTTGGTTTGGGGAGGGCTTTTGTTTGTTTGTTGTTTTTACAAAAGCCAAGAAAAAGCTATTTCATTTACTTTTTAAGATTTTTTTTCCATGACTATTTTTAAAGTAATGAATCAAAGATAGTAAACGTTTGCTGAATGTTTCACCCTTCAACTTCATTTTTTCAGTGAAAAATGTTTTATCTAGTTTCACTTTCAATCTACATTCTGATCTGCTCTTTTAAATGATACAAGGGGGCATGATTTTTGTTGGCACTGGATTTACCACCCAGATACCTTGTTCCGGGCAGACCCAATTCTTCAGACTGACCACAACTTATCCATTTGATTATAGGCAAATTTTACTGATACACAGTGATAGCAGATAAGAGTAATGCAAACTATTCTCAGGGTTCACAGAGTCAAGGTACATCTGGCCAATATGCAAGCTTAACTCTGAGGGTCTCTCTTGAATGTCAGATGTCAGCAGCCTGGAGGTGGACGGCTGAGGCCCAGTACCCATCTCCCCCTTCCTCTCCTCTCCGCAGAGTGGGTGAAATGGGCTGGTGGTATGCCTTCTGTCCATAGTGGCCTCTCAGGGACCTTTTTTTGCTTTGAAATCCCTCTTTTTGTATTCTTTGTTCCCATCTGATGACTTTTTCTCTCTGGTTATCATTGATTTGTGGTCATCATACTGTTGACGTTCTGTCCTGTCAGCATATTCCTTTGTTTCACAAACCCATCACATTCATATATTTTATTTTGGCTTTTTCTGGTATCCTCTTCATTTGTTCTGTTCCCCAAAACCAGAAATCCCAAGGGCTCTGCAACTGGGTACTGTGTCATGGCCAACATGGCAGAATCCCTTATTTCATGTCATGGAATAATGTGGTACATCTTCAGTTTCCCAGCCTGTGTGTCTGCTTGGTGCTTGCCAGTGTTAGACACAGTGGGCTTTGAAGGAAACTTTGTCACAAACAGGCTTTTAGAAATCAATTAACCCTTGCCCTTACCATTGGACCATTATTTTAATGCATATTCAGTGTACTAATGTTATTGCTACATAGTATAGTTTCCATCCTAAATCTAAATGACTACAGATGCCACATTAATTTGTTGCTTTTTAACCAGTCATTACAGTAGATAATCGCATTCACAATTAAAACAAATTATAATAATTTCAGTTTGATGACTCATAATTCACTTCTTAAGTCCTTACTCAGTCAAAACTCCCACTGACAAGAGTTCCACACATATATCAGGACTGAATAAGAGCTTCAGGAATGGACTCGTTCCCATTAATTTGAAACTAACTGATTTATTTTAACTGAACTCGGTTATCTACTATAATTATCAATGTGATAATGCAGTACATACATTGGTCCAAGAGATATCTTAGGAATGGCACTACTGAGTTTGAAGTTAGATGACAGATATTGACCCACTATAAATATATCAGACATCAAATAATGCAATTGTAAGAAAATACAAGTTTTATCATGGTCTAGGATTAAACCTGGAATTTGTAATACAGAGCTTCTTGGTTCATTGAGTCCTCTCCCCTGCTATAAGACAACCCCAGCAACTTCACTTTTCATAACGTGATCAAGCTCTTTCTTAAACAATACTAAAGTTTTTGCCCTTCTAACTCTTAGCGGGAAAAAGATCCAACACCCCACTCTTCTCCTGGTTAGAAATATCTCTCTAATTTTCAAACTACTGTAGCAAAGGCCTTTAGCTTATACAACTTTTTTTTCTCCTTGGTGCTTACCTCTGGTGTATTTATAGAGCACACGAGTATTTTCTCCTCAGCCTTTATTTTGACAGGTTAAACAAGTGAAGCTTTCTGTGTCTCTTCCTAAACAGGCTCCTGATTTCTGGGAGCATCTTAGTAGTCCTTCTGCATACCTATTCTCATTTGAATTAATCTTTCTTGTATATGGGTGATCATTATTCCAGATAAAGTGTTATAAGTGCCTCATGTATTAACGCTTCCCTATCTTTACTGGAAATACCTCACCTGCTACATCTTAGGATCACGTTTCCCTTTTTCAAAGCTACATCACATTGTTATCTTGTAGATATCCTCTAATAAACTAAACCATCCAAGACTTTCTTCTCCCCAAGCACTTCCAACCGGTGAGCTCCCAGCTAAAAGCAGAAATTCTTGTTACTGGTCCCTGACTACACAATCCCACATTACTGATTTTATCCAGTGTCTTTATTGATAGTCCTCAAGGTCATCCTAATTTTCCTGTATGATTCCTCTGTTAGACTATAAACCCAGGTACCTTCCCCATCAATGGCTGAGGCCTATTTAATGGAGACAGAATGAGGTAATTTGTAAAGCCTCTGCCTATGCTCTTTTTTGCTTGGGGGATAAATACGGTGAAGTGTATGCATGCATACACACAGAGGCTTAGAGAAAGAAAAGCTTGAATTACTACACATTCTAAATGGAGTAACCAATTAAACATTGGTGGGGGGAAAAAAAGGGGAACAGGAAAAGTAATTAAAAAAATTCTATGGCAAATTTAGTAGTATTGTGTCTGTCTGCTAGTGTTTGTATTTGTATGTACATCTGTGTACGTATATGCAGAAAGCTTGCAGCAGCTATGACTAAGTAGTACACTTTTGAAAAGCCACCTGCTTCTTCCTGTTAGACCAATCAAGTTATTTTTCAGAGAGAAAAAGCCTGTGAATGTTTTCTAGGCATTATTTGATTAAGTTGACAATATTATGTGAGCAATGGTTGAGCACCCACTGTGCTGTACTTTTGACCAAATTGATTTGTGTAATGAACACTTGCTCTGTCTCTTCTCTAAGCCTGAATAGGACTCTTGATTTAACCAGTAATGCTGGAAGCCAAGTGAATTTACAGCCCCCACAGTCATTCTCTCTCAATCTGGAGAGAATAGCAGCAGCAGTACATGAGCAAGCATAATTCAATACATTGTGCTATAAGCGCAGAAAATAATATCAGAGAGCTCTGCAATATACCTATTTGATTTGATTTGTAAACCTGATAAAAAAGCAATTGAGAAAAGTTCAGGGAAAAAAAATATATATGTCCTAAGCAAAAATGTAACCATATTGAATGTGTACAAAGAACTGAAAAAATCATGCATACTAAATCAGGTTTCTACTTTTCTTAGATAATATTGCACATCCTCCATTTAGAAAGCTAGATTGTGAAAAGTTATTTTTCCATTAAAAAGTGAACCAAGAGAATAATTTAAAACTGAATTTGGTGCACTCCTAAAATACATTTTTTTTTCGAAATTTACTGCCAATAAAACATCAACAAATACTGGTGTTTGTTGTTTTCCCATTTTGTTATGCATATAAACTTATTAATCATGTTGATTTTGATCCAGTTGATATTCTTGAGAGCCTTAGCCCCAAAATGCACTTTTAAGATGTTTTATTAGTAATGTATATGTACATATATCTGTGTTTATCTGTGTGTCTAAACACACACATAAAATGTTATATCATTACACTTCAGCAAATATGATATACATTTCCAATGAATATGAGTTTATGCAATCCTCTGTAATAAAAATTGAATCTAAAACCTCAGTATATTAGTAAGAGAATAAAATGTTTTACATTAGTTTAAAGGTGATTAACAGAAATAACTATAAGAACAATATTTTTATAAGAAAGGTATTTTGTTATAAGACAAATAACTATAAGAAAAATATTTTTTCACACGGAAATGTATGCCACTTCCAATTCACGTCACATACCTATAAGACTATTTTTGAAGAAATTCTCTGCTTCTTTCTATGCCAGTCTACTTAAGAGGGTACACCAGCATGGGACTCATTATAAATGGAGAAAGTAAACAGCTTTTGTGACAGAGATGATTATTTGTTTAGTCTATGTATATTTTATGTGAGCAGAGATACTATATGCAGTGGACTGAAGACTGTAATAGGACCAAGGACATGTGCAGTAAATCCTGGTGCCATGCCTTTTGAGGACAAAATTCCCACTGACTTCAGTGTTTCAGAGGAGACAAGATTTCTTCCTGAGTTTTAATCTTTGGACAAGCTGCTTAAATTCCTTATGCCTCAATTTCCCCATCTGTAAGAGGGTTGAGACATGCCTGTATTCATTGCTTTTACACAAATGTTTTGTTTACTGAATTGCTGAGGCAAAACCCAATGGAAGAAAGAGCAGAAAGAATTCATTTTTCATTGTTTCTTAGGAGAACTGTGTCCAGAAATACAAAGAAAAAGACAAATAAAAAAGATGTTCTCTGTTCTACAAGATCGTATCATCCTTATTCTACATAATTTCAGACCATCAAACTGCTGTATCCAAGAGCAGTTTTTCTGTTTGCTTTTGTTCCTTGCAAATAATTTGATAATTGATCATCTATTGCATGCTTTTATTCATGATCTGTTTTCCAGGGGCAAGATATATGACAACTACTTTTAAATGGAAAGTACTTTTCCTGGTCTAGTTTTAATTCTATGCAAACTTGTCTTCTCTCATTCTTACACACTCTGGGATCAGTTTCCAAGACAAGGATGGTGACTGGCACAACAGAAAAAATGTGCACCTGCAAATGCTGCTTCCAGTTTATACTGGAACCCTAGGAGGCTCTTCCACTGCCTGACATTTTTGGTTCCCCCAGGGTTTGCTCAGACATTAGGAAAAATGGGCATTAGCAAAACTAATATTAGTATTTCTGTAGACTGCCCTGCCACATCCAGACTAGTGTTCTTCCTAAAACAGAACAATGACGATTCAAACGAAAGTAGATTCTAAATGATGAATGGGACATAAGAACAGAGACAAAAATAAGATTAGGCAGCTCAGCATTCTTTCCCCACAGACACTGATGCCAGAATGGTTCTTGCCCCAGTTATAACCACCCTAACCACTGTCATTCCAATTTAAGTGTTCAAGCTGCCAGGTTAGGAAATAAAACATATTTGCTATCAGGCCTGTGCAAAGCAGATAATATTTGCTTCAGATTCGTCTGATTCAGGGGACAGTGATTTGATTTGGTGATTCGAATCGCTGTCCCAAGTCGATTTGGCTGAATCTCTGAATCAGTTGGGCCCATCCCCCGCCTGCTCTCCCAGCCTGGCAATAGCTGCCCCACCTGCCCCAGCTCCCAGCACTTGTTAAAGAAAAAAAAGCCCCGGATCAGCAGGTGCTGCTGGGCAGGGGGTGACCCCTGCTGCCTCCTACTGCCCCATGCTGCATGGGTGGGCTCTGCCCCCTGACCCACCCCTTTTTCTCCCCTCATTCCCCTAGCCCTCCCATGGGTGCCCCACCTGGGCCAGCTCTGGCCATTTCAGGAAAAAAAAATGAAAAAAGCCCTGACTTACCATTCCTGCTAGTGAGGGGTGATCCGCATTGTCCCCACCACATGGGGGGCTCTGCATGAGCCCCCGCAAAGCCCTGAGGCTGCTGCAGGTGCAGAGTCCCGGGGCTTTTCTTGGGTTTTTTTTTTTT
>JAGPOW010002067.1:8155035-8169751 GCA_030014935.1 Caiman crocodilus
TTTTTTTTTTTTGGAGGAGGAGGGCATGAGCCCCCCATACAGTGCAGGACAGTGGAGATTGCTCCCTGCCTGACAGCACTGAGCACTGAGTTGGGGCAGGTGGGGCAGCCATGGTGGGGGCTGGGGGAGAGGGCAAGGGTCTCCCCATGTTCCCCTTCCCCCTCCCCCAGACCCTCCACCCCTGCCCCTAGTACTTACCAGCTCAAAGTCAGCTGCAGCACCCTGCTGCAGCCACCAAGGACTGTCTGAATCATTCAAACTCTCTGAATCTTTTCCAAAACTTCTGAGAGCTATAAATTGATTCAGACCTTTAAACTGGTCCCCAGATTTGATTCCGGTTTGGAAGTTTGGCCACTGAATCGGGCCAAATCTCCTCCGAACTGAATCACCACCTCAAGTTTTGCACAGTCCTATTTGCTATATTGATGACATCTATCACTGAGCCTCATCCAGATGCATGTTTATTTTAAAGCAAACAATCCCACTGGTCAAAGAAAATCCTAAGTAAACTGCTACAATACTACATGATAACCTAGGCAAATAGAAGGGCTGGTCTCAAATTTAAGCAAAAACAAAAAAAAGCAGGGGAGAGTGAAAAGCAATTATTTGTTCAATATTGTGTGCAAAGACAGACCTACTGCTATTATACCATGAGTCTCTGATAGTATTTTTTTTTATCTTATGTACAATTAAAAGTGATTGGTTGCTTAGGATTCTATTTCAAATCATAATAAGCTTCACTTTGGAATCCTGACTGTGTGCGCACATACATACCCACACCAAAAACCAGACAAAACCCAGAGGTTGGTGCATGCCTCTGGGCTCAAGAATTAGTGACAAATGACTTGTTTCATTTCCAGATAGATAGATTTTAGACACCACAGGCTGAAAGACAGGATTCCTCTTATGGAAAGTGTTTACATGCAATACGCAGGTCATTTTTATATAAGGGGCAGGAGACTGTTAATCCTGATGATATGAGGAAAAATTAGGCTAGTTTTTCAGCTTTCTATTAAATATGGCAATTATCAAGTTATGACTTGTCCGAACAGAGGCATTCATACCTCTGTTTGTAGTATCTGATATGAGGCAAGGACCTCAAAACTTTGAAAAGACTCTTAAACATTATTTTTTGTATTCAAATTGGTAGGTAATCTTAATTTCTTTACAGGATTCACCAAGATGTTGCAGGGCCAGGTATAAAGCACAAGACTTAAGGCAGACTTTTACAGGTAGAGAATATTTAGGATACTAGAGGCCAGATCCTGTTTCTCCCATTAGGCAGGGAAGTGGGCTTAGGTGCCTATGTGCAAGTCTATTGTACCCTGCTTGAGCTCCTGAGAAATGGTTAAAACAAAAAGTGGGTAGTTCTTCATCTTCCTTATTGCTGTTTTGCGACTTATAGGTAAGACCACAGTTATTACAAAAATAGAAGGATTAATGGATTTTCAGGGGCTCAAACAGGGTGAAACAGAATCCCACTTAGGCTGCAAATAGCCATTCAAAATATCAGACAGAATCCTCCCAGTTTTGTTCTCTTGGTACAAAAATCTACCAGGCAACTACTGCACAAGCTTTAGAAGGACCAGGCTAGTGCTCTGCAGACAGACTGTGCTGCCAATGCCACCCAGCAAGGGGAGGCCCTGTGCACATAACCCAGGATGCTTTGCAGGCTCCCCTGGCTGCTGGAGAGTACTGAGTTTAGCAAGAGCATAGGAAATGATGACAGGCTGGCCACCCAAGAGAACCACCCCCTAGGGAACCTTCTGCCCACAATGCCCCTTCAGTTCCTCTCTTCCTCCCTCCCTTCCTCCCAGCTGCCAGGCTTTGAAATAGGAAACCTAGAGTATGGCATACCTGCTGTGTTTTCACTTAGTACGCTTGTTAATTTCTCATCTAGTAGCCCACAGGGACCCCTACTAGTTCCAGCACAGTTTGGGTGAGTCTGGTCATAGGTTCTGTCAGGGCTGAGCATGGCTGGCTTAGATTCCCCTGCATCTCCCCATAGCCCTAGAAGCACAGGCTGGGGGTGGGCCTTCCTAGCCCCAAAGTTGCCAGAGGGTGTAGCAGTAGTGCAGACCAAGTCACCGACTATCTCCCTATAGCTGCTTAGGGGGTGTGGAGTAAAAGAAAGGCATGCTGGGATGCTGAAGGACAGCACCAAGACCTCTTTCAGAAGTATAAGCATACATACATTCATTCTCTCAGTAGAAATGCTTCTGGAGTGACTTGTACAGGGTGCAGGATACTCTGGAATTTTTGTCTCTGAACCATCATTTTTGTTCTGGGAGAAATCATGTGAATGCCTACACACTTATATTTTCTACTGGGACAATTGCAGTTCTCTTGGTAGAAACATAAGGTCTGTAAGTGGCCTTAGGTATATAAATCCACTCATGCATCTTAATAGGTGGAAATGAATCTGTTTCTAAGTGCAAAGTAACAGAAACCAAGTAAAATCTGTGACAATGAGTGTTGGCTACAATTTTGTGAATAACATACACAGAGTTTAACAGAGTTTTGAGAGCTACTGAACATTGTAGATTTCAGCTACGGATATTAAATCTGTATCAGTAAACTGCACTGGGAGAAAGAATGATAATGAGTTGCCTTAATTCATAATTTAGTGTCTGCACGCAGTTCAATAACCATTCCTGACTATCCTCTGAATATTACAACACCAAAAAATTAATAAATTTATTTGTAGTCAACTGACCTAGAGAATATAATCAGAAAAGGACAAATATTCTGTATGCCCATTCAAGAAGTTCATGAGGCATATGTAAAGTAAACTTATATCAACTGAGTACACATTAATGGGGAAAAAATCTTTTTCATGTGTTTATGCTTACAATTACAAAACATAAAAATCTGAATGGACATGCTGTGCAACATGTGGCCAGTGAAAAGTTAAAGATGACAGTATAATTTGAATAAAAACATTTTTTGTATTAAACAACTATAGAAACAAAAGTCTATTAATGAATGCGTTGCTACTTTTTTTTGTCTTCTGCTTAGCAACTAAAAGCACTTGAGATGTCATGGTCATGACTAACCCTCCCAGAAGACTGTATTATCAGAAATGATGCATTAAAGATAAAATGACAAACTATTCAGTTATGCAAATGAAAATAGGCAAAAAGAACACCCCACGATTAAAGGAGTTATCCATAATCCAACCCCAGAAACAAAGGTATTCAGAAATATTAATGAGATATTGCCCCTTTACTCATGTCACTTTTGCCCATAAATCACCAAATCCATTTGCACCCAAAAGTTGTCCTCATTTTTCCAACTAAGTTGTCTAGTACTATGTACCTAAGGTTAGGAACAGACATTGCAGTTGTCTTTGGATAAATTGCACCCGTGTTTGTCCCAGAACAAAAATATCCCAGGATTGGTGCATACACATATCATCCTCCTAATAACAGTTTAGTGAGTGGCTGAATGAAATTCCATTTTTCTGCCACTGAATCAATGATCCAATCCTGGAATAACTGTACATGTATATTTTACAATATTCTGGGAAGAGAAGTTAGCACTTCTTACCCAGGAAACTTTTTTAGGATTTATGCCAGGACAACAAACATAGGTGTCTGTATGATTTACTTTGTCTCATGTTAAAATAGTTTAATCTTGGGATAAATCTGACATCTGTTTGCAGCCTAGGAAACAATGGATTTGACATGGAAAAGATACTTGAACTGAATACAGCTGATGCAAAATAACCAATATATATCACTTTTATTCAGAAACAATTGCTACAATTTATCATAAATAGGCTTAAACTCTGCTTTTTTACTTGAAGTATAGAATCATAGAAAATTAGGGCTGGAAGGGGCCTTCAGGAGATCATCTAGGCCGGCCCCCACCCCGACCAGAGAGAGGATCATACCTACCCAAATCATCCTATACAAATCCACTGTCTAAACTATTAGTAAAACTACAATCAACTCTGACACAAATATGAGGTATAACACCCTAAGCTGACACACAATTCCCCCCCCTAAAGCAGGGGGACGATGATGTCAATGTTCTTCTGCTTGAGAGTTGTTAAAATATGCTCTAGAGATCCAAGGAAGAGGGCCACATCCCCCAGGTACAGGGGAAGGCAAAAACTCCCACTGTTGGGAGCAGTCTGCCGATGGGGTGACATTTGTTCCTTCCTGATCCCAGTTGTGGCAAATGGTCTGATTTTGATGAGAGGGGCAAGACCCCCTAGCCAGGAACCTCTGAGTTTAAGTCCATGAAGGAACACTGGCATGCCCCAGTCAAAATTCCCAGCCTTCTCTGCAAGCCAAAACTCAATACTTCTGCAAAAGGTAAAAAAAAAAAACCAAAACAAACCATGCCGTCCCTAGCAATAGGACAGGAAAATATCCTTCCTGACTCCATACAACATACCAGCAAAGCCAAGAAGCATAGAAAATACATAGAAGAGCATAGATCATCTCTGACCAATACCTGTCCAGGCTCTTCTTGTAACACCTCCAATTACAGGGATTCCACAACTTCCCTAGGCAGCCTACCCCATTGCCTCGCTGTTCTAACAGTGAAGACATTTTTCCCGATACTGTAATCTAACCCTGCTTCAGTGCAAGCCATTGGTCTGTGTTCTGCTCTCTGCATCAAGAAAAAGCAGGTGTTTTCCTTCTTCTTCATGACAGTCCTTCAGATGTTTGGAAACTACTATCATGTCCTGTCCTAACCACACCTTCTGCAAATGCTTTAGAAGACACAGACTTTATTGTAAATAAAGCAGAATAAGTTCAAATGTGCTAACCCCATGTCAACATCTATTTGCTTCTATGCCCAACAGGATATAATACTCTTTAATAATATAACATTTTGAGTAAAAAGAAATACCGACAACATTTTGGAACATGAAACTTGGATAACAATTTGTTTCATTCTTTTATTCTTTTTAGTTAGTACTATCCCTTTCAAGAAACCAGCTCAAAAGACAGAAATTAGATGATCTTTCTGTTTCTGGTCACTCATTCATACAGGCCATTTGTGCAATAACATGGGATGAGACATATTCCAGATACCAAATATCTAAGCTGAATTTCTAAAAAAATATTCCCCTTAAGTGCTATCCTTCATAAATCAATGTCACAAAAATCTGCAAGCTGAGAAAGAGTTCATTATATCGTTACTCCAACAAAAATCTCCTCATTCCAGGGGAAAAAAAATCTGTTCAAAGCCAGCAGTACCTTTGTCTTCTACAAAATAATATTATTTAGAAAATAATACTATGAAAAATTTCATTATTTGACTGACAAAACCCGTTAATGAACAACACCGTGTGAAGAAGTACAGGGTTAAAAATTTCAGCAAAAGTCAAGGAACTCAGATTTCTAGCATTTCCCCCTCCCCGTGAACTATACTTATGTCATGCATGTGAAGTCCCCTTTTGTAGGAGTTGTGTTGACACAACCTACTGCTGAGTGAACTAGTAAGAGCAGAGTTTCATGCTGAGACAGAATGGCTGATTGCTCCAGTGCAAGCTCACATAAAGAAATAAAAAGTGACAATATGATGAAAGGTTTTCATCGCTTGACCCATCCTAAGATCAGCACCTTTCCTGGATTCCTGCTGTAGCTCTTTCCTTTTATTCACTTGTGTGCCCGAGCACAAGCCTATTCTTGAACCCTTATACCACAAAAGTATTCAAGGATTTCCTCCCAAATAAAAAAGATACCCTCTCAAATCACCTTGATGCCTCCTGTACAGAGGTACTATAACGAGACTTTGCAAGCAGTAGTTCTGTCCTGGGAAATACAGCACATTTTTTCAAGCTCAAATGTAAGCCTCAGTTTTCACTGCCATACCATGAAAAATAGCTGGATTATATTCTGTTTATTGGTTTTGTTTGGTTCTCTCATATTTTAACATGTTACAACAAAATGTGCAAGCAGCATTTCAAAAGAGATAAAACATTTTGAATAGAAAACCATGCTGGAGGCTGTGATTATGTGATGTTTTCTAGAATATAAGATTACAGTACTACTTTCAAAAGAATGGCTCTGCAGCTTTTACCAGTATTCTGTTATCTTAAAGAAAAACCAGGAAACCCCAAATAAGAGATATCATGTCTCAGATAAATCAGGGACTCAATTTTTATCCAATTTTCATGTCTGTTCATTAATTTCCTTTGTTAATGCAGAACGCACTTACAAGGCTTAGGAAATACCCCACCAAAAGCATATATGTTTTTAAAAACCATCCATAAAGGACAAAATGATTCAGGGAAACGGTAAAGGGATAGAGAACTTTTCACTTTTAAATCAATGGCTCACATTTATCCAGAACACCCTTATGCTGCATGTGGGAGTAAAGCTCCACCAGTGCCATATTAATTGTAGGACTGGGGCTAGTGACTGTTGTTCACTCGCTACTCAGCTCTAGGTGAAGAAGCATGAATTTAAAAAGCTGAATACGTGCTTCTACATCTACTGGATACAGCTGCCTTCCCAGGAACAGAGACTTGAAGCCCCTCTCTAACAGTATCCCCTTTAAACAGCAGTCCTGTCGCATTCCTGGTGCACCACCATACCACATGGTCCTATAGCAACAGCTCCACCCATAAGACCCTAGAGCTCCCCTTACCATCCAGCACCAATACCTCTTTGATGGACGATGGGTTTTATTGTGCTATTTCTGGGTTAATTGTGTTCATGTTGTTATCAGATTGTGCGACTCAGTTTACCTCATTAGCCTGTGCAGGAAGTGAAAGGTTAAGTTCCAGTTCTTGCTATGTGCAAGACAAGATGAACATTTAGCATCAACACAGTTTTGTGCAGCTTTGGGATAGATCAACAAAAGTGAGATGCTTGACACCTAGAGAGAGATAAGCGTGACAACAGGCGGACAGGTTGGGGGAAGCAGCTCTTCAGCTTTTCCTGAAAAGCCTAGAGACTGAGACAAGTGGAGGAGCTTTGGAGAGCTGAAGAGACTGAAAAGAGAACAACTGAGATGCCCAAAGCTGTGTGGGCTGGACTGGGGATGGAGGGACTGCTTATCACCTTTGGAAGGGACAGACAACACCTGGCTGGATGGCCTTTGCCCCAGTAAATGCCTTTACTAAAGAGATTGTGTCACTAGGAGCTGTGGTTTGCATTGATTTTCCCTCAGTAGGAGGAAGGGTTTTTGGCACTAAACCTTGCTAACTTTACCACCAGAAGCCAATTCCCTGTGACCTAAACCACACCAAATGGACCCAGACCATGCCAGGACAAGAAATGCAAAACCTGCCAACACATCTCCACCACTCCTCCAATAACCACACCCCACCATAAAACCATCACTATTCCTGGATCTTACACTTGCACCTCCGGAAATGTCATATCTCATCCAGTGCACCAAACACCCTGATGGAAAACAACAACTGTGTACCAGAATGAACACACACGAAAAATCCATCAAGGACAAAAATATCCAATTACCTGTCCAGGCACACCTCCGACAAGACAATAACTCCCTCTGACTTCTCAGTCCCAGTCCTCAAAGAGAATTTACAAAACACCTTTCACAGAACTGGATTTCTGACACAGGACAACTGGCCTGACATCTGATTCACGAGGTACCTGCCTGAATTTCCCCTACTTCCCTTCCTCCCCTGCTCTCTTTCTCTACCCTTTGTTTTCCTAATTTCCAGCTATTTCCTTTTCCACAGACTTCCTCTTTTCTACCTTGGAGAACTCATCACTACAACAGAGTCTCCCTCGCTTACCCTTGGCATTCCTTCCCACATTTCCCCACCTTGTTTTTCCCCCTCCTCTCGGTTCTCTACCCTTTGTTTTCCTAATTTCCACCTATTTACATTCTCACTGACCTCCTGTCATTTTTAGGTTCTTTAATTCCCTGGAGATCTCAGAACAACAGTCTCCCTATGCATGAAAAGGGTACTTATGCCTGACAGCTAGCAAAGAACTTTGTTCCAACTACTCAGCTGGTCTAATAAAATATATCACATCTACCCAAAGAACCTTGCCTGCCGGAGGTCATCATTCCCAGGAGTGAAACTGGATGGTCATTCAGTTTAGGTCCAAGTTCCACTACTTGAGACAATTCAAAGCTTTCCAACTTCTTTTTCAGAAAGAAATTGTGGGTGGTTTTGTGGTTCTGGGTGGAAACAGAAATAAAGCAGTCATAAGGGCTAGAGACAAAAATTACACAAAGTGTAATCAGAAACTGTGATTACAAGTGATCAGAAACTGGTCCAGTTCAGAAGTCTGGTTCACATAAATCACTTTCAAAATGGCCACGACCAGTTTAAGTTAAATCTGGATAGATGTAGTATCAGACTTAACTTATTTAGGTTAAATCAGCGTATTGAACTTCTCTCCCAGATCAAGGAGATGTTGTTAAACAGAATGCAGGGCAGTAACACTTAAGAGACTAACTCCTTCAGAAAGGAAAAAGTTTTGTAGGTAACAGTCTACATTTTCAGATGCTACAAAGCATTGGAAACGAGTGCATGTGAGTGCCCTGAGATTGGCTGCTGCCACTGGTACCAGCAGCACCTATGGGCAGTCACCACCAGTGGCGTCTGTAGGTGGTCACCTATCGCTAATCTGTGTTTGCCATTCCCCCTCCCTTGCCACAATCACCACCATGGCTGTCTGCAAGAGCTCCGCTACTCGCTGCTGCCACACCTCACCCCTGCTGCTGCCTGTGAGTGGTCACCATGCCCCGCCAGCCTCAGGAGGCACGTGATGTTCATGCTACAAAGGGGTGCTAAGGTAATCATCTCAGGGTACATACAAGCATTATACTGAGATCACTCCAACTGAGCATAGGTTGATCTCAGTGGCTGTGTGTGCAAATGTACACAGAGCTTAGGTTGCCCTAGGCATGGCATACCCATCTAAAGTTAGTTTTCATCAGGTAAGAACTAACTTTAGATTGACATAGGCTAACCTGACCTAAAATGGGTTAACTCAACCTAATGAACACTTGCCCATATTCCCAGAACAGCCCCAGGGCTGGGAAAACCCAGCCACCTTCTGCAGACCCAGACCTGTTCTGCTTTTACTTCCTGGACTTTCACCAGGCTATTTCCCACCCACCCCATCCCATCCTGAGTAGGACCCTCCTGTACTTACTCCAGATGCCTGAACCTCTTCTTAGCAAGCGGAGAATGCTTGTAGGTAATGATCCTGACTCCGGTTTAGCCACGTAAACTTGGAGAAGGGCCCCCCAGCGCCAAACAAGGCCCCCCTCCCAGCCCCACAGTGGAGAGGGAGAGAGAGGAGAGGGAAGATTTCCCCTCTGGAGCCGGGCAGCCCTGTCCACCCAGATTGCTCCGGGCTGTCAGGGAGCCGCTGGGGGGGGCCTGCCCAGGCCTGGCCATGCCCCGCCTCCTCAGCTCAGCTTCCCTGTGGAAGAAAGGGCTGCTCTAGCACCCCAGACTTCTGGCTTGAGCCACTGCAGGCATGTGGTGAACTTCTAGCCACATGTAAACTGGTTTACATTCCGCAGGTTAAATGAACCTGCAAAGACTGAATCAATTCAGGCTCAGGCTTTTGGAATGTAGCTGGAGTTTTGCAAGTAGTCAAACAATTATCATGGAAGCCAAGAAGAATTTCTAAAGCTTCTTACCAAGAAGTTAAGACATCATCCAAGTGGGTAGGTGTGTTAAGGGAATCTTCTCTTTTCTCTGAAGTATATATTTGTTTGCTATTGTAAAGCACTAGATCAGCCTTCTCTTGTCCTTTGACTGAAGGCTGCAAATCCAATGTCCTTTCGACAAACAATGCCATGTTTTCTTCTCAACTAGTTTAAATATGAACCATAAAGCCTTTGCAGTATAACAGAGCACCTTCACTCTGAATGCATATCTATCAAGCACAGGCACTGAGGAGTTTTCCCCTTTGTACTCAGAAACACAGCAATGTTTCCAAATTCAAAAATTCTTGAACAATTGTTATCTTTCTTTTCAAAAACCAAACATATATCCTGGCACCCACCAGTCTGCTTGTTTTTCAGCTGCCTCTGTTCAATTAACAGCTGCAATAGGCACACTAGTTCTAAATGCACTTGTCTGATAAGGTGCAATGGAAATTCTTGCCTAAACCATTTCTCATGTTCTTCTGTTCCACATTGTACCCTCATCTTCAATTGAAAACGGTCCCTTTTTGTCCAGATCCTTTCTTTAAATGTCAAAGTTTAGAAAATTATTCTAGGTGATAGCTGATTGTCATAGAAGGAAAAACAATGCACTGTTCTAGGTTTTCAGACTTTGAACCTGTGTGTATAAATAGGCATTTTTGGGACCTGGCACAGGTTTAGACAGTTTAGTATTAACTGGAAGTAAGTGGGCAATGGGATGCAAGACGAGGGGCAGGGAGGAGCTGGCAGGTCTCCAGGGGGCTCACATGGAGGTGGCTGCCCAGTCCAAGGGAAAAAACAACCTGAGTTAAGGTCAGGGGCTTGGGCTCACAGCCCTGGGGCTCGCTACCAAAGCAGGGCATCACTTCAAATGCTAGGGCTATTTTCTTTGATCACTAAAAACATTTCTATTTATGTCAGGTAAGGGTAATTATGTGCCACACTTTAAAATGCATGATAAGCACCACTAGGAGTCAATAAGACATTTATTTTTGCTTCTATATGATTAGTCAGGTCCACTTTTCAGGAGTTTCACCTTCCATTGAAACATTAGGGAAGGGAAGGGAACTGCCAAAAGCAAGATGTTGACCTTTGACAGCCTGAGTCCAATGCATAATACCAAATCCTGCTCTTGTTTTATAATATGGGACCACCACATTAAAGGATTTACAATTGCTGTTATTGGCTCATTACCCTAATTAACCAACAAGTGAGAGAAAAACAAAAATTACTGGACTGTATGAGGAATATTCTTTCCCTTGAGAAACTAGCTTCCCTGGTGTGGAGGTACCCCAAAAAGCATGAGTGAAAAAAAAAATGCTTTTTCATACTTAATAGACCTGCATCCATAGCTGCATGCATTAGGCTATAAACTCTTGTTTTAGATTGCCAGGACTGCACTTTACTGTTCACAACACTAAAGGTTATTTAAACCAAACCACAGCCTCTGACATGCCTGAAGAGCTCTGAAGTCTTCAGATGTAACTGTAGGTATAAGCTGTGCACACTCAATGCCTTTTGTGTCCTTACTCAGATTTGATTTAAAATTAGTAAACAAGTCTGCTGATGATCCATGGGAAGGATCTGATTCTAGTTTGTGTTCTCGTAACTGGGCTCAGCATGGAAAAACTCATTTTGATTTATAAACCAAACAGATTTGATATGGCAACCACTGAGACGTCACACATTATGTAATCCATTTACAGAGTCATTTTTCAAAATAGAAACCTACTTTAAACAAGACCATTGAAAATGAGTAAGAAAGCAAGTTTAATTATTAGTTATGCAAAAGCAGCAAACATTACACATTAAAAACCATCCCATTTTGGTATCATTTCAGCGGCAATAATTACTTATGTAAGTTTCACATTCTCTATGAATACAGCTTTCAACTAATTATTAAGAATACACGAAATGTCAAAACTGTAAAACTTATGGATACCATGGTGCAGCACACTACATCTGATAAAAGCCTATACCAGATGCTTCAGAGGTGTAAAGCCACAGACAAGGAATTACTGGTACTTACGCTGCTCAAAAGAGGGTGGACTTTTTTTCTACCCCAAATGCTCACGTGTTGGCTCTGAAGTAGATAGAGAATGGATTCTAGAGCTGTTTTTATCTTACCTTGCATTGCAAGTTTCAAATATTCTTTTTAATGTGTAGCTATGAAATGTCTAATCTACTAACATCTAATATCTAGCTATATAACACATCACTCCTTTTTCAGTGTTCCTTTGATCTTTCTCATCATGTAAAAAATGTCTCTTTTCTTTCAATGTTCTTGCCCACCAGACACTTTGAAACTATGTTCTAATATCATCTTTAAATCCAGCTCAATGACTTACAACATAAACTGAATAAAGTTTTTTGTTCATTTATAAATCTGCCTTCCCTATCCAGGGCACTCACTGTCCTTTACCAGTCTCAAAAATTCAGCTCATGCAAAAGAAAGCTCTCTCTTCCCCCCTTTACTCACAAATAAAGACTTGTTATTTATTCCTGATTATCAGCATTGTGACAGAAGAAGTGAAAATTTGCCTAGGCAGGTAAAGGAGGGCTATTTAGTACTGTTTTATATAAAAATACTTTTCAAGGTATTTTCAAGAATAAGCTTTTTTTAATGACTTCTTGCTATAGAAATTAATAGTTCAAAAATAACTTTCATAAGCCTTCACCTTTACTTGAAAATGCAACTAAGAAGCATACCATATTAAGTTTTAAAGTTTGATTTCCCCAACTGTCCTCCAGCACTTGATGATTTGAATGCCTTAATGGAGTAAACATCATGGAGAATATTAACATCTTAAGCATCCAGGTGCCAAAAAAGCCTATTAGAATGGTAGCTGGTGGATACACCCATAATTGCTTAAAGTCATCTTTATTCAATGGGACCTCAGTTATGTACTATTTCCCCTGAAGCTAGATCCCCCTATAAGTTCACCTTCAAAAGCATTCGCTCTAGATTCCTGGTTACAGTCCCATAGGAAGGACGGCAGGAACCATCATATAACACTGCATTTTTTTGAGCCATGTTATCCTATGGTTAATATCTGAAACTTATTCTTACCAGCCAATGAAAGAATATTATCACCAGATGTGTATCATTCAGTCAGCTATTGTCACTATAGAAGATAATCCAACCCACGGCACCTCTAAGTCAATTTTCCCATCAACCTTGTTTCCTACTATCACTCCTTTGATTAGATCCTCCCTGGAAGCTTATCTTGAAACCCACTTCTTTTTCAAAACAAAACAGGGTTGCACATATGTAGAACTCTTCTGTGGATCCTTTGGAGACTAAATAAAGACATCTGATTGGGCTCTCTTGTTTCCAAGTGCCTGCTTCTTAATTCTCTCTTTTCTATAGATTCATAATGTTAGGGGTTGGAAAGGACCTCAGGAGATCATCAGGTCCAGCTCCCCTGCACGTGGGCAGGAAAGACTGCTGGGGTCAGATGACCCAAGCAAGATGTGCATCCAGTCAGTTTTCGAAGACTGCTTGTACCACCTATGGGGGAAGTCTGTTCCAGACCCTGGACACTTGAACTGTAAAGAAGTTTTTCTTTATGTCCAACCTAAAGTGACCCTCTAGCAATTTATGACCATTACTCCTCATCTTCCCCTGGGGTGCCTTGGTGAACAGATGCTCCCCCAGACCCTGAGGTGCACCCTTTATATACTTATATATTTACAGGCTGCCAGCAAGTCCCCTCTAAGTCATCTCTTCTCCAGACTGAACAGTCCTATATTATCAGCTTCTCATCACATGGCCTGCCTTCCACACCTTTAATCATATGAATGGCCCTCTTTTGGACTCTCTCAAGCTTTTCCACATCCTTCCTGAAGTGCAGAGCCTGGAACTGGACACAGTACTCCAGCTGCAGCCTCACAAAAGCTGAGTAGAGTGGGAGGATGACATCCTTAGTCTTGCTTGAGATGCATCGGTAGATGCATGACAGTGCCTTATTTGCTTTGCCAGCTTTGGCACTGCGGTGGTGGCTCATGTTCCTTCTATGGTCTATCATGACCCCCACATCTCTTTTGGTTGTGGTGCTAGGAAGTGTAGCACCACTAAGCCTGTAAGTGTGTTGTGGACCATTTTGCCCCAGATGCAGCATTTGACATTTTGCCGTGTTAAACATCATCAGATGTTGATCTGGCCACCTTGCAAGCCTGTCCAAGTTAGCCTGTATCCCCAGTCTATCTTGCAGCATGACCACACTCTCCCATAATCTGATGTCATCCATGAATTTTGCCATTATGCATTTAACATCTGAATCCAAATCATTACTGAATATGTTAAAAAGCACTGATCCAAGTACTGAACCCTGAGTGATGCGAGTGGTCACCACATGCCATGTCAATTCAGTTCCATCTGTTAATACACTCTGGGTCCTTCCTCAGACCCAGTTTCCTAGTCACCTGATTGTTAAGTTGTTGAGGCCACAGTTCCCCAATTTTTCCATGAGGATGTCATGGGAGACCAAGTCAAAGGCCTTTTTGAAATCCAAGTATATAACATCAACCTCATCTCCCTTATCCAGGTGCCATGTTACTTGATCATAGAAGGAAATGAGGTTGGTCAGGCACGGTCCTGAATTGAAAAAGTAAGGGAATCATATTTTCTGACTAGTTAAAGCTAGGCTTTCATGGAACACCATTATATCTCCCCTGTTTTCAACATAATTTCAACATAATTTAGAACGTTGACAGCAGGATGAGCGTGCATGGCAGTGGATGCTTAAGATGGGGGGAGTACAAACCTTCCTTCCTTTACCTATTTCCTACAGTCTATAGGAAATACCGAATATAGGGCATCTTAAAGACTCTGGTTCAGAAAGGGCTGAGCACTTGTTGGGGGTCATTTCTCTCCTCTCATAAAATAGGTTGTTGCCTATGAAAGCTCTTGTCAGTTAGCGTCTAAGGGCACCTTTACATGAGTTCCAGGGGTGGAGGTAAGGTGGGGGGGCGCTTCTGAGAGCCACTCTAATTAAAGTGCCACTGCATTGCCTGTACCAGTATTCCTGAGCTTAAAAATGGCAGTGGGGGGGCCACTTGTTTGACAAGCTTTAGTTCAAGTGCCTTGCTGCCTTTTTTT
>JAGPOW010002067.1:8169851-8215613 GCA_030014935.1 Caiman crocodilus
TTTTTTTAAGTACAGGGACATTGATACATGAGATGCACAAGGGTATTGGAGCAATAGCAATTGCCATGATCCAGAAGACTTGATTAATTGAGACTGCTTCGGCACACTGGAATTCGAGCATGTCGGAACAGCCTCCAGGCTTGTGTATAGGTGCTAACTTGTACTGCCTTCTAGCCAACATATTTAAGTAGATCTGTTCTATAGAACAGTCGTAATTCCTCAACCAACCACCAGAAATGTAACAAAGCACCTCAGTGGCTGGGACAGCAGTACATGGGGCATTGACCACTGGCATGATTGTGCAGCTGTGGTTGAAGGTGATATTCCTCAACCTCTACCCACAAAAGTTGGTGCCTGGGGCAGGTCCCCAGTCTCCTTAACTACATTACTGCCAACCACTATAGCTTAGATAGATCTCCAGCTACATGGAGTTCTGCCTTCATTAGACCTATCCTTGGAGTTGCCAAGGCACAATCCAGCCTTGTTGATAATGTACAAAATGACTTGATAGCCCAAAACATATCCTAGTATAAATGCAACATAGCATTTGCCTGCTGTGGCAAATCCTCTGTTCTCTACAAATGTAACTTTAGGTGCAATTTGATTAGATCTACTGATTTTTTTTAAAGGAAAAAAAAAAAAAGAAAAATGCCCACCTAAATCACCAATTAGGCTGTATTTTATTATTTTCAGAAAACAGAGATTTTTTTTTGTCGTATTTTATTTTTAATGGATTACATTACAGGTGAATTAATGTTCTTTTCCCAGGAACTAAGCTTAGCCACTTATCACTTAAGTCATATGCAAGGAGCTGAGCTTGTGAATTATATGCTTTATTAATATTTTTTTCAAGATAAAAAGGACTATTTGCATACAATTAAGACACATTAAGGAGCTATAGTCTGAGTTGTGTATCTATTCATTTCTGTCACAATATGGAATTCCTCGGTTCCAGAATACTAAACAGTACCTGACCACTTCATAGGCAGAGTCAGGGAGCATCTACATGAGCAATCAGGGTGCTTGAATAAAATTTGGAGCAATAAGATTCAGAGTTTATTCATGCACAGCTGGTAGGGAGTCCATGGGGCCAGGTCAGTCAGCGAGCCCGGGGCTACCTCCCCCCAAAACTCAATGTGCTGTGGAAGGGCTGGCTGGGCCACAAGGGTACTTTAATGCAGGGCTAGTTGTGGAGTAAACGAGTTTACTTCAGCCTAAGAGAAGTACATGTAGACACCAAGACATTTACTGTGCAGCTAGTTATTCAACTGAACAGTAAATAATTTGTGTAGATGCAACCAGAATGCTGTGCAAGCTCATTTTATATACACAAAGAATCTGAAAACTAGGTGAGGAAAGAGGACTGCCAGTAGTAAATAGAGTTTGAAATCCCTTTTGTCTTTTCATAACCATCCAATATGTTTTTAATGACTTAAATTATGAGATTATATAAATTCATGAAGAATTTATATTTATTAATGCATGAACTCAAATAGTACTCTTCTTCAATTAGAATGTCAGGGAAGCATTTCAGATGCGGCAAAGTAAATTTTGAGCTGAAGGTGAGCAGTTTTGTCTCACCTGACATACTCATATGAAAAAGCCTCTAATAGATATAGTTGGGCACATGTATTATATTATTATAAACCACACCATTGATTTCTTCAAATTTCCTTTAAATTTCCTTTAAAAGTTAATTAAGCTTCCCCATGACAATCCTAATAAGAGTAGCCATGATTATTGTAGCATGTGAGAGATATTTAATTCTAAAGAAAAGAAAGAGGCACTTCTGAAATGTACAACTAGTCATGCGGTAAGGATGGCTCAACAGCTGTGAGTGCCTTAAAAATTTAATACAGACTGCAAGACTAATATAGCAAAAATGAATAAAAATTCTGCCCAGCAGCACAATGCAAAAAGCCTTATAACCTGATACACAAGTATGAGTTTGATAATATAAAACACGTTTTTTGTGTTATCATCAAAATCCTATACTTTGTAATACAAAGCAGCATCTCAGAATATGTTTCATAAATCCTTAACATGATATACTGGCCTACTGGGGTTTTGTTATTTGGATTCCTACCTTGACCGACTGTTGAAAATACAATAAAGTACCTCAAAATCTATTAACAACTGCATTATTTTCAAAAATATTATGGAGGTCTCTACAAAATGCATATTACACTTTTTTGTTATTTTACTTGGAGTTTTCATGTAAAGAATATATTATGTTGTGCTAATTATATCAAATGTAAACTAGCTTGTGATGTTTTTGTGGTTTAAATGGGATTTTAAATTAAAAACAAAAGCTCACATATATTTTCCAGGCAGAATTGCGTAATACGAAAGCCTCCTACTTTGTATTTGCTTTTAGTTATTTTAGAAAATGTTTGTTCTCAGTGCCTGGAACAATTATATAAAATGTAGTTGGATTTCCGTATTATTGAAGATGACTGTATTCTTTACTAAATCTGGCAAAATATATATAATTTCACATGAAGTGTTCTGTTTAGTTCCTCAGGATGATTTTATACCCTCTACATATAATTTTAGTATATCTATAAAAAGACAGAAGGAAAATAAAAATCCACACATTTCTGATGCTACATTTGATAATTTATCATAGGTATACAAGGTATTTTACAGATAAATGAAGAAATACATCTCTGCCCAAGGAATTTACAATATAAAGTGGACATGGCCCAGCAAGAGGTGACAGTAAACAAAGAGGAGAAAAGAAGGATGGACGCAGTAAAAACTACCAAAAGATCATGAGATATATTTACTGTTGTAGCAACATCTGCTTAGTTGCTTTTGTTAAGCAAAGCTATAGTCAGGAATGACAGCAGTGATAGAAAGCAGGTACTAAAAGGAGTGAGATTTGAAGGAAGAGTAAGGTTGCATAATGCACATGGTTTCTAAGGATATTTTGGAAAGAGTCAAGTCACTGAACCATTTACAGAGAAAGGAAAGCATGAGAACTGAACTGCCAAATACAAACTACAAGCAAAAATGAAGATGGCAACTGTGGTAAGATATATTGGAGGAAAGTTTTCAGATCCTCTAAAAGCCAGATGATGACTTTAAATATGATGCAGAAAGAGACCAGAAGCTGATACAGATAATCAGCAAGGAAGTGGTGATTAATGGATTGGCTGGAAGAAATATTATTTTAGCAATGGCATGCTGGTAAGAATCCAGGAAACCAGGAGGAGAGAGACTGCTGTAATCAAGAGAAATATGTACAGGGGAAACCAAGGATATTTCTGTAATGAGTGGATAGGAAGGGAAAAGTTATAATGGAAGATTTTGGACATGCTGTAATGAAGGCATACCACCAGGAGGAAAAGGGATTAAAAATATATTGAATATGACCCTACATTTGTGAGGCTGAGAACCAAAAGGGTGATGAAGTCAGAACGAAGGCACTGAAGAAAGGGAAGAAAGGCGTTTCTGGAGGAAAAGATAAGGAATTTCGTTTTCACCATGTTGAATCTTAGACCAGAACCAGAGAAAAGAATTCTCACAACTCATCTACAACAGAATGTGCAGCCTTTAATCCCTCAACAACATCAGCAGCCTAAATTCAGATTCGCTAATCTTAACACATAACTGAGGTACAAGGTCTTAACATTTTCAGCACAGAGACACATATATCAGTAAGAAAATCAACCCCCCGCCCCAACACAGAGACTCTTGCCTACACCTCTCAGTATAGGGACGTGAAGAACTTTGATAACTTAATTACACACAAAACCTTGTGTAATCTTAAGGGGGAAAAAAACTAAATCCATTGACTGAATATCTCTCTTTTATAAAATAAATGAAAAGGTACATTGGGTTAGGGATGATCTTTTATTGTGTGTTTGAAAAGTACCCAGATACAATGGGTTTTAGTCCATGACTGTGACAACATTGTTCTATAGATACTATGATAATACAAGTGATTAATAACATGAATAGTAGTTGCTGATAATTAGAGGTGCAAATAAAAACCAAAAAACCCAAGATGCTATAGTTGGGAAATGTGAAGTTTTGTACTTTAGTTTAAATCACCTTATGTTTTGCTCTCAACTAAGAAGATTTGATTTTGTTGAAAGTGGACTCATTTACTCAAAAACAGTTAAAACTGAAGCTAGTTTATTCAAATAGGTAATCAAGTCTGATATTAGACTAGATAGAAATAATTTGCCTGAGTTATATTTCTTACTCAATGATATATAGACATGAATATGGATTTTCTACATGTTATAAGTGAAACATGAGCCTTATTAGTATAAAAATATCAAAAGCTTACAGCAGCCTCGGAGCATAACTGTACCATTGTTCTAAGCACAGGAAAATATTGCAATGTATTGTGATAAAATCAATCCCACCAGAAGATAAAAGCTCACTTTAGGTCTAGTACTAAACAGTTTTCCCTGAAGCTGTTCAAACAGACAAGTTATTACTGCTTTATAATATACTATTTTCCCTTCATTGTTCTTTAATTTATTTAATCTAGTTCATGAAAATCTATAAAGCTCATTAAAAGACACAACATCCATGAAGTATTTCTTTGGCTTAATGTTTGCTTTTAAGGACATAGAAGAGACCTATGAAGTATATGCTCCTTAAATTATATTATGCAAATATTAAAGAGAAAGACAATTTTACAGTTATTGAACCAATGGGCATTTAAGAATCCTGAGCTTGTCTCTCCTCCTATTTTTTATACCAATGTAACTCTACAGTGGAGTTAGTCTGGGCTGCATTCTTGAATTGCAGAAAATAATCTGGCCCAAAGATTTTATAAACCACTGCTATTCATACTGAATGGTACTAATGCATCATTATGATCTAGTAGGTTGCTTGCTGTGTTTTACAGCCTTTCACACTACATTAACCTTTTGTACCTCAAGTATTTATGACCTCATAAGCAAGTATTTATCAAACTGAAAGCTAATACACAGCACTGTATTTTAGGCATCATTGTTTCGGAGCATTTGTAACTCCTTTTTCCCTGCATTTAAAATCACTTTGATATACAGGCGACATTTTTAATAAACAACAACATTATCTACAAATAAAATGAATTTTTTTTCTATTATTCATGGTAATGATTTGACGCAAAGCTTAGCCAAATCCCCAAATTGAGGTCACATGCCAACAAGTAGGGGCTTATAGGGCTCAAGTTTTATTTTGAAATAAAATGACAAACAATCTTTTCAGTTGGGGGATATTTTTGACATGCTTTGTGTCTCATTCAAGGAAAGAATATGGCAAATGGCATAGAGAGGCTAGCCACTGTGGTACTATAATCCTTACAATTATTTTAGTTATAGATCCTCCTGTGACCTATCATGTTTCATATTAAAAAAAGGGACCTCATAAAAATATTAATGCAAGAAGGTATGCTTTGTTAAATGTTAATATGTCATATCTACCCACATATGAAGGAAGCTCAACTGCTGATAAATGTATTACATAAATAGAATAGCACTTGCAAACATCTTTCTGGCAAATCAGCATGAGACGTATAGTTCTGTATGCTGTGGTCAGAAGCAGAGATGTTAAGCTTACTAATAATCTTATAACATTTATAATAAATCCATATCTATAGCAAATGGTAAAACTGATGAACTGTAATATATTTACTCAAATATAGGATGAGCATTTTCCCCCATTCAGGATGGGGGAAAGCCCCTCATCTTATATTCACATACAGGAAAAGCTGCTCATTAAATATATTGTCTATCATTAAATCATTGCCAGAAGCAGCATGTGCTTAGTAATGGAAACCAACTATAAAGCTGATTGAATGCAACCCACTGACCATGCCTGTAAAACAGATGGCCCATATTGGACAAACATACTGATAGGAATGTTTTGTGCCTGTGCTTTAAAAAAAATAAGCAGGTGTTACCTCTGCAGGAAACTATCACTGGGCCTGGAGGTACTGCAACCTCAGAATGGGACTCGGAGGGCCAGAGCCAACCCTGACACACTCCCCTTGGTGCCAAAAAATTATTTTTTTAGAAAATGTTAAAGTTCAAATGACAAATTTCAAAGCACAAGGAAACACAGAAAGAACCCAGCAGAGGCACTACATAGTACAGGATGGGGGTAGGAGTGGGACTGAAACTAAGTTACATATGAAACATGCAGCCAACTAAGCCAAGGGTGGGGGGTGTGGTGGAGAAAGGAAGGGGGTGCAATATTAAGAAAGCAGAGAAGATACAGGAGACCCCCCACAACAATAACATGTCGTAAAAGGGAGATTGTTCGTAGAACACATAGTTACAAACAACATGTGGGATACAATTGCAGAGGTGGGGAAGAGTTCAGGATTAATAGTCCTTGGAGGTAATTTGATGCAGTGGGGGACAGGGAGGTGGGTAGCAGAGGAAGGGGTGGCAGTCAGATGGTCCCCTCTGCATTGCTTCCAGCTGGAAGGCTGGTGGGGTCCACGTACTGGTGCTATCCCATGATGTGTTCTATGTAGATGTCACTTGACCATTAGATGGTGTTGTACACCATAAGGCACCGCACCAGCTTAGTGTAATAGTGGGATATGTGGTAGGTGCGCAGAACCCTCATTGCCAAGGTCCCATGCTCCAAGTGCCCCAACAATCAGAGCTTTGACCATCACATTGTATCGCCACGCCTAAAGGTATCCTCCAGCAGCTGGTACTTCTCTTGCTTCCATTTTCAGGTATTGATGAAAGTTGGCCACCAGTTCCCAAACAGGATGGTGAGATCTGTACCTCACATTTCAAATTAGCCTCTGCCCCTTCCCCACTCTTACTGTCATATGCTTGGGAAGGGAACAGAGCCTAAGCAGGGTCTGACAATACAGGGGGAAGAGGCTGCAGAGAGAAGAAGTTGGGGGAGACAGAGGGCAAGGGGGTCACCCCCCTGCCCCCAGCCACTATTTTTCCTCTTCTAGAAGTGGGAAGGGGATGAATTCAAAACAAACCTCTGATAATTAGATTCTATACCTGGAAAATTATAATAAATATCTAAATTTTCCATATATAGAATCTAATTATTCAGGGATGTTCTTCAATTCAGGGTCATCTTAGATTCTACTTAATATGGTATTACATGCATATCTCTGAGAGGAACACTGACCAGTCATCTGAGTTAGCCTTTAGTTTCCTTCCCACAAATGTGTGCTGGCCCCCAATTTTTTTCTTGTACTTGGGTGGGGGACTAATCCCCCCCTCCACAACTTTCTCTATGATATGGCTAAATAACAAGCAACCACTGAAAGGAAAAGGGGTGTTGTCATTTTGTTATGACCTTTCTTTTTGCATTTAGGTATTCAAGGGAAGGTGGGAGATATTTTTGGTTTTTTCTTTTTACTAGATACTAAATTCAATCTCTGATCTATGAGTACTTCTTTATTTCCTGTCTATTAACCATATTAAATTCTATACTATGATTGCAGAATGATGCACAAGTAATTTCCTTGCTTATGTCTTAATGGTGAGCTAGAAAAAACCTCTGTAGGAAAAGCAGGTACTGTTCTAGACTAGCATCCCAGCCCTCCCCAAAATGAGGGAAAAAGTGGAGGACAGGCATGGCTTCACTTTCTTTTACCCTAAGCCCAATGCAGCAGAACATTTAAAAATGTGTTTATCTTTAAAATATTAATGCCATTCTTATTCAGCAAAGCATTTAAACTCATGCTTATGATCTAGAAAAAACATACGTATATATACACATATATTCAACTAATGTCTGTAACTTCTTTTTCATACTGACTGGTAAATCTATAAATGACCTGATTTAGAAAAGCACATCCTTATCATCGGCAAAGCATATAAATGAGTTTACCTTTGGAATATATTTATACATTTGTGCACATATATACGTGTTTTACTGATATATTTATTCATGTTTATGCATGTATGTTACGGGTATGCAAAACGGTCTGTATTTGATTCAGATTCAGCCTGAATCAAGGACAGTGATTCGATTTGTTGATTTGGATCACTGTCCCTGATTCGATTTGGCCAAATCCAAATCTGAAGATTCGATGCTGATTCAGAGAATCAGTGATTTGGACATAGACACAGATTTACATGTTTTTTCTACACACCTTGAGGTACTAGGCGTAGCTTATAAATGTTGTGATGGTAGGGCAAATGAAACGTTCCGCAGGCGTGTGGGATGGCACCCCATGTGAACTATTTCCAGTCCACTTCCGTGTCCTCCAGGGAGCACACGGGGGGAGGGGTCCCTCTGTTCCCACCCCAGCTTGGTGATCAGCCATGGGGGGACACCAGGTGCCTCCCCAGACTCAGGAAGCACCAGTCACCAAGCCAGGAGGGTGGGAGGATGCCCCCAGCACATTACCCTGGTGGAGCCAAAGTGGACCAGAAGTATTTTTTGTCCACTGTTGGGTCTGCTGCTGAGGATGCTTCTAAGCACCCTGCACTCCTGTGGGATGCTCCATCCACCCCAGCATCACAGCGTTCATGAGCCCCCTGGTACCCTGAGGTATGTAGAAAAAACATTTAAAGCTGTGTCTATGTCTAAATCATTGAATCTTTCCAAATCTCTCTGAATTGATTTGGAGGGTTCCAGTTCGATTTCGAGAGATTTAAGGGTCAGATTCGAAGATTTGACCATTGAATGAGGCTGAATCTATGCCTAATTGAATCAGCAACCAAAGCTTTGCACAGACCTAATGTATGTGTGTGGGTGAGTGCATGAGTGTATACATACACACCTACATATTCTAAAGTTAAAACACATTCAAGTATTTTACTGAGGATAAGTAACACATATTTATGCATGTGCTAAAAATGGAGAATCCTTCCAAGTTTATCCACATAAAAACATGCACATAAATTACAGCAATAAGTACATTATGAAAATCAAAAATAGAGAGAGTAGATAGATGAATATGAAGTACCCTAATAAGTATTTTCAGAAGTAAGGTGTTGCAAAAGTTCACATTTAAAAGTTTCTGAAGATCCTTAAATGAGTAGCAGAATACTGTTACATACTTGTTATCTTAAGCATATGACTGCAGCATACCTAAATCCCAAATTTAGGATGCCAGCTTCCTCCTGAAATGAGGTTTGCATCACACCTAGTTTGGACCATGAGATCATCATCACTCACACACTACTAAAGAATATGTACTAAATGAGAATGACACCAAATATTATAGACCAGTTGTTAAGGAGAAGAATCTTCACAATTATAGAACTGGTCGTATACTCTACTAAGCAAATGCTACGTCCAGCTCTACCACAAACTTCTTATACTGCTCCAAGCGAGTCAAATAAAACTGGACCTCGGCTCCTTGCAAGGCAGAAATTATAATGTTCATTCCCTTCCTCCGAATAGGGCTGTAGAGATAAAAATCAATAAAAACTCGTGAGGTGCTCACAGACTGCAGTAACAGAAAAGCTTCTAAGCAAAAAAAAAAATCTAACTGGACTCAAGCAGCCTGCTTAAAAACAATCTCAGCCTGGCTACAATTGTCTGCTATACTAAAAGTACCAACTCAGAAATGAAATGAGCTATCCTTATTCATTTACGGACACCAATTTCACATGCAGAAACTGATCCCCAACCCCAACTCTGATAATTCTAGGCTGCTCCCCCAGGGTAGAAAAACAGTTTAACCCAGCATATATATGATATATGGAAGTCCCAGAAGGTAGAATGTTAAGAATGAGTCTGACTATGCCCTGGTGATTTTTGGCTGCTGAGATGAGGCTTTGGGAGCTTCTAAATCCATGCACAACAAAGAGCAGACCTTTACTTGAATGTACTACCTGATCCAAGCTTCCGCAGAGTTAGAGGGCTGGGTACAAGGATCTTCTAAAACCTCCAAGTCCTTTAGCCCATAAAAGCCCCAAAATCTGAACAAAAACCCCATGGGGGAGCCGGCAGAGAATGAAAACGGACTCCTCTTCAGCCCCCTAGCTGAGGTCTGCACAGTAGGGAGTGGAGGAAAGCATAGCAGAGTCAAGTACCAGGGTTGGACTGCAGGTCCATTCCTCTCCCTTGCCCCCTGTGTCTAATGTTTGTGTTATATGTGATAGCTGTTCTGAGAATGCTGTGCAAAAATCTTAATTGTTTTACAGATTGATTAGGACTTAAAGGGTCTTATAGTCATTAACTGCCACATTCTTTGCTCTTTTCCTTTTTAAATTGGAACACAGCCTTAACAGAGTTCAATTCTGTATGTGTACATCTGTGTTTCTGTGTGAAAATTTCTCAATTAGCATGTACTGGTATTTCCTTGAAACTGTATCAGCACAAGCTTGGTATCCTAGTTAACCTATAAATTGTGGTTAAAATGTCAGTTATAGGTATATTTTTAGAGACATAATTTTGCAATACAATTTATTAATATAACATTGCCATATTATATTAATAAATTTTAGGATAAGAATTTTATTCTTATATTTTAGGATAAGTAATCCTAAAAGCTCTGTACTAAGTACAGACCCTGGGTGATAAACGCATACTCCTTGATATAATGATTTGATAATTAGTAAACTTAAGCAGTACAAAGGTCATTAAATAAGTAGGAGTCTCCGATGGTGACACCAGAGGAGGAGGAAGGTAAGATGTGTGCTGCCACCTGCAAGAGGAGGTGCAAGGTGGTGGTGGGCAGACTCCCTCCTATGGGGCATCAAGAATCCCATCTGCCATCTGGACCTCCTAGCTCATGAGGTCTGCTGCCTACCTGTTGCCTGCATCCAAAATGTTGCAGAGAGGATCCCCAGGCTCATCCAGCCCTCCAACTACTACCCCATGCTCCTCATACATGTGGGAACAAATGACAGAGCCAGGAGTAATCCAGACAGGGTCATGTACGACTACAGGGCTCTGGGGGCTGGGATCAAGGGGTTGGGGGCCCAGGTAGTCATTTCCTCTGTGCTTTCAGTTGCAGGTCATTGCCCTAGGAGGGAAGAATTCATTGAGGAAGTGAACTGATGACTCCAACGGTGATGCCACCAAGAGTGCTTCAGCTTCCTTGACCACAACACGCACTTCAGGGAAAAAGGACTCCTGGGAAGGGATGGCATCCACCCAACACACAGAGATAAGTCCTTGTTCTTGACCAGGATGGCTGATCTTCTAGATAGGGCTTTATTTAAACTAAGATCGCTGGTGAATGGGGAAAAACTGACTGGAACTAACCTAGGGACTGACATACAAAAAAGTTCCACAGACAGGGACACTCTTGCAGGAGCTGAGGAAATGGTTCTCCTTCCATGTGACAGGAGGCTGAGGGTCTCAATAGGAGGACTCAGGCACTTGTACATTAATGCATGGGGAACAAGCAGGAGAAGCTAGCCCTCCTGCTCTCCAGTGGGCATTATGACCTAGTAGAGATTGCGAAGACCTGGTGGGACTCCTCACATGATTGGAGCATAGCCATAGAGGCCTACACCCTTCATAGAAGGGACTGGCCAGGGAAGAAAGGTGGAGGTGTAGCTGTCTATGTAAAGGAGTAGTACACCTCCTTGGAGGCCGATATCAACTCCAAAGAAGAACAGATTGAAACCCTCTGGGTCAAGCTGTAGGTGCGTGGAGGGTGGCAAGAGAGACTTAACTGTAGGTGTATACTACAGACCACCAAACTAAGGGGAGGAACTCAATCTAGAGTTTGCCAAAGAGCTGGCAGAGGCCACAAGTGCATGGAACATGGTAGTCATGGGCTACTTCAATTATCCAGACATCTCTTGGGATGTACACTCGGCCAAGTTGGACTGGTTGTGTTCCTTGCTGACCTGCATTGAAGAGTTCTTCCTGGCTCAGGAGATGCATGGCCAACCAGAGGTAATGCTCTCCCAGACTTGGTCCTGGATGCAGGACATGACCTGGTGACCAACTCAAATATAGAGGGTAGCTTGGGTGACAGCAACCATGAAACCATCACATATGCTGTCTGTCACAAGGCAGACAAACCAGATATGAGGATTGACATTTTAGACTTAAAAATGTAAATTTCAACAAGCTCAGGTCATAAGTAGGGGTAGTGGTGTGGGACCAAGGACTGAAGGCAAAAAGAGTGCATGAAGGGTGGTCGTTCCTTAAGGACACAATCCTTGAAGCACAAAGGAAATCCATTCCCATGCAGAGGAAAGGTACCAGAAGGGCTGGGAAGCCCTCTTGGCTAAACAGGAAAATCACAGTCCTCCTAACAAAGAAGAAAGAAGCGTACAAACAATGGAAGCTTGGGACAGGTCCCAAAGAGGACTATACAACAACAGCACACACTTGTAGGGAACAAATTAGAAAGGCTAAGGCAGCAACTGAACTTAAATTAGCAACAGGAATCAAGGACAACAAGAAATGCTTTAGGTATGTAGGGAACAGGAGGAAAACAAATGGGAGTGTGCTCAACAACTCAGAACAGCTGGTTACCAACACTCAGAAGAAAACTGAACTCCTGAATACTTTGCTTCAGTATTTCACTGGGCCAAGGGGAAAATCATGCCAAATAGGTCTTATCTTACCAACCTCATCTCCTTTTACGATCAGGTAACTCACCACCTGGATAAGAGAGAAGAGGTTGACATTGTATACTTTGACTTCCAAAAAGTCTTTGATCTGGTATTCCACGATGTTCTTGTGAGAAAATTGGAGGATCGTGAGCTTAATTGAGAGACAGGTGGGTATGAAGTTGACTGTGTGCAAGGAACCTTGTCTGCCTATGTCCTTAGACCAACACAACTACACCCTACACCCCTGTAACTGTGGGGTAGGACACAGAGAGTGCTAATGAACATCCTGGGTTCTCCTGGCAAAAATTGGCCAGTGGTGTCCCACAGGGTTCAGTGCTTGGTCCAGTACTTTTCAACATCTTTGTCAATGATTTGAATGTGGGGGTAAAGAGCTCACTAACCAAATTCATGGACAACACCAAGTTATGAGGAAGCATGGTCATACTTAAAGATACAGGCAGATCAAGACAGGCTAGATGGGTGAGTCAGAACCAGATAAAGTTCAACACTGAGAAATGTAAAGTGCTCCACCCGGGGATGAACAAACCCCTATGCACCTAAAGGCTTGGCAGTGCCAAACTGATCATCACCATGAATGAAAGGGACCTGGGAGTAATAATAGACCACAATATGAATATGACCCGGCAGTGTGACTCTGTAGCCAGCAGGGAAAACAATATTTTGGCATGCATCGATAGATGCATCTCCAGCAAAACGAAATAAGTGGTTCTTCTGCTCTGATCAGCATTGCTGAGACTGCAACTGGAGTACTGGGTCCAGTTCTGGGCATCGCACTTTAACAAGGATGTAGTGAAGCTTGAGAGAATCCAGACAAGGGCCACCCATATGATAAGAGAATTGCATAGCAAGCCATACAAGGAAAGGCTGAGAGACTTGGGACTTAAGCCTGAAAAAGGGGAGGTTAAGAAGGGACTTGGTTGCAGCTTACTGCCACATCAGGGGCTCGGTGAACAACCGTTCACCAGGACACTCTTAGGGAAAACCAGGAATAATGGCCACAAACTCCTGGAAGACTGTTTCAGGCTCAACATTAGGAAAAACTTCTTCACAGTTACAGGGTCCAGACTGGAATAAGCTCTCTTTAGAGGTGGTGCAATCTCTTACCCTGGAAATCTTCAAGAGGAGACTGGGAGGTTACCTTGCTGGGGTCATCTGATCCCAGCTGTCTTTCCTGCCTGGTGCCTGGAGCTGGACCCAGTGATCTTCTGAGGTCCCTTCCAGCCTTACAATTTATGAATCCATGAAAAAGTACAAATGCAGGTAAAGGTGCAATGGGATCTAATGCATGATCCACACAATTGAGGCTTCTCTAGATGTGAGCCCTGCAGCTGATGGGCTCAGTAGGGCTTGTAGCAGGGGCAGCGATCCCCACGTTACCCCTACTGTGAGCCCCACACCTCACAAGTCTCACAGCATTGGCAGCATTCTCTCCACTGTCCCCACTGTGAGCCCTGAAAGAACATCAGCTGCAAGGCTCACAGTGGGACAGTGCTCTGCTGTCCCTGCTGCAAACCCCACACTGCCTGAAGCTTGCAGCAACAGCAGCAGCATTCTTCCCACAACCCTCACTGCAAACCCTTCAGCCTAAGAGACCTACAGGGGGAGCTGCAGGCCCCACTGCTATTAATGCTGCAACCACTGCAAGCCTTATCAGATGCGGGGCTGGCAGCAGGTGGTGCACCACTGTGGCTAGCAGCCCCTCAGTTGATGGGACTCCCAGCCACAGGGGAGCACTTGGCTACACATTCAATTAGCCTGATTACAACAAACTATGTAGTCAATCCACATTTTGTGTGGAATAATTTTGTAGCTTATTACTTGTTTTATCACACCATTAATTGCTTGAACATGTAGCTGGGTCACAACTTAAGGCATGATTGCCTGGTTAATCATGCCTCCATTGTAACATGTAGAAAGGGCCTAGTGATGTTAAAGTGATAATGCTCCTCATATTATGGACTGAAGAACACCTGTGCCCAAAAAGTGCATATGTACTTTGAACTATACTTGGTTTGAGCAACACTTCTCTAACATTTATTGATTTTCTCTTCTATTATATACATGCCAGTGTTATTTTCTGTATCTAAATGTTATCTCATGCATTCACTTTTTTAAGTATTGCAGTTTTTGCTAACTTAAGCTCTCACTACAGACCCATCTACAAACCCTGTAATTAGCATAAAAAAGCTTGAATCTTCCTGTATAGCTCGAGAATCATGACTGCATTATGTTGCTGTGATGGCACCCATGTTGTTTTCAAATTGAATATTTAGGTACCATTCAGAAACAGCTGGAACTTATATCATGACTTATTAAATTAAATAGTAGTTGACGTCGTTTGATGCACCTTCCACAACAGCAACAAAAAGACAGTACAGAAAAGACCTGCCAAGTAAAATCATCCTTTTCTTTTCCCTTTCACCATACTGGTTGGTACTTTACTATTCTGAGTATATCAAAGAGCAACAGAAGAGGATGGCATTTATAACACAAAATGAAAAAAAAGACAGCACCACATACCTCCCATTCTGTCTTCCTAGGGACAAGCCTCATTGTGAGGCAGTGCAAGTCAATGGCTTGGAAACTGGCAATCCTTTTGAACAGCATGTTACTATGAGGAAATCAGGTTTCCCTTAATAACAAGTTGTCCTGCAGACATTCTGTTACAGTGAGATAGGGTTTTGTGTATCTTACCTCTAGGTGCCTGCTGGTTTTGATTCACCTTGGGATGGAGGCTGAGGTCATTGTGGTAGAATGGGAAGTCGACTGGAAAGTGTACACTGCAGCTGATTTCATTCCTCCAGCTTTGACTGTCCCACGAGCTGGCCCAGCCAAGTACCCCTTCATGGTGAATACAGACCTGACCAGGTCAGGTCATGGGACAATTGAAGCCCAGCAGCTCCTCCAGAGGCTGTGCCAAGCTCTTTCTGGGGATGATGTGAGTCAGGCACTGGGGTCCCACGACCTTTGTCTCCTCCAGGCCAGCAGTGAAGCCGAGGATGGCCCCATTTTGGCCTCCTCTGGGTGTTGTGGGGCTGGGGCCAATGCGGGGAGGCAGCTGGGGCCAATGTGAGGTTTGGAGGATGCAATTTTGCAGGGGCTCCAATGCTACGCAACAACCCTGGATGCGGAGGAAGGGGTGGGTGCAGTGGGCCCCAGCCCCAATCCCAGCTCTGCTCTGACCCCTGCCTGGTCCCAGTCTGATTCTCCTCCCACCCCATCATCCTATGGCCCTTTTCCTGCAGTTTCCTATCGGGGGGTGGGAGGGAGTATGTGCACACATCTGTGCGCGCTCAGTTTCACCCCCAATTTTTTTTCTCCCTCCACCTATGACTTTAGCCCACTGTTCTATGCTATTGAACATATAGAGAATGTATGTTTGCCCCTGTAGTGATGGCCAAACAGTGCAAGAGAGAAGTAACAGGATTTTCCCAATATCTGTAAATACTGGAGTGTTTCATAAAGAAGAGTTTCACTCAGTAGCTGCATACTTCTTTCTGAAGACTGCTCAAGCTATAATACAGGTAACCAACAATAAGTGAAATAGAAAAGAAGGAAAAAACTATGACTTGGGTGAGCAAGAAGGGAAGAAACTAGAAAACCAGAAAAAGACTAATTATGACTATAGGATCAAGGAAAAGAAAGGGATAGGAAAAAATATTTTAAAAAGATACATGGGAAAAGAACAGATTAAGATGAACATTCAACTGGTAATAAAATAATAGAGAAGTAGACATGAAGACAAGAAGAGCCAGAAATGAAAAAAAAAGGACAGAAGGAGAAAAGAAAAAGTGACTGAAAAATAGAAATATACACAAATCCCATGAAAAAGGAATGGAAGAAAGGCCTTACATCCATGCAGATCTTTTTAAGAAGCATCATGTTAAGACATAATCCATTTTGGATAGAATTATTATAGAAAAGCAAGTGCTGAAGTGATGTTATAGCCTTGATAGGAAATATGCAAGAAGGTGATATGCAAGAGGGAAATATGTGCGGGTGATTTTTTTTGTTAGACCAACTGCATGAATGGAATAGGCTTAGACAAGCAGTGTATCAGTTTTGAATACAGTCCATTCTTCTTCAGGTCTGAGGAAAAATCAAACATAGCAAGGAGTAAAAACAGCCTGCATGACTTCAAAACTGGAAAAGAGAGAAATTACCATGTATAGCAGACAAGCAAATCACAAAAGAAAGGCTATCTCGATTAGCAGATGATCAAGACATTTCAAAAGGGAAGAGGATCATTATCACCTGTAGTGTGAAGAAAGATGAGCAGAAATCAAGTAATAGGACATGAAGCTAATATCGGTATTCTTTCGTTCTCAGTGTCCAGTCAGTTTATTAATTGACATTTGTAGGATTGCCTTTTGAAGGTGTTTTTTGTAAATGGGGATAGAAAGGTAAAAAAAGGAGTGATTTGTCCATAAAGTGTTGTCCTACACATATTCGTGTGTCTCTGTTCTTAATCTTTTGCCTGTGATCATTTATTCTGAGGTGTAGTTTTAGTCTTGTGTCACTTTCACAGTTCATAGTTCCCACTTGGTACACTGAATGACATGTATCATATTTTGGAGATATATCACCGAAGCGAATCACTGTCCCCTGAACTGGCTGAATCTGAATCCAAAGCAAATGCTAGCCACTTCACATAGGTCTAATATTATCACATTAGGCTCGCGTGAAGCAACTAGCATTCACTTTGGATTCAGCCAATTTGGAGGGCAGTGATTTAATCTGGTGATTCAAAACACTGTCCCAAATCTCTGAATTGGCCCCACCCCCTTCCCACTCTCAGTGGCTGCCCCATCCGCTCTCCCAGCATCTGCAGGTAGTCTGCAGTCACCACTGGCCACTGCTGACCCCGCCAGTGGTGTCTGCGGGTGATCAGCAGACAACTCCTGGTCAGCGCTTGCCACCCACCCCCTCACCACCGACAGCAACAGTGGCATCTATGAGAGCTCCCCACTTACTGTCACCATGCTCCCACCGCCGCCATGCTCTCATCACTGCCAGTGCCACTGTGCCCCACCAGCCGCTGGGGGTATGCATCATTCATAATAATATGTGTAGGATACATTAATTCTGTGAGGTTCATTGTGGGGGGGGGGAGAAGAATGAATGGGGGGAGGAAAAGGATGATTGTTGTAGAAATGGAGATGCACTGATAGGTTTTGCATTTACTGTAAATGCAAGACGGTGTCCCATGAAATATAGCTAAATGTTCACCACTGATTATGTAAACAGAAAGCATCTGCTGTACGTGCCTCACAAAATTATTTCCAAATCAAGATATCCTTTAACTACCTGACACTATTTTTTTTTAGTTAATAACTACTCAGGTAACAAACGGAGAGAACCTTTACATGATCTCGTAGATGAAAAAAATAGGAGAGAGTGTTGTTTTCTTTCCCTTGCTCTGAAAAAAAAAAAGAAAAATACTTTTACAGAACTCTACTGTAAATATTAGGGCTGTGTGAAGCTTCAGTCCCTGATTTGGTTTGGTGAAGATTCAGCCCAATTCAGTGGCCAAATCTCAGAATCCAAATGGAATTAGAGGACCCTTTAATCTTTCCGAACCCTCCAAATCAATTCAGAGAGATTTGGAAAAATGCAGAGATCAGACATAAAGGCAGCTTTAAATGTTTTTTCTACATACCTCTAGGTAACAGGGGCTCATGAATGCTGAGATGCTGGGGTGCATGGAGTGTCCCACAAAAGCATACGGGGCTTCCCAGTGCACTCAGCAGCAGACCTCGATGTGGACCAGAAGCACTCCTGACTCAGTGACTGATGCCTCCTGGGTTGGGGGTGGGGCACCCAGGGTCCCCCTGCAGCCAATTGCCAAGATGGGGATGGCATGGGGGGGCCCCCCAGTGCATTTTGTGGCAGACCCCGAAGTGGACCAGAAGTTTTTTACATTTGGATTCGGCTGAATCAAGTCAGTGACAGTGATCCGAATCAAGGAATCTAATCACTGTCCCTAATTTGGGCTGAATCCAAATCAAATAAGAGCTCGATTTGCACACCCCTAGTAAATATATAGATTCATAGACTGTTAGGTGCTGGAAGGGACTTTGTAGATCATTGGGTCTAGTCCCCTGCACTAGGCAGGAAAAGACAAGTGGGGTCAAGTGACCCAGCAAGGTGAATGTCAAGTCTCCTTTTAAACGTTTCCAGGGTATGTGATTGCACCACCACTGGAGGGAGTTTATTTCACAGTCTTGACATCCTGACTGTGAAGCAGTTTTTTCCTTGAATTCAGACTGAAGCAGCCTTCCAGGAGTTTGTATGCATTGCTCCCGGTCTTCTCCTGAGGTGCCCTGGTGAACAGGTGCTCACCGAGTTCTTGATGTACTCCCCTGATGTAGCGGTAAGCCGCTACCAAGTCCCCTCTACGCCTTCTCTTCTGTAGACTGAAGAAGCCCAAGTCCCCCAGCCTCTCCTCATATAGCTTGTCTTATATTTTAATGAATTAGTTGTTGCATGTCTAAAAGTTGTTTAAAATAGAATCTAGTTACCAGGTGAAACTTTAAAAGAGATGATAAAGGCATACAGTTGTCGGCAGATCCATGGTGAATTCAATTTCAGAGGTGCTGCTTTTAAAATAATCAAACAAACGTTGTGTGTATGTTGTTTGGGTATTACACGGAGTGATACCACATTTAAATATTGTTTGAAGCATTCTATTTGTATACACAATTTATAAATTGCCATCATCTTCATATCAACTTCATATACATACCACAAAAAAGCAAGCACTACGCAACAGTTTTTCTAGTCCCCCCCATCCCACTCTACATTCCCAAAGAAAGGTGTCTATTTTCTTCCAGCTAAGTTCTAAATTTGTTCTCTACCTATTTCCATCTCTGACATCACCTAAATCTGCCACGTCATTCCTAGTCTTTGGCATGATGGGGCCTTGCTACATGTTCCACTTTGAGTAGCTCAAATGTTGATTAGTATTAGTGCATGCTTGAGCTTGCAGCAGTCACACCTTCAGGCTAAAAAAACTTTCTTTGACTGCCTCCACCTGTATAGCTGGGAGTTTCCACTAGAGGTCTGGCAAGCAGGAGCCTGACTAGAAGCTGCAGCTGTGAACTGTCACTACAGAGCTGATGAAACTGGACATCTGTCTACCCCTGCTCTAGGTATGTATGTATGAGAGATGGGTTAGGGGAGGGTGGCAGGAACATGAAGCTGGGAGGTGGAGAGCTAATAGGATGGGGGTGGATAATGAAACGTGAGGTGAAAGGAAATGGGGGTGGGGGAAGGGTGTGAAATGAAGGCAGTTAGCCACTGAAGGCTAACAAAAAGCAGTAAAAAAATTAGAAATAAATAAAGAGGAAGTAAATTAAAGACGGACTCATGTTTTAATAACGTTTGGATTCAGTATTGGAGTGTAGAGGATGCTGGTCATGCTTACAAGGGTGGTTTGGAGCTGGAAGCAGCGAGGGAAGGTGACTTGGGGGATACACTGAAGAAAGGAAGCCCCAGTACTAGAGAACCCAATCCAGTTACCTACCTTGTTCCCCCACCTTCCACTCCTCAGATCCCACTTCTGAACCTGTCCATTCACTGTGACCTGGCTAGTTGGCATGTGCTCTGCAGTCTGTGTGCATGAGTTTACACCCTGGGAGCAGGAGGGGGAGTTATCTTGTGCCAGAACTGCCCCCTGGGCAGTAGAGTTCAGAGGTGGAAAGTTTGTTCACACAGAGCAGGATACAGGGGGAAGGGAAACTGCATCCTGGGATGTTGGAGGATGTGCTTAAAACTAGCTTCAGATGTTAATAGGTACACAATCCAGGGGCTAAGAGCTCCAGGATTTGGCTAAAATTAACGTGTAACAAAGCCCTAACATACTGCTTGAAATGTATCAATTGGTTTTCATTCCTAAGGTCAGCCAGGAAGTGCCATTGTACAATCAATTGACTTTTGCCTTACAATTATTGATGAAAGAGCCATGGAAATTGACTGAATTAAGTGACACTTCCCTTGCTGACTTCAGGGTAAGACTACACATCAGCCAGGGAAAGGCAATGAGAAATATACAAGCTGATCATTTAACGTAAATAATATTATTTATGGTACTCTGGGTAATGTAGAAATAGGAAGAAATGATAATTGGGTAAAGAAAATGGAGCTGTAGGGGAATGTTTCTTGCAAAATAAAACAGAATCACCATATTGCAGGATGAGCACATGTGCAGTCATATATGAAAGTATCTCCACATATTGTGTAAGCGTGATGAACTAGGAGGGGAGGAGGTCATTTGAATGAACTCTTCATCCTCACAGTTTTGGCTACAGGCCTGTCACTTTTCAGTTAGTTTCTCTTCCCTAATCTCCATAGCACAATGACCTTACTGTCAGGCTTTCTGCAGAGCAAGAGCCTAAATTATTCCAGGGGCTATATGGCCTAGAAGGTCACAGATCATCTTCTAAATCCTGGCACTAGGCAAAGCACTAATTGCTACCTGTCCTGATATATTATGATTATAAAGAGTGGTCGAGTTGAAGAATTGACAACTTGTATTAAAGTTGCAAACAATCAGCTACTATTTGCATGCTTTTATATGGAGGAGAAGGCAGCAGGAGCCTAATCTGGCATAGTTGCTACAGAAGTAAATTGACTTTTGCCTTACAAGTATTGATTTAGTGAAAATAGGAGTTAATTTTCACAAAAACCCACACAACCTAGATAAGGATCAATTGTAATTACAGTGTTATTATGTGAAGCAAAGATAGAGAAGGTCAAATACAATATAAGGTAGAATTAGTTATTTCATTGTAGCAAGGTCCCCTTTGATCTCTCTCCTTCGTTATATGACTTAAATAATTTTTTGAGACATCAGAACCCTAAGCACAGCCAAGGAATTTGAATGCAACAGGTAGTTAAGACTTTCACAAGATGAAAAAGTCAATAATGAAATACATAAAAAAAAATTGGAAACAGGCAGAGAAAACCTTAGGAAAAATAAGATGCATGATGATTTGAAATAGAATATTTTTAACTCGTTCACAACTGAGCAAGCGGATGGCATGATGCTTGCAATTGTTTGCTTTTATTTGGGAGCTCAGACACGGTTTTGTGTTGCTGAGGGAAGAGAAAGTCAGAAGTAACTTTTCTAGGCTGGGGTGGTATTTGTATTTTATGAACCCTGACTGAATGCCAAAAAGGCACTGATATTTCTTTCAAGATGCAAGCTACGATGCTAGTTCACGTTCAGAAGTCATTAACCTGCACTTTAGCCAACATTAACATGGTTGAAAAGTCTTCTTAAATCTAATTCAACTGAGGTAACATGACTGAAAAAGACAGCATAATAGCTAGCTCTAGCCTTATCATTTATTTTGGGACTAGCATTAGCAGTACTGCCAATCTTTTGCATTCGAAAATCAGAAATAAAGCGTTTAAAATCATAATATTTTAAATACAAAATAACTGCAGGGTCTCTTTTTGTCTCTGAGTTTTGAGTCTTGGAGGTTCACATTTTCTAACTTCCCCTAATTCCCTAGAAACTTTCTTTGAAAGGAAGAGAGAAAGCAAGAAGACTTGGGTTTTCATGTGATAACATAGATCCAAGAGCTTCAGTTTAAAAAGAAAACGCTAAATACTCTAAGACTCATTACAATATCACAGAAGCTGGGAAAAATACTGTTCTGTAGCTGCTCTGTACTTGCAGAAATCTACTGACAGATGACGAGTCGAATTGCTGAGTGGGGGACAATGCTGAAGTCATCATATCGGTAGGCTCAGGGAAAGGATGGGTGTCTTTTCCTAGGTAATACAACCATATTTGCAGGAAGGCACAACCAGATTAAAGCTAGTGTTTGGCAATTATTAGGGTTCCGTTAAAAACAGTATATCTATATTTGTTAATTAAAAGGCTGAGCCTAACCCTTCGCATATGCAAAAAACCTCAAGTGATATCAGCAAGACTTTGGTCTACGTAACAACTTCAGGCCAATGTTTTCATTCAAACAGCTCCACCAGCTATACAACACGTGTTAACAACCAGCCATTCAAGTAAGATGTCACTACTGTTCTTTAGCATAAGCAAAGAAATATACATGGGGCTTAGTTACAAAGTTTACATGCAGTGCTCTCAGAGGTAATAAAGTATATACCCCCAAGTCATTATAGTGCCTCACCGTACTAGCATGATATTACGTTATCCATTTGTGATGTCAGTTTTGATCTCTCAACTCTACCATAGGTTAGGATTTGACTAGTTTGCTTGCTTTTGTGGTTCTAAAGTGCTTGGAGGGTTGAAACAGGGGCATCTTGGAATATTTTGTTTGAGAAGCAGTTACGACCAGGTACAACAAATAATACGAATGAACCAGCAAACCCTGCTGCCACAACAGCCACCATCAGCAGGATATATTTCAGATGAAATAAACACCTTTGTAAGAGCTATCAAATTATTATTAAGAATCCAGCATCTGGTGGCTAAGATGCATGGGCAAAAATATGGAAGGAAAATAGAAAGACAAAATGATACTTCACCTGCATTTAGTATAAAAGCTGGTCATTGATAAGTTACAGTACAAAGTAAATATTTCTAAAAACCTGGGAAATCAGTTCTGTAGGAGGCAGTTTCGTTCTAGAAACTCAAATGTTCACACGTGAAATGAAACTATTCCCATTCCCCCTCCACCTGCCCTCCTTCCCTGCTGAGAAGTTTCCTAGGAGTGCTTCAGTTTAGGGAAGCAATAGATACGGTTAGTTTCGGCTTTAATTCTGCCGCAGGTATTCCCCAAGATTCTCCAAGATCTCCAAGAAAGCAGGAGTCACTTTTACTTCCTAGTCTATGACAGCCAGTTCCAACCATATTCTACATGTGCCACCAACTGGGGAAGCATCAAAGCTAGAGGTAAGGGTGATGCCAGCCCAGCTCAGTGAGACAAAAATAGCAATAAGCATGACCCAGCCCCCCTGCAAATGTATTCCTTCAGCACAGTGAAAAGACATTAAAAATCCAACTACAATTCTTTAACACACTCTTAAATCTTCTGTTTCCATTACGTTGTGGTTTGCTACAAGAACCTAATCTGCTCCAGTGGCCTCTTCCCCAAGCAGCATATAGCCTTCTGGTAAAGAAGAAAGGGAAAAGAAACAAGCAAAAAAAGGAACAGCAAGCAAACAAAAAACAAAACAAGGAAACAGATAAACCTAAGGAACAGGAAAGAATAGCAGAACTAAAACAAAGAAACAAAGGAGATGGCTGAGTAAAAACTGTATCAGGGGTTAGTGTTGGTAATCTTCTAGCCATTATTCAGTTACTTTAATTTGCATTTAGATAATACAACACAAAAGTTGGTTTATTTTGGAATCTAAGTTGTCTCGTCCACAACTTATAAAAGATGCAAAACTAACACAACCCACAGCCCTCTCTCTTTTCCCTGAAGAACTGGGCAAAACGTTAAAACTGAAATCAGTCTCTCACACTGACCTTGTGCCATTCTTAGCCTTTCCCAAATACCTGCTTAAACAAATGGGCTTTGCATTGTGCCTGGTACAAATCAAAATAAAAGACATCAATCCTGATAGAATTCAGCTACTTTTAAGGAGAAAAAGTAAATATAACAGAAAACAGCAGTACCTATTATCGGTTGAAATCAGAGGAGAAAATTATTATATTCTTCTGAAGCTAGAAGATTTTAGACATCCTGAATGCAATTAACCAAACTGAAATTTAACCACAGCACTGGGTTTCACATTCAGTTTCTTGTAAAAAGTGCCAAATTATCTAATAATCACAAGGACTTGTGCATTACCTCTCTCCTACGGGCCCCAAGAAAACAGTATCCCTTAACAACAGGCTGAGTATTGATTCTGAACTGACTCAGGGGAAAGAGGGCCATGCACTGAATCACCAACACTACTTCCTCAAGCACTGCCTTTTCCCTGAATAGTTCCTCTTCAAGTGCAGATGTGATCAAACGCCGCTTAGCCTGTAAAATCTGATGACATCATAGCCCCAAGTAAAACGCATGCAGAATGACACCTTGGTTTCACTAGTGCAGAATGAAATTAAATTTAGAGAAGGGTGTTTATCCAAGTTCACTTTAATAGGACATTATGAGTAACTGAGCTTAGGGTGATCTAAATGAGTAAACGTGGAAACATTCACAGGCCTTAAACCGCCCTACAAATGGTGTGCCCAGTTTAAAGTTAGTTCTCATCCAACAAAAGCTAACTTTAGATCATCATGGGCTAACCCAGCTCAACCAACACCTGCAAATGTCCCCAGCCAGCACTGTGCTGTCCTAACCCCCCTTACCCTGACCAGGATATTTTTACTCCCCTAACCAGCGCACCCCTGGACTGAGCAGCCACCCCACCCCGCAAAACTTGCTGGTGAGGGCTGGCAAGATGGGAAGGGACTGGCATCTTCCCCCGCTCACCCTCCCTGATTTACTTACCTTGGGGCACCTGCACAAATACCTTTAGGCAGCAGAACCCAGCTCAGGTTTAGGCCTCTCAGAGTAAGCCACCTAACCTACACCAGGTCATTCATGCCCTATACAACACCTAGACGTCTGCCACATCTTTACTTTGATTGCAATATTCCATATTTTTATAATGGAAATATTTTTAAATTGATGACGTATGTAATAAGTTTAAGCACTAATTGTTTATACTATTGCTCACTGTACTTCATAGAATTAGAGTCAAAGCATGCCTTTAAAATGTAAGTGGAAAATTCCCACCAAAGTTGAGAAAAGTCATGAATACCAACCCTAGAACAGAGTGTGGCCAGTAAGCATAATTCAAGGAATATGATAAGCCCCTTCAAGGACAAAATTTGGTAGACTATGTGAATAAACCCTAATTTGAGTGTGACTATATTCTAAAAAAATTACAAACTAAAATATTGTTTTGAATTTTTTCTTAAAGTATATACAGTTTTCAGAATAATATTCAAGCATTAGAATCAGCTTGAAAAATAAAACAAATGGAAATACTCCCTTTTGGTTTCTCGTCATTTCTAGGGGAAGGATTTGTTAATTTTGCTTATTTACTAATAGCACAATTTGTGCCAAAGAACTCCCAAAAACTTCGAGTCATGAAAAGTTTAGAGGGCAAGCCCAGACTCTACTACTGCTTATGCGACTGCCTAATTTACATATCTGAAGTCTTATTGATTGCACATATAAAATCAATTTTAATAGGACTACTCATATGCGGAAAATCAAGCAGGTATGTGTATCTAAACAGATGAAGACAATGACAACATAATATGCAACAAGACGAAATGTATGCTTGATAATATGTTAATCAATATATGCAACTCTAAGACCACATCTACATGTTACACTTAAGGCATGATTAACAGTTAGTTAATCATGCTGTAAATGGTCACCCAGCCACATGTTCAATCAATTAATGACGTGATAAAAAGAAAAATAAGATACAAAGTAGTCCACAAAATATGTGGAATAACTTTGCAGCTGGTTCCTATCATGCCATTAAGGAGTGTGGCCAGGGGCCCCTTAGCTGGAAGCCCTGTCAGCAGATTGGAGCTGCCAGCTCTGTCTGGGTGTGTGAGGGTGTGTGCATGCATGCGCGCGTGTGTGTGTAAGTAAGACACTTGTGTTACTTTCCAGCACTTTCCAGCCCTGTGTCCCTCACTTCTATAAATATTGCTCACTGAAGTCACTGGAACCATGCTCAAATAGCAAAGAATCACTGACATGGGATAAGCACTGCACTATCAGACTCCCTAAAATAAGACAGCAAGTACAATAGCTTTGACTGTACAGAAGGGATTAGCAAGTATTTGTGCAAAATAACCAAGTGAACATATGATTTCTTTACTAACAAGGAGTCTAAAATAAAAGCCCAAGAGGTGTGGAAACTTACTGGCAATCAGACAAAACAGACAAACTCCGCAGAATCAAAACTGTATCTAAAGAAAATGGTCTCTTTGTTGAAAAAGCAGTTCAGATACGCTCATCAACATGCACAGTTTCAAAGACGCCAAAACAAAGAGGAGACCTCAAGAAAGTAAGGAGCAAGAAGCAAGGGGGAAAATCACCAATGCATTATAATTTGGACTCAGCTACTGGATTTGGGAGAGAACAAAATATAAGGAGCTGGTACACACTGTATAGTTACTGTAAAAAGCACAAGGTAGAAGAGAAAAAGGGTCCATTACTTACAAGTCATACTGAAGAAAGATATTTTTCTTGAAGAAAAAAATGCATCAGCTCTATCTATAGTTTTTATCTTCATTTCTGTCAGTCATATCACCTATGGGTGTATTCGTTCATGTCTCACAACAATTAAAAGGATATTTTAAACCATTACCACTCTGGCTTGGTACATTTTATACCCAGTTTGCTAGGAAAATAACACTAATATATAGAAACTTCTGGCGTTCATAAAGAACTTGAATTTTCAGATTTACTATTAATAGCATTTCCAAATGTGCAATAAAGCTGATAAATAAAGTCCTGACTTAACTGATATTAGTGGATGTGTTCCTAATGACTTCAGTGGGACCAGTATTTCACTGACGATTTCAATAAAATGACTCAAAAGAAATTTCACTCGCACCAAGCATTAACTCTCTTCCTAGTATTGAGTGTGGTGTTTTACAAGAAACAAAATAAGAAAAGTTCCACCAAAGTAGGCAACATTGTAACAGGCAAAAATATGTAAGCTTGAATGTACTGAGAAAGCCAGAGGGAAGATTAATTTAGAGAATATATTTGAAATTTGGCACGTATCATTTCTCGCTGGAGCAAAGTGGGGCATTTCTCATCAGCACTTCCACAAATAAAAATTCTTTTGATATTTTATGAGCTTTATGTTCTAAATTGTATTCTATTATGTTCTAATTGCATTTTTTAGGTGCCTGTATGGCATCAAATGCACATGGATATCCATATGAATTAGAATTATTAGTGAAACAATTCCAATACAGTTTATGCTTCTCCCCACTAGTTGTTTACCAAGTGTCCCTTTTTTATTTCTAGAAAATTCTATATAATGAATTGATTTCTTACAAAGTTCATTAGCATACTGCATGATTCAGCTTAATGTAGATGAACATCTTTGACTCAAACCCAAAGGCATTGCATCAATTCCACATAATTCCCCTGACATTCCAATAGTCCAGAAATTCAGTCTAAAATACTAGCTAGCGGTCAAAATATACATAAGCATATTCTCCTTCAGACGCAACTATTTAGCACAGTAATACTATTGTTGTGTCTTGGTCAAAACATGTCCTATTAAAACTCTGTCCCATAAAGAAATGTCCACAGCTAGACCCTCATGATAATTTCACAAAGATGATCTCAAAACTCTAGACTTTACCTGGATAATAGGTACATCTGCATGCGTTTCTTGATATTTTTAGCATATGTTAACAAACATGATGGGAAGCCATAAAACAGAAAAAAATTACAAGGCCAACTGTAACTGGTTTCAGAACAGGAAACCCATTATGATTGGAACAAATAAAGTCTGACTTCAAAGTCCTAGAAGACTTCTTGGCAGTTAAGAAACATGTTCCACACTGGGGCTATGTAAGTGTGACAGAGCCCAACCAAAGTGTGGTCATGGCAGTCTTGCCTGTGAGCCAGTCGTTCACTCCCCAGATCCCTTCTGAGCCTCTCCCCTTTCTACATTTTCTTGCCACACCTTGTATATGGAAGTTTGTCCCATCTTAAAAAAAGAGAGTCTGGGAGTACTGTCCCCCAACCTGGATAAGTCTCTGGTGTTACCTCCATCTCCTTTGCTGTACTAGCTCTAGTCATGGCCTTTCAGGCCCTAGCTGCCTTAAGGCCAATAATCATGGCCTCCAGCCACCCCCATAGCTATGCCCATGCCTCAGGTTTTACTTAGTCTCTGTTTACTGGGTTTCCTCACCATCTTTGCTTCAGCCCGTGGGCCCCTTTCCTGGGCCCTGGTTTTAGCCTCACCTCCTTGAGTATTAGCTCATCGGACTCTTCCTTTCTTGATCCAGGCTGCAGCCTTGTGGCTTTAGCCCCTCTCTATTCCAGCTCATTCCTTGCAGAAAAAACCAGAAAGAAACATCACAGCATTGTAGAACATGCTGCTATATGACCTCCTAAACCACCCCTCACAGCTGCTCCCGGGCCTGTGGTGGTTATAAAGGGGAGTGGGGGGTGGAATAAGCCCCCTTGGTACCGAAACAGTCCTCAACAAAAATCTCAACCCTCCCGCTCCTTTCCCCTGCCAGGTGAGAACTAACAGTCCTCAGTCAAGTCCTCACCCCACTGGATGCACCCACCAGCAGCCAGATGTTCCTCCTGTCTTGGATTCAAGTTCCACCTGTCTTTTGCAGGTGAGTTCTGGTCTTCTCCAGTCAGGGCCACAAAGACTCTCCAACCTGGAGGCATGCCTATAAATGCAGGCCAGCCCCTCCCATGTCAGTCAGCCAATTTTTGTTGCCCAGCTCCAGTGCAGGAGCTTCCTATCATCTCATTTTAGGCCACCTAACAAAGGCTAATTCAGAGTCAGCCATTTCTTGTTCAAATGTCCCTGCTTCTGCTTGCAGCCTGTAGCTTCCTCTCAATTGCTAGGCAAGGTGCTTACCCTAGTAGCTGGGACTTCTATGGCCCTAGGTACCCCCTCCCCAGGACTGCCTCCAGATGCAAGTAACTGTCTTTTTTTGGTTTAAACACCATGGATCTCTTGAGAGTCTAGCTCTCTCTTAGGTCCTTGCCTGAATCAGGGCAACCTCCCCCATACCCTAGTTTTAAAGGGGCCTTTCAGGTTCTTCTTGTCTCTCATCTCTTCTTCTGTAACACGAATAGGGTCCCCTGTTACAGGTAGGTAATGCAAATCCTTAGGGAATCTGCTAACTGTAAAACTCTATTTGTTATTCCATGAATTTGTGAAACTTGTAACAAGCCCTGTCACTCTTGAATTGGGCTTGTCAGCCACAAGCAGATTCATCAGGCACCTGACTAGACATCTTATGCATAGACCATGATCCAGAGGACCGGCTGTTGCCTATTATTACTTTCAGGAAGTGCTTATACCAACAACTTTCACAGTGACATCAAAATTCAGAAAACGATTTAAGAAAAATGTGATAGCTCCGCAAGAAAACCCTAAGGTCAAAACCAAAGAAATTAACATCTTTACACACAGCATGAAGCTACTTCGACAAAGAAGATATGCAGATTCCTCCATAAGGAAGGAAGCAGAAAGAGAAGCAAAGATCCGTAATAAAATGAACTCTACAAGTATGGTAATTTGGCAAAGTACAAGAGGTTATTTGAGTCATACTGTTATTCTCCAGAGACAGAAATTTAGTCTATGTCAAAACAAACAGCTATAGGAAGGAAATTAGGAGAGCTGAGAAGGAATATGAAGAACAGATAGCCAGACACATAAAACAAGCAACATGGAAGTGCATAAGTGTATCGGAACCAGGAAACCATTAAAGGAGTCACTGGATCTGCTGCAGCAAAGATTAAAAGGAGCAACTGCAGTCTAGGCAAATGAGTTCGTTTCATCTGCCTTCAATCAAGACATTGGGGAAATGCCTATCCCTCCTCTGTTCTTTTTTTGACAAAAAAGACTAGATGTTTTCCAGAATGAGGCATCAAAAAAGAGGTAGTGGAACACAGCAATACATTTCAGAACAGGTCAGTAAGGACAAAGTACTGGCTCCAATTAAATCAGTGGGAGTTCTGCCAATGACTTGAAGAGGGCCAGGATTTCACCTTAAGGCTGAATGATATAAGCCCTAGAGTTCCAAGCAAATGGAAGGACTAAGTTTCACTGCGAGCAACATGAGGTGCTGCAATGATCAAAACAATAAACCAAGCTGGAGAATATATGAGGAAAGGGACAGAAATTACAGAAAAATTATGCTATTTTATAAATCATTGTATAATCTTATCTGGAATACTGTGTTCAGTTTTGAGAACTGTAGAAGAAACAGGTGACAAAAACTACTAGATGCATGGAAAGCAGACGAGCTGGAAAGCTTTTAAGAGAGAGACTATTTGCCTTAATGAAGAGATGAAAAAGGGGGATATTTCAGAGGCATACCGATTAATGAATGGCATGATGCAGGTACATAGAATATTCTTCTACTTAACCTTTCTTATAATTCAAGAACAAGGGGATGCTTAATGATAGCGAAAGACATGAAACATGATAAACTGATAACAGAAAACACTATACTCTGCCAATCCTAAACGGAGAAATTAATTGCCACAAGAAATCTTTGCATGCAGAGGCCTCAAAAGACTGGACGTTATGAAAGGAGAATGTTCATTGTCATATTATACGCAAAATATTTGATTTTTGAAAAGAAAAGAAATACCAATATTTGTGAGTATAAGACATGTGATTTAGCTGCAATTTTGAAACTGCTGAATTTCTTCCAGCCACTACAAGAAGAGTTTCTTATACAAGCAGATTCTGTCATATCATCCATTATAGCAGGGGCTCTCAAACTGTGTGATACTGTGACCCCAAGTGCTGGCTGGTGGTGGCAGGGGAAGGGGAGCTTGCACATGGCAGCTGCCACTGCCATCCACCACGCTACACCACCACCACACACCGCTTCCCTATGCTGCCGCACGTACCCCCTGTGACCCACAGTTTGAGAACCCATGTTACGTGGTTTCTTAGTATTGCTCAGAAATGCATGATATTGGCCAATGACATAACATATATGGCAGTGACCTAGGTAGACCATTAGCCTACTATATTATGGCAATTCCTGTGTTCCTGTATGTGTTATATATGACATGTTGATTCTCATTCTCCATCATATTAGCTTCATTTTAAAATTAATATAAAATATATTATATGATAAAGATATTAAATAGCTTAAGACAGACAGTTGTAAGATAAGACAGGGTAAGTGACATTTTCCCCATCAACAAGGCTTTTATTTTAGTTTCCGTGGGAAATACTCTCACCTTCCCACAACCTAGAGAGAGTGCCTTAGAAACATTAACTGTTATTCAAGGATGAGATATTTTGAGGAAGACATTGTTAGAATCACTTTGCCCTAAACAAAGAAATGCAGAGAATAACAACTGAGGCTCACAGTTGTGATATCTGCCAAACTATGCCCTCAATAATTCAACATTATAATGATTTGAATTTGGTTTAGGATTTCAAAAATGAGTGATTTTGAGAAATTCAGCCTTTGGGTGATCAGTTTGATTAGCACATTAGTGGATTCTGACTTTCAAAAAGTGGGTTTTCGGCACCAAACATTGATCGCCATTTAAAATTACATTCATTACAATTCTGCAAAGCAGTAAAACATATTTTAGAAACTATATTTTTCCCTGCATACTCACAATTCAAAACATGATGTATTCACACACTATCATGTGTGCGTTCACCGTTAACAATCTGTTATTTGCACAGACTGGACAGGTGAGTCACGCAGTGTTGTTCTGCTCCATGATTTCATGAACTCCAGATTGGTATACTGATTTCAACATGGCCACATAAATATTTTTTGTGATGTTGCCAACTCCCATTTTGAGTAGTCACTTGCAAATACATAGATTCTCAAATATTTGCCACATTATCCCATTAAGTGAACATTCCTGAGAACAAAGTTTAATTAAAGAAATGCTTGTGACAAATGAATAAAAGCAGGCCATATAAACAAAACAAATTAATGGTTTTACTTCAAGTAAATATTTAAGAATATTTTAACAGCATTTACCGAATTCTAAACAGGTTAAACTTTATACAATCGTTCACCTGTGTGCTGCTTATTTATAATCTTGTCTATTTGAACACTCCAGAATAAAAAGATTTTGGATACGTGCCAGCAAATGCCATGGAGCCCTTCATTAGAGGCATCACAATTAAACAAAGTGTCCTCAAAGTTCAAAGGAAAAAAAATGAGCCTATTTTGGACCCTTTATTGTTGAATATGCCACATACCATCCAAGTTTTAAACTGTTTAACACAACAGATGAGCTGGTTGTTATCCACAAGCACATTTGTAACTTGAGATACACGGTTTTAAAATAGATGAAACTTGAACTTACTGTAGCTGTGCCGGAGACAGTTTGTGCATTTGTGTCAGCTGCACTCTGTTCAGAATGTGTCTGAGCAGGAGGGTACATGTTTAACGTGTGCTCTGGAACAGTGGTCTGGCCTGTGTAGTCTGGAGCGGGATGCGGGTGTGGGGCTGTGTATTCTGCAGGGATACCATTCTGAGGTGGAGCAAACTGGGCTGAGGCATAAGGCTGCGCCATTGTGTCAGGAGGTGCTGTAGCTTCCTGATTACCCTGAAAAGATATGAAAGATAAGACTGGAATAAGAGAAAATCATTTTTAAAATGAAGAAACTTTGCAAGATCTGTAGATGGGCTAAGTTTCTTTCCCATAAAAGGTGCACCCTCTCTGATTTAAGTCTGTTTATCCCCACTGTTAAAAACCTAGTTTTAGAAAAGTGAAATCACACAGTTTCCAACACAGCTCTGAAGAAGCATAGTGGCTGGACAGGATGTCCTGCAATGGCTCCACCAGGCGCTAGTTCAAAGCCTAACCTCAGACTCCCATCAAAACCATCCTCCCAGTCAACCCAACGGAAATAGGTGCCTAATCATTCAGGCAGGGGAGTCAAAGGCAGCCAGATCTAATGTTTGCCCTTATGTGTTATTGGGTATGGAAACTGCTGTGCCTTAACCATACTAGCCTTGTGGGCTGTTAGGCTTAAGAAGCTATTTTGACATCACAGTGAGACCTTCTGATACCAAGGAAATCCACAAAAACTGAAACCCCAAGATAAAAGAATGAGGCAGGGGCAGAATAATGCAGGGGCCTGCAGAGCTCCTGCCAATATAGGGGCTCCCTGGGGCACCAGGGGCAGCACAGCCCAGGTGGGCATCCTGGCTGTGAGCAGTGTGTGCCTCCTCCCCTTTGGCCAGGCTGGGGCCAGAGGTTAGGGATGGTCATGGGGCTCCTGGCAGGCAGCAGCAGCTTTCTGAGGCCATCTGCTGCCAAAAGACCCTCTGGGCAGTCCCACTTCCGGTCCCTGCCATCTGTAGGAGGCCACCAGCACCAGAGCCGCTGGAGCAGATTTGGACAGCCCCACCCCACCCAGGCCAGCAGAGGGGTAGCCAGAGGGGCAAGTGAGCAGCCCTGGGCAGAGCTCATGCCCACCTCGCCAGCTGGCCCTGGTCCCAGCCCATCCTGCAGAGCTGGGAGACTGCAGCTCTGGCTGTGTGACACCCACTGGGCAGAGCGGCTCTTGTGCCTCCTGGCTTGCCCCAGACACACCAAGGAGGCTAGGCAGGCCCAGCCACAGACCCCTGGCAGGCACAGAAGGAACTTGCCCTCGCCTGATGGCGGGAGGGGGGGAAGGGGGGAGTTCCAATGTTTTGTTTGCCCAGTGCCCCAGTAAATCTTAAATGTGCCACTGGAAAGAGGAATACATATGTAAAATAGTAAATTCTAGTCCACATCTTTCACAGCTTTAACTCAAAAACATAACCGCTATAAAACCAGCAAAATATAAATCCGTTTGCTCCAAACCAGTGACAGCATTTAGTCTATTATGTGCACACTGTCTCATCATTTTCTAATTTTCAGAACAGACATACCCAACCCAAAATACAAATCAATAAATGGGAATAGATGACACACCCTGTTAAGAGAGTTCTAAGTATCTGTAAAAAATGATGCTATCTGGGATGCAGAGTACTATTATAGATTAGTAAACAATTATTAATCTAAAACTATTAAAACAAAACTATTAAACAAAAGTTTATCCTGTACCTACAGTGCAAGGATATAATATAATGATTCAATTCAATCTTACAACCACAATATCAAAATACAGAACTATAAAGGCCCCAACTTAAAACCCATTTGAGGAAAACACTGAAAAAAATGATATGGTAATATTGCAGAAAATATATGCAAGACCTTAAAGTATCATATCATTTTGCTAATTATGATTTTACTTTTATGTATTAAAAATAAGATCTTACAAGTAAAAGACCAAATGGAGGCATCTTATATCTTGCATGGGCAATTAGATTCATCTTTAGCTTTGATATAATCCCACAGGGGCAAGCATATGTCAAAAACGTTCACAAATCATAAGTATTTAACATAAGTATTTGTAATAGTCTCTGCCTAAATTTTTTGACCATAATGATATGACAACTTGAGGCTAGGGAAGAAAACCTTTAACAAGACATGCTTGTGCATTTAAGAGATGCACAAATCTTGAAGCCAAAGATGGCAGTGTCAGGATACACTATGGTGACTACTGTATCACAGTAGCAAGTGGGAAAGAATAGCAACACAGATCGAAAGCTCTTTGCCCAATGCAAAGGATAAGCTAACTCATGTGCAAAGTACTAAACCTTTGCTAACACAACATGGTCACTAGCCTCAAAAATAACATGAAACCAACCTTGTAATTATGTTCTGAAATATGTAACTACCTTGCCACCAAAAAGGCGTGAGTAGGCGCACACACATTTTCATTTTGGTTTTCCTTACATTTCCTAGTTTAAGCCAAGGCCTGAAGTGTAAAGGAATTTATGTGATATTTCACACCTAAGATCTCCAGCCAGTTTCAGCTAATTGAAATAAACATCTAAATGAGGAACTGCTTGTTTAAATTGAGGCCAAACTCGGAAGCTTTGAAGATTTTCTAATCAGTGCACTACCACAGCCGCTGGGTACTTGGTAGAGTCAGAGGGGGAAAGTATGCTTCTCCTAAGAAAAAGTCTTGGCATTTTAATGGATTAAGCATGATGCTAGGAACTCCTGAATTTTAATCCTGCCTTTACCAGTACGTTAGTGTGGCCCCGGGCAAGTTATTTATACTTTCTGCTTCATTTCACTACTTTAAAAATGAAAATAATGACATTTTTCTACTTTTCAGGGTTCTGTTGTGAGATTAATTCATATCTGTATGATGCTTTGAAAGTGAAAAATATACTATGCTGTTATTACAAGTGCAAACAAAAATGGAAAGCTGTGTTGCTATACTGAGAAACTTTCAGAACTTAAATTAAAAAAAATAAAGGAAAATATACATTCTACATGCTGTTTAGGAAAGATGTACATCTGCTCATGCTTTCCTTTGATTTTTGCCTTACTTAATCATCTGTTATTAATATAAACTAGTGTTTTTGTAAATGAAAAATAATAAACCATACATACTAAAATTCACCAATGAATGGACTCCACATGCGCTTACCAACTATTAGCTATTATTGAGAAAATGTTGATGTTTTAAAATTACAGAAGTTAGAGCTGAAGTTGGGGTATTTCAAAATACTGAAAATGCAAACATTATATACACTAGGTCACACTTTATTATGTGGAAGAAACTGGCATCAGCAAATGAATATTCCACCTCAAAATAATGATGACTGTATTGGTTCTGAAGAACAGTAGCTGGTCTATAAGCTGTTTCTTCATGTCAGTTGTTAGACATGACAGAGTCAGCAGATGTTAAAAAAGAACAATAATGGCAACAAAGGGACCAACAGCTAATGTCCAGGTGCATTTGATCTAAAGCTTTTTATACTACCTTGAGTTCTAAAACAGATGTTGCTGAGACCCCCACTGTTTCTCATTAACACTGACAGCAGTTCCATGAGACCCTAATTAATATTCTTAGCATTCACACTTAGTGCTAATTACAGCTAATATTTAATTAAGAGCACTGAGTTTTTATATGATTTCTTACTAGCGACTTCAAACATTTCACTTCAGCACTACAGTAAAGCAAGAGCACATGTAATGAAAATTCCAGCACCTTAGCCCTTTTGACGCTATTACACTTCAGTCATTAGATTCATTAAGGTGAAATTTGGGTTCCCTTATTGAAACGGTATTAGTAATAAATAAGGAAATAATAATGGGTCAAGATTTCCAATATATACTCTATGTATCCAGCGGTTTATAGCATAGCCATATAAATATGCTTGTTCTGGAAACTTGGCATACAAGGTTATCAGCCCAGGTCTCATTCTTTCGTTAAGAGTTATTATTTATTTCTGCTTTTTTAAAAATACACTAAAATGTGGTTGCTGGAAAATAAAGAAATGAAAAAGTGTACTTCTGTCTACCAGGAGCTTAACATGAAAAATAGTATTAGTTCTGACATAGTACCACTTTAAAACTAGCTATGGCACATGCCATTATTACTGATGCTTCTAATTTAGATTTTTTTAAAAATATTTAATGCAATCTATACATTTTGATCCAAAATGAACACATGGATATTCAAAGAACATATCAGTAATGCATTTCATATTAAACACATGCCGCATAACTAAACATGTTCCTTAATACAAAGGTATGTTCTTCATAAATTGATTATTGTTTATGAGCTGAATTTATGCAGTGGTAATGAACAGATCCTTACACATCATGGTTTGAGTAGCAAATCATGAACCCCAACTAAGTTTCAGAGGATAGTCTTAGCTTTTCCCCTAGTTTCAGATAGTAACTGTGCTATTTTAAATAATATGTATTTAAAACAAAATGAACCGAATTGCTTAAGAGAAAAAATGAAGTAGCATTAAGTGTATGAAATAATCTTTAAAGTGACAGAAAAACCCATTCATAACTTAACCCAGGAGATTAAGTTCTGGAACAGTGGGCACGCAGGCATTGTGCAACTCTGCCTAGGCACAAGAGGGTAGACAGAAGTTGTTCTTTCAAACTTCACTCCAATCCTCTTTGCTTTTTTAAGTTTACATGACCGCTTAATACTCATTTTTTGTGTGTGGTTTAATAAAGTAGTTGTTGGCAACAAAAGAACAAAGGATGGCAGACAATCAGGCTCTGCTAAATTTTTTGGCCTGAAATTTAATGAAAACCACATTTCAACTCAAAATATGCTTTACGTGGCAGTGTATAAAATCCAGTTTATTGCTGTCTGCTTAAATGCTGAACTCTACAGAACAAAAATGCCTCAGGATGATATAGGTAAGTGAATGCTTTTTATAGATCCTATAGACTCTTCCACTTAAAGAAAAGATCAAAATTTTAAATACTCCTATCGAACACCTCAAAAACTCGACATTCTTTTTCAGCACCTTCTTTTGTTCAGAGATGCTTGTATAATTAAGAAATGCTTGAAAAGTGTCAAAACATAATAAAGCAGGCTTGTTATGTTTATACACAAAAGACACAAAGTAAAGAAAATATTACTTATGCAGTGTTCCTTTTCTTAAACACACTTTTGCAGCATAAAACTGTATTTATTCAACGAAAACCTTTATGGTTGCCTGCATTTTAACTCTAACTAACAGTTTATTGTTTGCTTTATTCTATTTTAGTTTGGTTGTGTGTTGTTTCTTTGGCAAGAAATATTTCACATTCAGAGAAAGCCTCTCATACTGTAGTTAAATGAGCCAAACTGCACCATATCCTCAGGGCATGGAAACAAAGAAGAAAAATGCAAAATTACTCTGTAAACCTGCTGGTTATAAGAACGGCTCAGTTAGACATATCAAGCACAGCAGAGACATATAATCACTGCTGCAGTTCTGCTTCCCTCAGAATGACTTAAGCAGCAGCAAAATACATATTAGAAGAGGCTTGCATGCAGTGGTACAGCTGAATATAAGAAATGCCCCTCCTTCACTACAATCAGTTTCAAGTGAAAATAAAAGTGAAAATACCTGCTGTACCATCCTGCTCCCTTTATCCTCCATAAACTTAGCAGCTGCTTTAGTCCCAGGCCATGCAGCATCTGCCCAAAGCAAGCATCAATTATGGATGAGGGCGTGAGCTATGTAATGTGTGTATGAGTGTGGATGATAGGGGTGTTGAAGGAGGGGGAGCTATTGCAAGCCTTACTGACCTCCCACTCAACATCTGACTGCTCCCAAAACCTAATCCAGATGGGACTCTTTCAGTTTGCTAGGCCTCGCCCCATCAATCACAGCAGGCCACTCCTCTGTCTCCTGCTACTAGTTATAGAGTGCACCACTGAGCAGATGATTACACACAGAAGAAGAAAAAACACAGCTTGACTACATTAATAGCTGTTTAAAAAACATTAGAAATGCTGCTATGTAAGTTGCCGCAAGCTGAACATTTTCATTTTAAAATTAAGATTATTGTATTCAAGTTATGAAAAATCCTAAACCTCCAGTGCTTTGGTTTTTGACAGCTATGCTATAGAGTAGTGTTTGTGCATCTTTTTATGTGTTTAAGCCTTTTCTATACTTTATAAAGGTAACAACAATAAAGCTTATGCTTTAAATTTGCTGAATACCAACAGTAGCCTTCTCCTCCAAGGACCATTGTCAGTTTTATATTAGATGTATTTTATCCTTTTTATATAACTGTTTTTTTTATGTTCTTTCTCTTGTCTACAAAGGGAAATATTTCAGAAGTGCTTCTGAGGTTTACTTTTGTGCAGCAGCTTAAGCAAGCTAATGCTAACTGTTAAAAGAGGTTTATCTAGCTACTCTGGAGCTAGCCTCAAAACAAATGATTAAATTCCTAATTTTATATATATATATATATAACACTGAATATATATATATATAACTATATATATTATATATAACTGAGAATAAGGTAAAAATGATGCAAACAGTCCCAACGTATCCAGTTTTCCTGCCAATCTGCCATGGGCTTGCAGCGGATATAAAATTTCAGAAGAAAGCCTGAAGTGTATCACATGAACATTTATAAATGCCCCAATTCTCGCACCCTGCCCTCAAAAACATGCTCAAACCTAGATAAACAACAGTAACTGTAGCATTAAACTTTCAGTCTAATGCCAATATACTGGGCTGCTTTAATGTAATAGTATCATTTCTAGAGAGTTGCTGTTTGCTCTTCTTAGGTAAGGATAATAAAAACAACACATTTTACCCAAAGAATCAGACATCTACCCACATTGGACCAGTATTCACAAATCAACTGATTATCCAAGGCTTCCTGCATGTTGCTTAATAACCTGACTGTAGCATTGACCTCAAATTAGTCGATTGATTTCACAATAAAATGCATCCAACTTCCTCCCCTTCTTGGAAGGGTAACAGCAAACTAGTTGGGCCTCATAATTAGCGTAAAAACAAAATCCTTCCCAAACTAGGGTGTTCACAAAAGAAAAGAACGATGAACCGGGGAAACAATGTTTTCCTTGCAATGTCAGAGAGAAAGCTGGAAATTCAGGAATCAGCTTAGAGATTTTGTACAATTTCCTTCATTAACTTTACTGTGATGGTGGAATCATTGTGTTTCACCGAACACCTTCTACCGCAAGAAACTACACTTTTCTTCCTTATCTACAGCCTCTTGTCCCTGGTACAGGCCCAATTTGGAAATGTAATGTTCATTCTGAGCCACTGCTTAGCGCCAAAGTAGTAGCATAAGATTTTGTGTGTATAAGGTATTGCCATATGATGGTGATCAGTCGCAAACAGGGGTTATCTTTATGGGATACAGTGCCATAGCAACTAATTTGGGCAACCAGGGCAAAGCCCACAGCAGCAGCCTGCCCTCACCCCACACACAGATCCAGGGGGCACCCCCCCGCTTGCCTGGGAGTGCAGGAGTGATGGTAGACACCCTCCCCCCATCCCTGCACTCCCCCGAATGAGCCACTTGTGGTTCCATCCTGTGCCCCGTCATGGCTGGGCAGTGCCTCGTGGTGCCCCTTCACTTCAGCACCCAAGGCAGTCGCCTTGCTTACCCCCCCACCCTTGCTACAGCATTGATGGGATGTCATTCCAGACAAACTCAAGTGCATTTTTATCAGATGGGAGAGAGGTATTTTGGGGTGGGGTATTTTTTTCCTTTTAGCTTTCATTTTAGATTCCATTTTCAGGTAAGATAAAGTACACTGTATTCCTCTGTGCTTGGTCATATTAGGTCCTTAGCCTAGGCACTGGTAAAACACAGTCTGTGGGCCAGATCCAGCTCATGAAGGCACCAGATCCAGCCTGTAGAGCTGGATGGCTTTGTCACTGCCTGGCTAACCAACTTTGAGCTGTGCCCATGGTGCACCTGGGGGGTTGGGGAGGGGCAGAAAGTATGTATTCAGCTTGCAGCTGTTTGGCCCTGGCACAGCTTCTCACCAGCTAGAAGCTGCACCCACACTGCAGCCGAGCAGCTGGGGGACTAGGGAGAAGCAGCAGCAAAAGTGGGGCCCCCCAGGTACTTCACCCAGGCACGGCTCTCCTCTGAATGGACGCCGCATTCATACCCTGGCTGGAGAGCATGAGGCTGGAAAAAGCAGCGGCTCCCAACCGCCCAGCCCTGACACAGCCAAAGGCAAAGCCTCCCACCACCCCACACGCTACTGACATTTTTTACTGAAGCCACCCAGCCTGTCCTGGGCTGGAAGTCCCACAATACTCCACACAGGAAGGGTGAATATTCCTTTTGGTACGGGGAGTGAAGGGCCACACACACACATACAGTACCTATTATGCTTGGTGTATGGAGTGTGTCGACTAACATGGACAGAACCCTTCTAAGCTGTTCTGGGGGCCATATCAGGCCATGAAATCAAGGCAACATGAAAGAGTCACAGGGGATTTCTGTCTGTCTTTCACCTCTCAGATTCTGCATCAAAACTTGGCCAGTCCAGAGAGCTGAGGCTGCAATATCTGGCTACAGACTTGTGACTCAGCTTATGCAAACAGTCCCTATCATTCTGCTGGAAGGGCAAACTGCAGACAGGTGCTGGCCTAAATTTGAGGTTTTAAATAACACATTAAGGTGGCATTTTTAGGACTTAGTATTTTGGAGACAACACGATTTGCTTCTACAGACAGACAGGATGCTTCCTTTGTCACTCACCCAGCTGCTGCAAGATTTGCTTTTTATTCTGAAGCACAAATGTTTATGCAGTTTTGTGCAATTTTAAACTGACGCTTTATTGGTTTATCATTGCCTTATGTTGCAAAACAAGATGCTAAGAGGTGCAGGGATATCTGCAGTAGCCTATTTTCTGAGACAAATAAATGTTTCCCAAAATAAAGAGTTCCTAACAGTAATCGAAGAGGGAAAAGGGCACCAATACATCAATTACATTCAAAAACGTTTTCCCAAAGGTACTGCCCCTACACTGTTGTCATAATCATGCTGTAGCTTCATTTAGCACCTGACATCCAAGAGATCTCAAAGTCCTCTAGGAACAATACTTTCACCATCAAAACTTGGTTAAATGAACCTCTGTGAAGTTAATGTTATCCACATCTGGCTAATGAGGAGACCAAAGCAAAAACAATTAGGATCTTAACCAAGGATACACAACCAGGCTGTGGCAGTCCCAAGAGACTAAGCCAGATCTCCTGATTGCATACTGAAACTATTGTGAATGCAGAGACTAGGTGTCTAGACTTTTGAGACCACTGAACAAAAGGGAAGAAGTAAAAGAGCAGACTGGATTTTTTTTCCAAGGAAGACAAGAGAGCCTACCATGTCAACATCCACATCTGCACTAAAGAAAAGTCACTGTAACTAGAGGAAATGTTGAGAATATAATATTGGGAACATAGGCCGTGTGTAGATTAAATGAGAGGTATGCATGTACGACACTTTAAAGTGGCCTAAATGCTTTTGCACCCCTTTAATGGTGTCGGTCTTTGCATGCCTCGACAGTGTATTACACATTAATTCATTCCAGCTGCTGTAAGAAATTTGGCAGCATAATGCACTTTAAATGACTTGGGGTGCAGCAAACAAACTCCTTTGATGAGTTTAAGTTTGCTGCCACTACAGCTACAGAGCAAAGCACTGGGCTCCGTGAAGCTCCACAGCTCTGCAGGAAGCCCTGCAGGCAACCTGGCAGCAGCCTGGGAAAGCAGGCTTCGCCCAAGAAAAGCGGTGAGCCTGATCTTTCTTCTCCCCCACAGGAGCCTGCCTGCCTGAGCTGCTGCCTGTGTGAGCTGCTGAGCCAGTGCTTCCCTCCGTGGCTGCCGTAGCCCCTGGGACTGCCTGAGCCAGGTGCCTGTGGGTGGGTGCCACCTGGGGAAGGTGCCCACCACTGCCACAGGGCAAAGCACCAGCCCCCCTCCTGCCTCCCTCCCCCCCGCAGGCCAGGGACCGCTCCGCCTGCCAGCAGCTCGGCCTCCCCTCCCTGCTGGACAGGCAGGTAAGTCAGCAGGGTGTATGCATGACACGGGCGTTTAATCAGCCCTAAACTGAAGCAATGTTTTTTAAAACCCACCACTTAAATTTAAGGTTCCTGTTTCATTGACACATGCCCATAAGCTAATGAAACAGAATAGTCTAAACATAAATTACGCTGAGATCAACCAAAGCACAGTATCCAGTTTCTATTTTTCAGGTCTGGAGTAAACCCGGGTTCATGCCAATCCAGAAAATATAATGCTTTCCTCATATTAATCAGACTCTCTTCCCCACTCACCAGCTCAGCAAATAAAAAAGGCTCAACCTGTCCTAGGAGAAAAATGCTCAGATAACACGGTGATGAGCACTGTATGAATAATAATATTACTTAGCATTTATTCAAAGCACTGTACAGACATTAACTAATTAATCATCACAACACCCCATGAGGTAGGAGGGTAAGTGTTATTATCTGCATTTTACAGATGAGGAAAATGATGCAAAGAAAGGAAGTAACTTGCCAAAGGCTACATTCTGAGTCTGAACTCCTGCTCGCCTCGAGACCATACAGAATTCTAATTAGACAGACAGACTGTGCTATTGCTGCTAAAACTATCATTTTCTCCCACCTGTATAACCACCTATTCACCAAATTATTTAACTGGCTACCTCTTGGCTGCTGCATCAAGCTTTTGCCCTCCTCAATGCCTATGGTCCATATACATTTTCTTATTTTTCACTTCTACTGGTTTTTGAGGGGGTCTTTTTGTTTTTAATTACTTAAACTATGCCTTCTTGTTGGTGTCTCCACTTCATACAAGTCTCCTGCCTGGCCACCCGCTTTTTTTTCTTTCTTCACCTCCTGGCCTTAGGCTTTTATATCTGCAATTTAACTTATTGTCCACTGATCAACCCACCTTCTCCTAATTGAAATACATGCATGAAAATACTTCTACACTCCTCTTCAAAAATGATCCTCCAGTATCTCTAGTGAAGCACTTAAGGCATTATTTTGAAGAAAAGATAAATTCTTTCTTCTGGACAAAATATTACTTCTAAAAATGGTCTTCATCTTAAGCATGAGATAAAGTAAGCGCTCTTACATGCACCATATAGAAGCTGCATCCATGTAAATGTGTCTTTATCTGATGGGGGTTTGTTTTTTAGTTTGCAAGAAGGAAAATTTGGGTGTGCCATATATTCAACAAAGTCTTGACATTTGAAGGACTATATAGACTGGTATATATACTCTCAGATCTCTGTGTACTAGATACACCTCCAAGGAGCCGATGCAATAGTCCTTTCTCCATAACCATGGTTTCTCTCCATTAAGAGTTTTTTAATTTAATTCAGGGCTGTCTAACTGACAGAAAGTTTAATGAGCGGCTCCTGGGGTCTCACCTGACCACTGCTCCTTGCACTGCTCTTGCTGCAATAGCAGACCGAGTCTCCAGGCTCCCTTGGCTCCCTTCCCCCATGCAGCTGAGACTTCCTGCCTTTGCCCCAGGGGACAGGGCAGTGCAAGTGCAGGGGGAGCTGAGGGTCAGGTGTGTAAGGGTAGGCAGAATCCCATTCACATGTCCCTGTGGTGCAGTGTGGGGGTGGAAGATGCCTACTCAGCTTGCCTGGGGTAACTCCTAGGGTATTTGGCCCTCAGGAGATTAGAAGCTGGACAGCCCTGAATTAATTTAAATCAAAAGAATCACAGATCTTTCCTTTCTTCTTATTTGCTTCTAGTGACAGTCAGTGATAGCGCTACATAATCTGTCAGTAACAGTCAGATATTATTTGAACCTCCCTCCAAAGATGTGCAATAAAATGCTTCAATATTCAAATTGCTGGCCCTAAATCTTGATTTCTAAATTCTCTGTTGTTTATAATTTCACTTATTTTAACAAATGTATATTGTTTGCCCATAATCTAGAGTAACTAACTAAAATATTATATCATTAGTTTGAGTCTTCTCTGTTCAAATACAGGATTTTAAAGATTTAAGCTCCAGGGGAAAAAGTAAAGTGCAGGATAAGGAGTGCTGCTGCATTAATAGGAGTGCTACCTTACGTCCACCAAGCAGAGCACAGGTACTCATCTGCACAGAGAAGATCACTTTCCTCAGAAACAGTTGGGAAAAGGAAAGAAAGGAGCTGAAGTACCACAGGCCACAAGAAAGAACTACACCTGGCACATATAACTACTTGCATCCCCACACAGCCTCTCCTGCCCAAGAGGAAATGCAGAATCCGGAATAGCGGTCACCTAAAGGGTATCACACTTCACCGCAACAAACAGCATTTGTGTGTAAAACAAAACAAATTACATTTTGAGTAAGATTTATTTCATATGTACCTCAGGGCTAGAAATCCCACTCACGCATGGAAGTGAAGGACCAGTGGCTTGCTGGAACTGCTGTGTAATCTTGCTCTGAAAAGATGTGTGCGTTCTCCCTTTTCCTGACCTCTCGCCATTGCAATCCCAAGGGCCTCCTGTGCAGAGACTGACAGTTATGCTAAAATGTCCTATACTGTCTGATGGTTTTGTGGATGGCTTTGTGTATGTGGGAGGAATTTTCAAGATCTGTACTAATTTTATTGCATAGTCAAATAATACTCTAGAAGCTACAATGTAAGTAATTTAAGTTACAATTATGTAACAGAAAGTATGTCTTTACATTTTTTTTATGCCCTTCAGTAAGTGAGAGTCAATGAAAGCTCTATGCTTCAGAGTAGGCCCTCAAAACCCAGGTGTACAATAGGCAAAAGGCAGTCCATATCATGCTACATCAACAATAAAGGCAACAAGTGTGGTTTCAGAAACACCATAATGCCTTCAACTTCACAGTTAATTTTGCATGTGCTTTCAATATTGGCATTATTTTTCACTCCTTACATGTTGTCTTTGCTCAGGAATATTCTAATGGCAAGAAAACAAACTACTTTACCCTAGCAAAGTTTCTTTGCTGTTCTCAAGAAATTATCTCTACATCTTTTACTTTAAAAAAAAGAAAATTGATTTTTTTTGGGGGGGGGCGGGAGGGACATGGCAATATCTGCATAGGAGACCATGACAGTTGGAGATTAGGAGAAAAGTATTTCAATGGCTGTTGTGATGTTCTTGCACAGTGGAGGAACGGGATCTTGGCATCATTGTTGATGCCAAGATGAACATGAGCCGCCAATGTCAGACGGTGGTTGGGAAGGCCAACTGAACCCTAG
>JAGPOW010002067.1:8223343-8258452 GCA_030014935.1 Caiman crocodilus
TTTCAAAGAGCTTACCCAGGATTGAGGTAAAACTAACTGGCCTGTAATTTCCCGGGTCCTCTTTTTGTCCCTTTTTGAAGATAGGGACCACATTGGCCCAATGTATCAGATGTGATACAAAAAACTTTCTTCTGTTACCTCTCCCTTACTTCTCTCTTTTATGCTTCTATAAGTATAGCTATAAAACCACCGCCTGAATCCATTTTATACTGCATCTAATGAATAGCAGAAAGGAAGACTATTTGGGAAAAAAGTATATTCAGAATATTGTTTTCAATTTTCATCTATGCATACTTTCCAATTATAGCAACTTAGCCTAGACTACTGTATTTAAATCTTCTACCTCCTGTTCATAGAGACAGGGGGGTTTCTTCCTTGTTTGGTTGTATATTTTTCTTTCCAACACAAGATAGCATTGAGAGAAAAAGCTTCGGTATATTCAAAACACATACACTTTCTTAAAACTAAAGAAACAGATTTGAACGTTCTCAGCATTTAAATGTTTATATAATGATAAAGTCTACATTAACTTATTTTTGGAGAAGAGCTACTGCCTTTAAAAAAAGCTTGTTTTAATCAATGTGAAATGAAGCGACTATCATTTATACTGAAACACTTCCACTTTGAATGAAATAAACTATCTGAAAAATATTTAAGCAGTTCAATATTTGCTGAGTGTGCAGCTAGTCAAATGGAGAACACTGCAAATGTGTTAGTATTCAGACAGCTTCTAGTTGCAAAAGAAATTCAGATTAGATATTGCTATACAGAAATTGATTGCTGGTAGGTATTCAATCAGAAAAAGTGGTTCTTTTAAATATTACAATCACATGTTACAGTACATCACTCGTGTCAAGTTAAATTTAATCATATCAGCACACTTAAAGAAAAATCCTGAATACCTACTCATAACCCCATGCCAGGAGGGACTATATGAGACTTTATGAAGCTTTTCCCTTATATTTAATATTCAAGTGACTGTACAGAACAATTTTGATGTGCTATATATCGCATAACTAATCTATTCCATTGTCCTTTTAATGCATGCCTGGCATGCCTGACCTAATAGTTAAATCAGAATGTGCACTCACGATTACTTCTGTTCTTCTGGGCTAGATAGAGACATCCAAAAAGCTGGAGATGGATTTGATCTGAGTTATGCAGTTTTCTATAAGCAATGTACTTTAGATTGGTAACGAGTAGAACATATATTCACCCTTGGGGCAGGGTCGCAAATCTTAGACCGGGTTCTGTCATTTTTAAACCAGTGTGTATGTGCCAAACTTCTGTTCTGTTATGGGTATAGACTGGTTTCCAATCACCTATACTGGTAAAATATAATGTCTGTTCCTGGCTCTGAAGACTAGAGAGGCTGAATTTGCTTAAATGAGAAATAGATATAATCAGGGTTATGCTAAGTCCCTGGGGGGTGGGAGGGAAGGTAGTGTAAAGCAAGGTCAACACCTTTCTCCTAATTAAAATTTCTTACCAAAAGAACAGAGATGTATATGCTCACTAATTCCCACCAATTCTCAATGCTACACTTGGCTATCTGAAGAGGATGTACTCTGTTGCTTGCCAGAACAGCTGAAATTTGTGTATTGTGATACCACAATGTGAGTGTGTTCTGTGAGTTTACAATTTATTTTTTTCTTCCTGGAGGAAACAGCCTTGCCTGAACAGTAAAACTTCTTACTTTACTTCCTATATTTTACAGAACGATGTGTCAAAAGTCATACCTGCACACACTTTTTTGACGGTTTTCTCTGAAGGAAAAAAGGTCTGCTTGTTCTCCTTATTTAAATCAGTAATGCTTAACCAGGGGGCTAGAACACCCTTTAAAGGGTGCCGTGGGATGCTGTGCAATATTAGGATTTTTTGGTGTGTAAATACCTACACATGATTCACAAGATAAATCCAGAGATTTTAAATAAGAATCCAGAGTGTCAAAAACATTCAGACCTGTTATGGTTTTTTTGCAGTTCCTTGAAACATAAAAAATTGCTTTATTATTTTTCCTTAATTAAAAAAAAAAAAAGAGTAAAAGCTAAGAGCCAGCATTTTCTGAGTGTCTGTAGTCTATCAAGGGGTGCCTTGCATCTAACCAGGTTGATTTAGAAAAAATAGAAGTTTAAGCAAGGAGTATGTTGAGTAAGTTTACAGGGAAACTCAAAGTTTCATAACCTCCACTGATTATTTTTTAGGTTCTGGGCTACCAGAAGTGAATGAAATCAAGGGGGCATGAAGACCAATCCTACCTATGATGAGCAGCTGTAGTTGGACAGTGGCATAAGTGTTATTCTTCAAGGTAGACCTAACCCAAGAATCACTTTAACTGGGTATAAAATCTATGTGGGCAGAACAACCATAGAAAAGGCAGATTTCAGAGTACAGCCTTACAAATCAGAACTTAGTCTCAACAAATGTGTTCATCTTTGTCTGAGGAGCCTTTCACTGGCTTCTCTTCCTACATTGCTATGCCTGTTTCCTCTAATTTCATCTTGTACCCACCTCTGTCTCTCCAAACAGTTCAAAATTAGTCCCTCCTAATTACTTCTTTTTTTGTTTACTTTTTCATAGCACACCTTACAAATCTGATTCACTACAATCTTATGTAGTGCGTGCAAAGTACGTGTAAAATGGTATCAAACTGGAACATCAGCATTCTACATCCACAAGTACAGAAAGCCACACAAAGTTCAAAGCAATGGGGAACCTTCTTACAGCTTTATTTGAGCTATACTTGACTTAGCAGCAGATCACAAGGAGTCTTAGATTCAAAGAGTCTCGATCTACTTTTGCATTTCATTTTTCTTAACAAAAAACAGCTTTTAAATCTTCCCTTAAGTCATACAAGTCAGACATATAAATGGTCATTGCTTTCAGAAGGCAACGTGGCCTCGTCTTTTATAAAGTTTATTTTTTTATATTCCTGCCTTCACCTTGAGTGTCTAATTGCTTGTTAGACTAAAATTCCCAACACAGTTACATTGTAAATTATTTGTGGCAGAGACCTTCAGCATGTGTGGTTGGTGTAATTTAGAACAGATTTCCACTTGATCTATTTACCATGACTTCCATTTTGGCTTCTAATTGGCCCAGGATCAGAGCATGGAAACATAATGTATACATTGGCATAACTGAGTATACAATTCATCTATTTCTTAGCTTAGAATCATATAGAATCACAGAAAGTTAGGGTTGGAAGGGAACTCAGGAGGTCATCTAGTCCAAAGCAGGACCATCAGTGAGCCCTTGGGTGCAGCATCCCACCCCTTGCATGGCTCACATTGTGTTTCTGTGACAACAAGACCTTGAGCCTGGGGCCCATGTGCTAGGGGCTGGATATATGGGTCACAAGAGGGAAGTCATTTGGGGACCATGCGAGTTGTCCAAGGTCAGGGAGCGTCAGATGCAGGAAGAGCTCTGGGCTACACTGAGGACCCCTTTAGCACACTGGGGTCCTGCTGCTGCCATGTGGGAAGTTTCTCGCACACGGGGAGGAGAGACAGTGAGCGAGTGTGGGTCTGTCTGTCCCGTGATCTGCAAACACAGGCCCAGCCAGTCTCAAAGCTGGCTTTGTAGCGAGGGCTTGGCCATGCCTCTGTGCTTGAGGTGCCCACAGTGCTACCAGCTCCCACTTGAGGGCACAGAAACCATTTTGGGAAGAGGATGCTGAGCTCAGGGAGGTGCCAGCTCCTGCCAGTGTGTCCCAGCTGCCTGCGCCCAGGAACCGCAGGGACCAGCACCCTATTCCAGGTGTCCCAGAACCATGTGCCCTCCCCAGGCTGGGTGGGGGCTGGAGGGAGCAGGTGGCACATGCCATGTCTCTGGGCTCAAGTAGAGCCCCACACGGTGGTGCATGGGGGTCAGGGGGTGGCTTCTCCTCCCCATGCAGGGGTATGGGGCACCAGCATCCCAGGTTGCTGCCTTCCAGCTGGCACCAAGCAGCCTTGAATCCCAGGGCCTCCCTGGCTATAATGCACAGGAGCATCCAGGTGACACTGGGATGCCCCAGCCCCTTCCCTCCATGTCCTGTCCCAAACTGCAGGGTGCTAAGCTGGGATCCTATGACCCCAGCTGACTTCCTGCCCCTGGGGCAGCAGGCTAGACTCGATGATCTTCCAAGGTCCCTTCCATCCCTAATGTCTATGAAATCTCCAACCAGATCAGCCCAGCCAAGGCTTTGGCAAGCTTGTTCTTAAAAACTTCCAAAGATGGAGATTCCACAACCTCTCTGGGTATGCCTCTCTGGGTATACTAGGGTGTTTCACTACCCTAGTAGTGACTTTTTATCCTAATATCTAACCTAATCCTCCCTTTCTGCAATTTGAGACCACTGATCCTTGTTCTGTCATCTGCCACTCCTGAGAACAGTCTAGCTGGATCTGAAACCCTCAAAGGATAGAGATTTCTTTGGGTAAACTGTTCCAGTGCTTTACTACCCTCCTCATGAGAAAGTTCTTCCTAATATCTAGCCTAAATGTCCCTTGCTCCAACTTTCATTAGTCCTTGTTCTATCATCTGACACCACTGAGAACAATCTAGCTCCATCTTCCTTGAAACCACCCTTCAGGTAGTTGAAGGCTCCTATTAAACCTTCACCACCACCACCCCCAGCTTCTTCAAGGTATTGAATATATTAATTGCACTTGCAAACAATAACAAAGGTATTTGTTTGTTCTCACTTTAATGGTTTTGATTTAGTTTCCTGTGGATGTATTAAGATTTTGTTTTAAATATTTTTTTTCAAAGTACAGGACTATATCTGCTACTATTGTATTGCTGGTTGCAATTATAAAAAGTGATACTAAGGCAAAAATGAGGGATATTTTAAGTGAAGGAATTCTGAGATGCTGGAGTCCACAGAAAAACAGGTCATTAATGGATTAAGTGCCACCAATTAACGATGAGAATATATGAACAAAATCTTGCTTTGGTATAGTATATATAATTTCTTTCTTTCTTTTTTTTTTATTAAGAAGAACAGTCAGTTGGCCCTTTTGACACAAACTGGCAGTGTAAAAATTACCAGCTGAATTTTTCAAGGTATTATCCTAAGTTCATTTTCATGACAGAAATAGAAAATTGAGCTAAAAGACCTTATTCAGGGCCTGTCACATACTTTGGAAGCAAGCAAATTTATAACTTTATCAAATCACTGATGCAACACTCTCTCAACTGATAGACTATTATTTCTACATTCTACGCTACTTTATGCACAGCACTGTGGTAAGAATATCCTGAATTCACATTTCTTGCCTAATCTCTGCCATTTTGGACAATTCAATAGATCTCTTTCCATTTCAATTTCTCAAGTCCATAAAATGAGAATGATAATGCGTCTGTCACTACCAGGGAACATTAGAAGTTTGGTTAATGCCTTCAATTTTCTGAAGAGAATTGAACCGGAAAGTTGCTCCAGTTTACTTTTACTTGTTTTAAAAGCCAGGCAAGTTAAATTAGTGTAAAGATGGTTACACTGGTTCAGTTTAAACCAGCTCCCAAACCAACTTAAACTAACCCAAAATAATAAGATTTAAGCTGAACTGAAAGAGCTTTAACTTTCATCTTGTGCATCTTTTTAACCAAATTATTTTAAAATTATACCTTTTGTTAAATAAGGTCCTAGTCACGAGAGCATCTTGTAAGGCAGTGATTCTCAACCTTTGTAGACTCAAGGGACCCCCTCCCCAACTTTTCACCTCATTTAAAAAATAATGTAAATATATTGTGAATACTATAAACATAAAGGCGTTGTTTATCAATTGTTTATTAATTGATTAGATCTTTATATTGGGCATATTCACCCTACTGCCATTGCTGCTGCTACCAGATGGAGCTGCACTGGACACCTCCTGCAGAGCCACACTGCAAAGCAACTGTGGCAGGAATGTACCCTCTTGATGCAACCCTTCCTGGTCTGACCATGCACTGTATCTCTGAGGAACAGAGGCATGCAGGACAGGTGAGTGTCCCGCTCACCTCATCTTCAGGAGAGGCATTGGAGCTGAACTTAGAAGAAGCTATTGCAGAAACATGTACTATCTGCATTACATTATCAGGCAGAAGCATATTTTTGCTGCAGCTCTTCCTGGTTTGGCTCCAACAAGCCTCCTTAACATGGAGATAAGTGGGCAGTTCTACCCGGTGGCAGTGACATCCATCTCCAGGTTGCTACCCCCATGGGGTGGAACTGACCCACACACATTGCTTTTCAGAAGGCACGTGGAACCTGACTGCTATGCACCTGCAGCAGAGGCAGTGCATCTGACTGCATTATATTATGCAGGCTATAATTTAATGCAGTCAGATGCACCACACCTCTGATGTAGCACCTTCTCAGTTGGACTCCATGTGCCTCCAGAAAATCAAGTGAGGAGCAATTTCACCCTTTGAGTGAAAACTAAGAGCTGGCATTTTCTGAGAGATGCCTTGTGTCTAACAAGGGGGTGCCTTGAGTCTGAAAAGGTTGAAAACCATTGAGTTAGAGACTAACTCCTATTTGAAAAAAGCAACTCACATGGAGACTAGCTTTTGCATATGTTGTCAGGAATATAAAGATTTAGGCCATAAACATGAAAGAATCTGTAACAGAGGTAAGATACTTCTGGCTGTCCAAACATGTCTAGCATATGTTTTTGGCAGGCTGAATTTTCATTAGACTGCGCATTAATGGGTATCATCTCCAATTGACATTCAAGTCATTTACATGGTTAACTCTCATTAAAGTTAATTCCTGAACATCAATGGCAGAAGAGATATCAAAGTTCATAAATAATAATCTTGGACTGATCTCTTTTTTCTACCATCTAAGACAAAAGACTCCATTACTTCCCAGCAAATTTAATTCCAAGTGATCATCTCTGACATGCAGGACTGCCAGACTATGTAACTTGTAAATCTCTTTGGTAAAAGCACTGAAACAATGGCAGATTTTTCAAGACGGGCAAGATGCAGCTACAAAAATCTGGAGTTGTACCTTTACTGGCAGTACCTCAAATGGTGAAGTCATTTTCCCCATAGAACTGCTTTACTAGAGGCTGAACCTTAATGTGTTCCAAACTTTTTGTAACCCATTTCCAATTGCCAAAATGCTGAAAGAATTTGGGACACACTTGATACTTTTGAATAGATTCTCTGCACAAGGCTGAATATGATCATCCAAGAGTTGATTACTATTCTTCAAAGATACATATCTGAACTGATTACTCCTTTTTATTTCACACACCAGTGAACTTGTTACACCTTTAAAGCTCTAAGTTATCGTACCAGGTATGGACATTAAGACATGTAGAGTTACTCAAATAATTTATGAATAGTTTACACTAGAATGCTTACTATATGGCTATACTGAATTAAGTATTGAGAGATATATTCTATCAACGTGTTTATTTAGTTCAATAGAAGACTACTGGAAAAAAAAGCAGAAGTGGAACGATGGCTTGAAATACCATGAGTGTCATTTACTGACACTTAGTGGACAATGCAAGAGCATTTTCATATTCTTTCTGGTACCCTGCTAAGCTTACCAGACTCATTATAAAAGGAAGAATCGCACTTGTGAAATTAAAATAATGCAGATCCCCTTTAGATCACACTCCCTCCAGCAGAGAGAGACTGGAGGTGGGAGGCTGAGAGGAATGATGGGATTCCTTTTAGATCACACTGCCTCCAGCAGAGGGAAGCCAACTTAACAGAAGAGACTGGGATGGGACTAGGTACAAACATTCAAAAAGCCAGAGATGGAACTGATGTAAGCTACATGCTTTTTCTGTTAATGGTGTAGTTTAGATTGATAGCAAAAGAACACACATTCATCCTTTAGTGGGGGGCAAATCTTAAACTAGGTTCCACCATCTTCAAACCAGTCTGTGTGTGCTGAACTCCTGCTCTGTTAGGGGTATAGACCAGTTTCCAATCACTTATAAAAGTATAATGTCTATACCTGGCCCAGAAGTTAGAAGTGACTGGGAAAGGGACAACTGACAAACTAAAAGTAAGCCCTTAGGCAAGGTCTATATACAGACAAGCATATGGACTATTATAAAATCTTTCACTTTTGTTACACTTTTTCCTACGGTTTAGAACAGAGTCCAGCAAACTTTTGCTGCTGCACCCCACTGTCTGCAACCCAGATCTTTTTGTGGCCTGCAAATCTTTGCCCCTGGAGCACCCGGGCCACATGCACTTATCCTCACTACCAATTCAAGTGGCGAAGAGTAATGGCATGGATGAAATTTGGCAACACTGTAGGAACAGAGCAGGTAGTCACTCAGCAGCTGCTGCAAAAGTAGTAAGTGGTATGAGCCAGGCAGCAGAAGCCTTGGGTCACCCCCTATGTTGCCTGAGCTCCAGCATACTGGGGATCCCATGAGCTTCTGCTGGCTAGATCCAATCTCTTCACAGTCTAAATTCAGCCCAGAGGCTATAGGTTGCTGATGCCTGGTTTAGATCAAATAATACTTTGGCTGAAGAAAGCTTTCCAGGGACTATATTTACTTGCTCCCCACAAGAATACTCACAAGAGCTAATCCCACTAAGACCTTAGCTAAAAGTAGATAAATCATGTAATTCTGCCACAGGAGATATAAAGGCAAGTGACCTGACAGGGCAGGTCCCCATGTGTAGAGGTGTGTGGTTTGTGTCACCACAAGCTACATATGAGGAATATGGAAACACGTACCACACTGCAAATGTGGTGGCAACATTTGCTACTGAGAAATCCTGGTAACAAAAAAACCCCAAACCCAAAACAAAACAGGGGAGAAAGGCAGCACAGAGAAGGCGTCAGTAGTGTGCACCAGAGCAAACGAAAGGTTGGCTGTCTAGAGCAACGCTCTGGTTGCTGATCGGGATCCATGCTGCTGGATCCGAACCCCTACTGCACCAGGACACCAGGTAACACTGCTGGGACCAGCCTCCCTACTCCTACCCTACCCAGGACAATTTGCTGCACACCAGAGCACATGTGCAAGAGTATGCGATGGGGCACAAAGCAGCAGCACAAATTTGGAGACCCCTCCACAGAGTGCAGAATCCATGTGTTAAGGATTTCTATGTTGGACATGAAACCATATATCAATATTGGACCGTTACAAAGTGAATTTAAGAAAACCAGTCTTCCATTATTTTTAGAAGACAGCAGTTCTAAATGTGCCATAACCAAATAATTTATTTTCTCTTATGAGGTAAAAATGCAGCTCTGTTTTATACCTGAAGACCATTTTCTGAAGACTGTCTTAAGCTAGCTGAGATACTCATTTGCACAGAACTCCTACGTTCTCAGGAAGCAGAGAAATCTTGATTTCAAAATAGGAGTCACAAATTTTATCATGGCAAGGAAAACCTGTTAGTGATGAAAGGGCTACTTACCATTGTTACCAACATGCTTTTACAAAATGCTCACTGTTGTCGAACAGTGAACAACATTATACAGCTTTCAAAAGGAGCAAAAAGAAACCAGAGAAATGACAGGACCTATTATTTTGGTTTTAGATTATTTTGGGCATGTCATTGATACATGCTACTCTAGCAGAAAAAAGCCTAGCCTCCTATAATAATTTTGAACCACTTACAACAGAGATTTTTCTGTAGGGTAACTACAGTAAAGGCTCAATGTACCGCCAGTCAAACAGACTGACAGCATCAGAAAGTTGCACAGTCCGACTATGAACCACTTGGTCCCAAATCAGATACTGCTGTGCTATTCCTGAAGTTTTAAGACACACTTAGACAGTGTGTCATTCTTTTTGGTAATGAGGAAAGCATCTGTCTTTAAGGAGGAGAAGCCAAATGGAAAATTCCTGCCAATTTATTCTGGCTCCAGGTGCCAAAGAAAGCCCTGAAGCCTTCCATTATAGGAAGCCTGCAGTCTAACCACATGGCACGAACACTCTCAAACAATAATTGGGATATGAATAAAGAAAGAGAAGGGTGGGAAAACATATCTTCAAAACACAAGCAGGCAAAGATGTTAGGGTCACTAACTTTCAAACCACCCACTATAAACCGGTTACTTAATAGACTGTTTCTGTTTAAGAGCAAGGAGAGCTCTTCACCCTACCTCCATCCCATTACCACATTAGCCTGTATTAACCGTGAGCTCTCATCTGGTAATACACAGCACCTCTGCCTGTGGGTATTAACACACGATGCAAATGAAGATGTAAAGAGGAATCAGCTCATCAATCACAATCACAGAGGGACACTGAGCAAGGCAAAAGGATTAGCACTTCAGCTCTGCTCAGGTCTTCCCTATCACCACTCTACTTTAATTAAACACCACCTCAAGTGCTTTATTATTACTGAAAAGCTCTGTGTTGAAGGCCAGCATTCTGTAATCTAAGTGCTGAAGCTAATTAGAAAAAGAGTAGGAAAAAAATGTTCATTAAAATGGTGGGATTCTCCTAACAGAAATGGTCTATACTTTTGGAACAAAGATTTGTCTTTCTGTAGGTTTAGAACAGGAGGCCATTTATACCTGGCACGGGGGCTTAATTCTCCCTAAATTGAAGCAGTGTTTTTTTAAAACCACTGCTTCAGTCTAGGGTGAAGTAAACCCCGGTGCTATGCACACTCATGCTGGAACCTGATCCTTACCTGCCTCTCCAGCAGTGGGGAGAGCAAGCTACTGGCAGCAGAGAGGTCCCTGAGCTGTGGGGGAGCAGGGCGGGGTGTAGCTGGTGCCTCCCTCCCCGGCAGTGGTGGACCCTCCACAGGTAGCTCCCACCCTCAGGCACCCAGCTTGGGCAGTCCCAGGCATTACCGCAGCTGTAGAGGGAAGCACCAGGCCCCCGTGCAGCTCAGGCAGGCCAGCAGGCAGGCTTGGGGAGGGGTTGGGAGGCAGGGGAAGGTGGACATCAAGCTCACAACTTTTTTTTTTTCTACCTTCTGTGGAGCCTGCCTTCCCAGACTGCTGCTGGGCTGCCTGCACAGCCCTTGCGCCTCGCGGGGCCCGATGCTTCCCTCCATAGCTGTAGGGTAGAAAACTAAAATTCCTTGGACGTGTTCTACTTTGCAGCACACCAAAGTCGTTTGCTACATCCCAAAGTCATTTAAGGCACCTTATGCCACCTAATGTGTTACAGCAGCTGAATTAACGTGTGATACACCATCGAATGTGCGAACAGCAATGCCATTAAAGCAGTGCAAAAGGCATTTATGTTGCTTTAAACCTTCTTTAAAGTGTCGTCTACGAACACCCATAGAAACCAGCCCTTTTGGCAAGCATGCCACAGATTAGTCGTGCACCATCCCACTTAGCCACTCTAGTCCCTTTCCCCTGTGCAATCTGCTGTTGTACTTTCTGCTCCTTGCCCTTCACTCCCTGCCTGATCTGCTGCTCTGCCTTCTGTTTCCTGCCATTCTGTCACTATTCTGCATATCCCCTCCCTGATCTGCCCTGTGCCACACACGCAGACTTATTGTGCTACTTAAGGCACATATACCACAGATCAGGCACTTGTGATTTAAAAAAAAATATGTTAAACAGCCTTCATTAAGCTCCAATCTTTTACTTTGAACTGCAGGCATGCCATGGTCGTTCATATGCAAGGTTGAATTTAAATATAGCTCCTGAACCATTGTTCAGATTTCACAGTTTGGTAGTTCAAGGGTGTCTAACAAAAGCATTTCCCCCTTCTATAACATAAATTGATTCTTTTTATTTAAAAAATTAACATATAGGGTGATTTCAGAGATAAAGCTGGTTCCTAATACCATGCAATATTTATGGCAAGGTTATTAACAAAATAAACAAACCAAATAAACCTAAAATCAAAACACGTAACAAAATGTAATGATAGGCTAAAAATCCTGGCAATACAGAACAAATAACCTTTACAGAGACATTTACAATTTAGACCAACACAGTGTATATATAAGCTAGTTTTCTCCTTCACTTGCCTGCCAAGTGACCAGACTTCAGGCTTTTGTGGCTCCCCTGCAAGAGTTGATGATATCACTAACACCTAAAACAGAGCAGTGGAGGCTAGCTACACTGTGGTCATTAGAATCCAGGGACACACAGTACCTTGAACTGAAGTGAAAACATAATTGCTTTACAACATTTTAGTCTTAAAATGAAAATATATATACATCATACTCTGCTGAACTGTAATTCACTTCTCTGCAGAGGGTCAACACAAACCCATGTCCCACTGGAGTGTCATTTAGCTAACTGGGGTCAGGCCTCACTGTGAACCTTTGTGCATAGGGTTGAATATAAATCTCTCCAATTTGGGATCTTGTCCATCACAAACAATACCTTGAGGTACCTAAAGCCTAGTAAAAGATTTTAAAGAAATTGAATAGGTTGTTATCCTAGGGATGGTCTGCTAATTTAAGCAACTCTTAGTCTTGTCACTTTTAATGATGCCTGCGCTGTCACCATAAACTCAAATTTCATTTAGACATAAATTTGGTAAAGTTGGCCACTAATAAAGTTAAGACCAATGGAAATGTTATATCTCATTACAATAAAACAAATATTTTATAACAAATAGTTATCACCTTGCAATACCTGAGATTTAAGCTTTATAGCACTGAGAACCTCATGTGAGTTTCATAATTTACATTATTAATGAGAACAAGAAGTAAATAAATATAATACACAATTAAATTAGAACAAAATCACAGTTTTTAAGCTATATTATTTTGGTTAAACCACAGTTGACTTTGTAAGGTGTTTTAATGTTGTCTGTAGATTTTTGTTGAAGATTTTAGATAGCAGTTTTAATTTGGTGCACTGATGTAAGATCTTTTATGTTTGTTTATAAAAACAAGAATTTCGATTATATACTTGTATATATGAAAACAATGTCTCAATGCATGTAAATATTTAATTTATCTGAAAGAAGATACTAACAAACCACATAAACACTTTACTTACATTATGTCATATTTACCCAAATCCAAGATGACTTGAAATTTAAGACAACCCCAGAAAAATTAAATTCTATATCATGAATATTATACATGTATTATCATTTCCAAGTATATAATCTAATTATTTCAGGGTCATATTAACTTCACACCCTCCACCTTTGCAGTGGGGAAAGCAGCAGCTTGCCGTGCCATGTTTCTCCTTCATACCACATGATTTCCCCTATGCTAGGCCCTTCCTCCCCCAACATCCAATTATCTCCCCCAGGTTAGGGCTGGAGTCAGAAATACCTAGATCATACGCAAATCTAAGGTGAGTTTCCCCTTCTTCCCGCCCCATGCTGGGGGCAGGAGCGACCTCATTTTGGATTCAAGTAAAATGGTACACTTGTAGGTGAAGAATTTCAACTTTAGTTTATATACAGCCAGCATTGGATGGAACAGAGCAAACATTTACAGAATACAGTAGCTTTCTAGCCAAGAGTTTCTCAGGATGTCAAAAAAGTGCAATATATACCTGACACTGCATTGGGAGGAAAGAGCACAGTTACTCACATTTGAAAATGGCCAAGAGGCTGGGCTTGCATTTCAACTTAAAAAAAAAAAATAACAAAGAGCCATAAAATTGTCAGATTGTAATTTTTTAATGGAGTCAATGGACAATTTGTAACTCTTTGTACTGCAGCATGAACAAGGGTTCTTATCTCCTGTGTAACTATTTTAATGCACATTCACTGGGGCCTTATAAATCTTTTCAAAAGCCTGATCCTGCAAGCACTTACACACGTGAGTGACTACACTGTCCCAGAGCAAAACAAAAATGAGTAATTTTATGGGTATATAGGTCTCACATTACCATCACCATTTATCCTACACACTAGATATGCCTCTGGTATTCCACTTACCACACCTGATCCATCAGAGTTTATAAAATCTGATGAGATAACAGCCTTTAGTGATACAACTGCTCATAATTAAAGTGAGCTGGAGATGTATAACAGTTCGGTTCAAGTGCATTCCATAATGTGTGTCAGGGCTTAGCCCGGCCTCCCACCCCCTCCCAATCCTCCTGGCCATTTTCCTTTTGTTACGTTTATGCAATAAACCTAATGCCATACTTTTATATCATATAAATATATACATGTTAAGTGAGAGGTTGTGGATTAATTTACCCATTCAGGGTTCCACCTGGTAAAGTACAGATTGATTTTGGTTTGAACAAAGCTTCAATAAAAAAAAAGCCTTAGCAAGTGCATTCAACTAAAATATGTAAGTCATACCAAAATATAAAATACCATGCAAATAAATAAAAATAAATAAATAAAAGCAGATAGTGAAATGGACCTACATAAATCTCGCAAATCAAGCAATCAGAAATAAATCTTAATACTTGTCCCAATGTAGATCTGATAACAGTATATGAATGAAATGAGATATCTTGAATCAGTAAGATTAAAGCTTTTATATCCTTTTGACGTCAATGGGACAACCTGCATGCCTAAATTTATGCATATACCTTGGTGAACATGGATTATATGAACACAATAGGATTTTTCTGTATTATATTGGATACATATGTGATATTCTTACAAGGGTAGATGGCGTCAAATGTTAGGGCCCACTTTATTACCATTCAAGGCCATATGGGTTTGTGACTGACTTTAAAAAGAGGAGGATTAATAAATGAGGCCCCTGACAGACATTCAGCTAAAGGTACGAGGGGATCTGATGTCGAATCCCAACAATCGTGTTTTCTGCCATGCCATGTGTACATAGCAGGACGTGTCACCGTGGAATCTCACATCAAATCCCACCACACCATACTGCTGGTGCAGGGGAGCCCAATCTCAGGCTTTGTTGCACCAGTAGCTTGGCTCCTAGCTGCAAGAGTGCATCGTGCACTCCTGCAGCTGGGAGCCCCATCAGCTGATCCGACTTTCCAGCCAGGGGAGCGCATGACACAGTCCCACAGGTGGGAGCCCTGATTAGCTGAGGGGGACTCCCAGCCTCTAAAGCACATGGGAGTCTCAAAAGGGTTCTGTGTTTCCAGAGGCTGGGCACTGACCACACCTTCAATTAAAGGCATGATAGAAACCAGCCAGAAAGTTATTATGCATATTTTGCATAATGACTTTGTGGTTCATTCCTTCTTTAATCACACAGTTAACTAACTGAATATATGGCCAAGTCACTACCTATGATGTGCTTACCCAGTTAATTACATCTTAAATGTAACTTCTGTCAGTTAGTGAATTAAGGTCATTTATTTCCCAACTCTACTTACAACTAGAACTTTTCACGTGGCCTGCAACCTTTTTAATTGCCGTAAAAGTTTGCCATTTGTGCTTCATTTTCCTTCCTCCCTATAAACTTATATAACATGAATATATATTTTTAAAATGCCCATCATTTTCCACAATTGGTAGGCAGAATTTTACTTCCTTTTCAATAATCTTGAGGGCTCCATTTGTTTAAAAAAATACTTAGGCATTTCATGCTTTCTGTGCAGAACATCGACTATGTGGGAGTGCCTTATTTGCATAGTGGCATGTAAGTAGGATTTGGAGAAGCACACTGAAGTATATGACAATCAAAAATAGATATGTGGGAAACCTCTTCACTCCAAGGAAGATCTGTGTCCAAGTTTCAGTAACTCATCTATATTGAAGGAATTGATGTACACGATTCTGGACCTTGTAAAGGGCTTTGAGCACTTTAGTTTCTATGGGGTGCCAGAATAATCCTAAGAATAATCTGTCATTCTTTCCAGGATCTGGCACAGCAAAATCAATGAACACTGGAATTTCAATCAATGTCAAGAGTTTGCATGTGATTTTCCCATCTACCGACATGCAAAACAAGTTACAGCTAATCTCTGCCACTGACACACTATCAATTTAATAACATAACCTTCTTTTGATGTAACTTGACTGCAATTATCATTCCAAATACAGTGAACTGATTTGCTAATACCAGTATAGGAGAGAAAACTGAAGCCAAGATGTGAAAGGAAAGAATATCTAGGACAGCTTATAAGGTATGGCATTCATCCTCAATCTGCTACCAGCAACTCATAGAAAAGTTCCTCCAGGTTCCTAAAGGAGGGTTTTAAAATATTCAATATTTTCCAACTGAAACGTCTATTGTTTTAACCTGAAATATGATTAATGATATCAATTCATTGAAACCACTGTATCATCAAACATAACATTGACTTTTCAAGCTATAATAATTTGCAGGCACTTGCACTGTTTCTTCTGGGTTGGGCCACAGAGAATATAGGACATAACTTCAGCTGATACTTTTGACCAGGGTTCACTGACTCTAAAAATACTATCTGCATGTAACATCGTAGAATATATCCTTATGGTAGGTAGCTTCCCCTATTGGATAAGCAATGCATGAGGTCAGCGATAAATGTCCTGGAATCTCATCAGCATGTTAGTATCCAACTTGCAAAGCCACTTCATGTTGTTCTGCTTGCTCCTATCAGGTGTGGGTGAAAAAACCAATGAAATATGTAAAATATAACCAAAAGCATCACTTTGTTGGCCTTGCTTCTAGAATTGTAGAATATAAAATAAAACAAAGACCTGAGCATATATATGTAAGGAACTGTATTCATCTGCTGAGCTTCCTTTAAAACCTCAGACGTGCAAATTTCATAACAGATTTAACAACCTGACTTTAATGAATTGGGAAAATCAAACCCAGTTGCCTTATTATGTAAATGCAGCATTAAAGGCTCCATCCTCAAAGATATTTCTTTTACACTGGTGTACTCAAAAACTGGAGCATCAGACAAATTGTAAAATTCTTTCACTTAATGCAGAAATGAAGAAAAATAGCAAACTATGATGGGGAATTCCTTAGTCCTACTAGATCTGAGAAAATGTTAGCATATGAGCTCATTTTAAAGCTCTCAGCTGGAATTTGGCTTCTTTTTTTATTTAGGGGATTGAGGTTCCACTTTTTAAACATCTGTCATAAGAAGAGAGAACCAAATCTCTCCCCTTCCCCCTGTCCGGTACTGTGCTACTGATACATATTGTTCTATAGCCAATGCACAGATCGTGCAGAGTGCATCACCTTAAATCACTCCTGTTACTGTCAGTATAAGCATTTGGGCCTGGTGGCAATTTTTGTCTTGTTGTCTGCATAAGATAGCGAATGCTGTGGAAAACAGCAAGTCTTCCACTGAAAGCTAATAGGAGAGTCGCACATTCCTAATACTGCCCACAAATGTTCCCATGAGCACTCCCTTGTTTTCAGCAGATGGCTTTGCATTTCCAAGCATGCAACTGAAAGCAAATTAATTCATTAAAGGTGAAACAATGCAAAAGTCACTCTGGAGGACAAGGTAGCACAGATGGCCCTACAGCAGCTAAACATGCGACATATCCAAACGCAAATCTCCAGCCTTCCGCAGACTGTTCCAAGGAACCTCTGATAACATAGAAGATAAAAGGTAGGATGGAGAAGCCTCAGTGGAGAACCTCTACAATCCCAAGAAAATAAGAGAAAATCCTTGTTCTATCAAGATGAGAAAAGAATTGCAAATGAGGCTTTTTATTATGAACTTTATTCATCCTAGTAACAGGACAACATTCCTTACAGCCTTGGGTTTAAAAGAAAAGCTCCCAGAAGAGCACTGAATTTGCACACTGCTGAAAATTATTTTTTATTTGGAACAGCTAAATCTACATTTTTAAATTTAAGAGTAATTATTTTTAGGTACCTAAATCCAGGAGAAATTAATGGAATATTTCCATTACATCTGTAGCACTCTTAAGACTGCCACCTAAAATTAAGTCCAGTCCATCCAGTCTCTGGTGTGCTAAAAGCATCAGTGATCACATCCATGGAAGGTCTTCACTGTCCCCATTCTGGATATGGAGCCTGCAGTATGGAAGTGGGTAGAGCAGGCTGCTCCAATTTTCTGCAGCAGTCTCATGAGTGCTATGGAGACAATGGAGATGTGCCCTAAGTTTCTAAAGCAGCGTTGTGCATCCACACCAGCCATGGAACTTTTAACATGAATTTGTCTATTTAATTTGCTATTAAAGTCATAGCTTGAGAAGCAGGAAGATCTAACAGCCTGACAGAAAGCCATCATGTATTTTAAAAACTAGTTTTTTATTTTAACAATGAGAAAAAGTAATTTTCTATCCTGGAACGCCTGAAATCCCAACACTGAAATCCCAATTTGTGACTTGTTTTAAAATATTAGTAGCATGGTGTAAAAAAAAAAAAGGCACCAAGAAATATACATAGAAAGCACTAATGCTCCTGTTTGCCTTGCTTTTTAATCAGCTTAGTCAGGATAGCATTAATTAGAGTTAAAGGATGATCTGATTTAAACTGACCAGCATAACTGATCTTAATCTGGTCAAGCCACTGTGAACAAGCAACCTAGAGATTAGATTAAACAGCCCAAATGATGTTTAAAAAAGCCAATAAATATAAGCCATCATATAAATCAAAGAGGACAAAAAATAATGTTTATTTTAATCAGATGGCATCAGCCTTTACAATAATGTTTTATGCTACTAAAGAATTTCAGACTCTCTTAAAAAGCTCCTTTATTGTGACTGATTATGGCAAATTGCCATAGGCAGTGCAGATTTAAACATGCAGGGACAGATCCTCATCTGGTTTGAGTTACCAGAGCTGCTCCCTATCTTTCAGTTTGGAAAGTTCAGTATTCTGTTGTTGAGGTCTAGATTTGGCATTTTTAATACAGGGGAAATAACATTAATTTGTTAATAGCTAAACAACAAACAAAGATAACCACTCAATTAGCACATAAAGGCCAAAGGAAAGAAACAGACAGGGCAACAAATAAGTTTGCCGTTCCCTGTTTTTTTTCAGATTTCTCATATGGTTTTCTCTGTTAACTGTCTCTTAAGTCCCATACTGTGTGCACATCTTCTATATTTTTATGTCAAGTATTGAGCTAAAGAAATATCTTCAGTCACAATATCTGACTTGTTGAAGTAGTGTATGGAAAAGAAAGGTCATATACTCAGTCATGTTGTATCTAATTCAAGTAAGAAAAAAATGCTGAGGACTGGTCTGAAGCACAGGGCCAGCAGAATTAAAACAAGCGCCTGTGAACTTGACTTGCATGTAACTGCTGCCATCTTAATAAGGTGAGAGCAGCTTTTGAATCCCAGGCAGATTCAGAAGCTGCAGCCCAGTCCCTGCCATATGGAGACAGCCTGGAATCTGTCAAGTTCACTTAGCAAATTTTATCTTTGGGGAGTCAGTCAGGCAGGCTAGATCGGAATAAACAGAATGCTGTTGAGATCTGGAGGCTAATGCTGGTACAGGCTGGACTACTGAACCAAAAAAATCAGTTTTAAATAAACATGTGCTTGACTAGAAAAATTAGCAATAATTACAGCTGTGTGGGCATAGGAACAACTATCTCTGCATGTTATCGGGCCAGAAAGCTCTATAACCTCTCTGTGGTGAAAGTGAGCCCCACCTAGATCTTCCCCCTGTTCCTTAAATATAAAAATGACCTATCCTTGTATAAGCTATAGAAGGGCAAAGTGGTGCTTGTTTTGAAATCTCATTCATATAACTATATGTACTTTTGCAGTCTTTTTTTTTTGTCAAAACAATGATATAGTGGATAATACCATATGAATATGAATTACATGCAAGACAAAGATGTTTCTTCATACACCAATAAAAGGAGAGAAAAATCTGGGGCCTCCAAATCCATAAAATTCTGTGTTGATGGATAGGGATAAGGTGTTCTTTGCTGAGCTTTTGGAAAGAGCCAGAGTCTTAAAAGTAATCTTCAGCACATGCTTCTGCTGATATTCAGCATAAAAGTCAGGTAAGCCCTAGCCATTTTTATTGCTATCACCTAACTTGCAAAAGACAGGACATTAAGAAACAGCCATTTAAACATTTCTCATATAATTGTACATAATATAAATGTTTCTCAAACTGTGTTCTATGGAGCTCTTTCAGGTCATGATCTACAAAGAGCTGCCAGGTCACTGATCTGTATCCTTATTTTCAGCGGCTAAATCACTATAAAAACAATGTTCAAAACAAGTAAACCAACAAACAAGCAAACAAAACCTCCTTGGGATTTTCCTAATTTTTTTTTCTTCGTAAACAATAACTGAATTTGCCGTGAGATCGTGAACAGGAGGAAAGGTGGCCATGAATGAAAATGGAGGTGGCCAAAGGATGATTTCTCTGCTACTGTTAATACCGGACAATGATGTGGACGTTTTAAAAAGCCTCTATTAAGTAAATTAGATGAGGAGTTTAGTTCTTTTGCTTTCAGGTGGATTAACGAAGTAACATGCTTAACCTTTAATAAGTATACATTTGAACACAATGGAGGAGAATTCCATTTCACGCACAATGTATATGTTCATGTTATGTTCCATGCAGCTATCTGCTAGTATGGTTTCCAAACTACCCATCGTATTGTGTTGAATGGCTTTCTAAACTCTTGAGGTAAATAAGAGTATTGATATTACAGTCTAACTGCTCTTGTGAACTCTTTGAATTATATGTAACACAGCAAATTTGTTTCCATAAAGTTTCATCTGGGGATGCAGAGGTTCAGGTCAGCTACTTATATGGCATTCTGAGAAGTCTTGTCATTAAGCAAAAGTGCTAAAAAAGGCAACCCTAGGACCCATCAGTACAATCAGCAACAAACAATCTAGTCCTCAGTCATAGGAGACTAAGGCTTGGAAACTTCAATTTTTCTAATTCTAAAGGAAGATGTTCTCTCATACTTACTGCATAAAAGAAGAAAAGATGCTCAGATTGCTAGTCAGGATATGTTAAGGGGGAGATTCTGCAATATCTATACAATTGTTTTTCTGCTAGATCTAGTGTGACATGCCCTGACTTTGAAACACCGTGTCCTACAACACAGTCGGAAGGATGCTTAGGTACTTTAACAAGTTAGAGACACGGCCTTATAATAATAAACAGATCCAAGAGCTGAAGGTAAAGCTATCAGCAATAGTTTTTATTAGGTCACAGGAAAACACTGATGATCTCATACACAAACAAACTAAAAATATTATAAATAGAGAGGATTACAGGTTGTAGCTGTGTTGGTCTGCAGGCAAAAGCAATCAGAATTCTTGAGGAGATGAATTTTTTATCAGAACAACTAGATAGTTGCAAAAAAAAAATTATTTGCAAGCTTCTGGGTGCATGCATCCTTCCTCAGGCATAGGAGAGTGCAAAGATTGTAAAATTACTCCCAGGTGGAAATGACATTCATTCTGACATTGAAGCAGCAATCCATGCCACCCCCTTACCCTTCCTCCCTCCCCCTTTGCCAGATTTCATTCCAAGAGGTTCAGCTAGGGCAACTGCAATCACTGGTCCCCTACTGGGACTTTCTACCAATTAAGTAGAGTAGGTTTGAATTGTCACAGAAGCTTGCATAGACTAGGAAAGATTGTGAAGAGAACTGGATTCTTGAATTAACACATGACCTAGATGAAATACCCACATTTACAGCATGTTTTCAAATTCAGTTTTGCTGTTCCCCATAGGATCTGTGCACAGTTCCTTCTATGATATGGACTGCTCAGTTTCAAGCTAAAATGTTAAGATTAATGTTTTAGATTAAGTTCATGTCTTTAATCTCTGAACTAGACTGTCTGTAAGATCTACTGGCCTGCCCAGCAGTCTGAACAAAGGTTCTTTTTAGTATTTACTACAACTGAATCACATATCATCTCTAATGTGAAACACACTACGTCCTTGTTACAGTTCTTTTCCAGTGAAGATGCTTGCCTTTGGCAAACCTTATGTACCTCTCCATCAAAAAAGACTACATACTTATCCTTTCATACAATAGCTTTTACCATGGTGTAATTCATTCTTTTCATATGTTGGCTTTCTTTTCTAAGTAAGAGTATATAATACAATCACACACATTCAGGTGGTTACTTGAACAACAGTGATTATAATGCAGTTAATATGTTAGTCAATATTTAGTATTAAGTTTTTCAGTTTTTATGACAACTTAAATTTACAATGAAAACAGTACACCTCAAAAATGCAAGAATACATGCCATATGGATTTGTGCAAGTACAATAAAAGAAGGATGAAGGAGTGGACTTTTTAATTTCTGGGAATTTTATTTACTTTTGAGTTTTCTTCAAAAATATCTGCATTTGGCCATCATTGAAGTGAGTGTAGTCTGCCTTGTCAAATCATGCATTCCTAATTCATACTTTTAAGAACAAAGAGTGTGTACAGAAGTTGCTTATTTTTTTTCCTATTTAAAGCACTTTATTGCCATAACTTAACAGAAGTGCACAGTTTACAGCACTTTAAAACAGGGTACAGTGCTTTAATTTAACCCTTGTTAAATGAGGTATTACATTTGAAGTACTGTATTTTATAGCAATTTAGCAACCTATGTCACTTTAAATAACTTCCATATGCTAGTCAAATTTCTGATCGGTGAAGAATCTCCAGACGGCTGCGGAGAGCCCCCTGCCTCCTACCCTGGAAACTGCAGGGAGACTCAGAGCCCCGCTCCCCGAATACTGCACTTCTGACATGTTTAAGAGCACTGTAATGTTATAGTGCTATAAATAGTGCATGAGGCACTTCTGTACACACCCAAATATCTTACATAGTATTCAAAAGAAGAAAAAAGAAGGGGAAAAAAAAAACTTTAAATCTAAAGTTTTGATTTTGAGTTTTCCTTGTCCTCTAATATATTTCTGAGCATCAAATTTTAGATTTTAATTTACATTAGTTAAAACAAAGCAAGTTTCATTTGAGTTCCTAACTTTTGCATTTGAAATAGAAGGCTGAGCATGTTATAGATAGAAATAAGACTGTAAATAGCTCCATGTAAAAGCTTAAAGACAACAAACAAAACAAAACAAAAACAAAAACCAAACCCCAACCAAAAAACAAACAAACAAAAACCCCCAAAAACTAAAACCCAAAAGATGAGCCTCTCTATCATTTTGTTCAAAACAGCATGAAATCTTAAAGAACTTTCCAGGAGCAATGGCAATACGTTATCTTAAATTCACTCTAACAATAATAGTAACAACATCTTTCATCCAAAAGTAATGTTATTTTCACTCCATGTAAAGATTTGCAAAAATCACAAACAGATGTTGCAGTCTCCAATGATTATGCCATGATAAGTGTTATGACGAGTGTGTTGGAAAACTGTGACCAGGCATAATGATTAAAATAATACCAAGATGGGTACATAGAGAACAGAACAATTTTTCTACAGCTGTACCATGCATAATCTATTGAGGACCAAACACAGAGCTGTTCACTTCTGTTTGTTTAACTGCTCTGAAATGTATTTGATGTTCAACTTGATGAAATGGGCAAGTAGTTCCTGGCAGTTTGGACAGTCACCATTCATAGACAGTATGATTTTGATGATAATGCTCAGTACTGAGCTGTGTGGTTAACACAAGCAACTGGGATTCGGGACTCCCAGGCTCTGATTGCAGCTCTGCCACAGAGCTTGTAGTGCAAATTACTTAACCTCTATATGCTGCACTTCCTTTCATTTCTAAAATGAGCAAATATATTCAGTACTGTATATTCAGGGTTGTTGTGAAGTTCAACTAATGTTTCTGGATTGCTTTCTGATCCCATGATGGAAGCATTATTGTGATAATGTGTTCGTCTAAAATCAGAGGATTAACTGTAAGAGTAAGATGCTTGTGTGTTTGCTACTATTCACTTACGGTAAGAGATGTACACTTGGACTATAAGTTTATTCTGTGAATATTTTTTTTAGTTCTTGAATGTTTGATTGGTAAGTCCAGAAGTTTATTAACAGGTCAGATGATACTAAAAAGTAAAGATTGCCTGAGGTTACCAAAACCTGCTTGTTCATTGTGACAATCATTGGTTGGAAGTGGATAAATCTTGTACAGGCTAGCAGTGTAATATTACTCTCATTATTATTAATATTGTTATTGTTATTAATAACAACAACAATAATAATGGAATTTAGCTGATGCCAAGGTGATGGTATTAAAACTAAGACATTCTATAAAAACTTATTTTATAGAACCATGTGCAAAAACAGGAATTGTCATTGGGTCTCTATGCCAAAAACTTACTATATTACTATATACTATGAAATAGTTTACTATGACAGAGTTATGACTCCTCTTCCTTGACCAGAGAAAAGACCTTGATAGATAATGGGATTGCTCAACTGTGTTTGGGGAGAGCAGAATTTCTGCAGACCACAAGGTCTTACAAGTATCAGTACCCTTGCAGCACAAGTAATGGAAAAATGAGGATTTTCTGTATCTCTTGCTATGAAAAGAACAGATACTTTTGTGGCTTCTGAATGCTATTGCCACCATTCTGCCATCAAAGCACAGAAGGTATCTTTCCCAATTCCCTTGGATCCACTTTGTGCTGAGCCACATTACTGAGCAGGGATAGAAAAGAATTTGTCCCACAGACTAGTGAATGATGAAGTCATTACCCTAGAGCACTGGCATTGAAAAACACAGGTTCAGGCATTGTGCTAAGTTGTGATGTTCTCTCTTCTAGTACATTTTTCGGCGTACCTGACATTCATGAGAAACCAGTATAGTACATGTCTGTTAATGAAAATGTATAAATTAATTCTGATATCTGTTTTTGAATTTCTGTAAGAGATAAAACTACAACAGACTGATAGATTCTGTAAGCATCTGGTAATAATTTGATACACTCTGTATTATACTAATAATTTGACATCTGAAATTATTTACAAACCAATTGAAAAATAACTAGTAGTAAGATCTATTGCCTTATAATAGTCTAGCATACTGTCATCAATCTACTCATAATGTTTTAAACTGGGCTTGTAGTGTTAATTATAATCTCAGATAAGATTTTATCCTTTTAATTAACTGCAAAAGTGTACATTGTTTAGTGTATTCAGAAAGCAAAGATGGAGATTTTTTCATTGTCTTTTTTCCCTTCACAGCTTCTTCAGTGTGATCTGTCGAATATTTTTGCAGCATATGTTTAATCCTAGGGCTTTCAGATACAGCTTGTTACCCCCTTTCCACTTCAACACAGTTTTGTGATGCATTCTATTTACAAGGCTGAAACTAAACTAGTCTGCTTGAAGAAGGTGAAAAGCTAACAAGCTAGTATGATTTTTTTTCCACCCCCAACTTAGATTGAATCTATGCTGAGCCAGTTCACAGGTTTAGTCTGCTGCAATGGTCTAGAGAAAAGAATTCCGCACAGTACGGTAGGAAGTTTAATGTGCAATGTGTTCTTGCAGATATGGTCAAACATGATGAATAAGGAACATTCCTATTTACTGAACCTGAAATTAAAATAAATATTCTACTAGTAAAAACCATTTCAAACCATAGAAAAAGCTGGTTAAGAAAATCAGAAATGGGGCAAAGATGTTTTCTCATTAAGGTTACCAGTTCAAATGCAAGAAAGTGGTATCAGCACTGTTTGGATGTAGTAATGCTTGATGGCATCTTATATGAAATACCTTGATGCTCTCAGTCCAGGTCCCCTGAAAGGACAGTTATATCTTCTGTACCACAAACCTAGTTTTGCAGTTGGCCCCTCTGATGCCACTCTCAGAAGAGATACTGCAAAACTGGCAAGGAAATATATATAACCTTATTAAATTATCCACTAATCATCATGGTCCGGGTGAACTTTACTGGCTCATTCAAAACCGAGTAGTAGTATATTGGCAGGATTCATTGGGAGAAGGGTCTATATCTCACCTTTAGGGAAGGATGGAGTCAGAACTGGTGCTGCAATCTACTGAGAGATGGAAAGATAGTGGGACCTAAAAATGTGGTGTCCCAACATGAAAGAGATCAATCTAGAGACTGAAAAGATCTTAAGGAGACTGTGTGGAAAGGGAAAGAGGGTCCTGGGCTGCAACTGAACAAGCATGCAGTGATATAAAGTATTCCAGAATTGAAATTTTCATTTAAAAATTAAAATGAAATGTCTAGCTCTTTAGGGTCCAAAGTTAACCTTAAAGATGTAAACTGCAATGGTGCAATGAGATCCACATGACTTAGCAGATAAATCAGAAACAGAATTTCTAGGATGAGTATGAATAGCTAAAAGCATCCCTTTTCAGTACATCAACTCAAAGTTAAGTTTAAGTAATCTCAAACTCAAAGAATTTATACAAGCAGTGGAGTCCTATAGTTTGGAAAGAACTGAGGTAGTGAGTGGAAGCTAGAAGAGTACTAATACCTTTTTTGGTTAACAATGGCAAAAAAGCATGAGTTCATGCCAAGAAACTAACAGGGAGAGACTGTGAGTGTGTGCACACATGTATGCACACACATGCACATGTGTGCACCTATATAATTCAAATTGAATTTTATCCAGAAAGAGATATATGTACAATCGGGGCTTGTAAATATTTTCTGCCTCACATAAAAAAATGATAGCCATTACATGTCAAAATTTCATTTTCATTTTAACAAATAACCCTTAATTTTTAAGATAATTTCCTAATTTATTTTTCTAACCCATATAAACAGGCAAATCAAATATTCTGAGGCCCTCTTCTTCATAAGCACGGAAATAACTTTAAAAAAACAACAGCAAAGTGTGACTCTAATATTCCAGTAGATAACAAATCTATCATAATCAAAGGAAAGTTTATGATACTTTGAATAAAACTCTAATGCAAATAACTGCCCTGAATGCTACAAAAAGAGCATTAGTAAATCTCTTCTTTACTATTTTATTTCAGTAATTATCTGTGTGATTGAAAATGCTTCCAGCTGGGTTTAGTAGTACACGGAGTATAGAATATAAAAGATACACTTTGCCTTAACAACTTTCTGCAGAAGCCTTCTAGGAGAGCTCATTTATGAGAACACTTCAGATGCAGCATTGCTATTTCAGATTTCTACTTTTTTAGATATCTGTTTTGCATGTTTTTTCTTTTTTCCTACTTTAATTGGATGCTCTGTGCCCATTGGGTACAGTGTCACAGGGAAAAAAATCTCTTCAAGAATCCCTTTTTTATGGACATTTACGTGTGCTGACATTTCATTCTGTGCGCTGAAAGAAGCCTATATTCTATTTGATTTGAATTCAATGAATTTGTTTAATTTTGATCATTGTTTTTGATCATCAGTCTTCACCGGAATATAGTTTCTTCTACTGACTGATCCATAGGTGAAATTTACCCCATATGATAGTATGATGAGTATCACATTAAAAATGAATTCCAATGAAAAAACACTTTGAAAGCTAGGAGGTTAAATGCAATCAGAAAATAACTGTGAGGGAAGGCAACCTTCAGTTGATGACTGACACTCATTCTGATGCACACTTTTAATACGCATATTTAGTTTTAAGGTATGTGTTGACTTACTTAAACTGATTATACATAAAAGGAAAATAGATTGATTAATTTTTAAAGGACTTGGTAGCTCACAATCATAACACACACCATTTTGGTTTAGTTTCAAATTTGAAGAAATTCTATATTTAGATTATCCAACCTTTCAAACAAACCTAGACAAATATATTATATTGCATCAGAACCATTAAAAAATCCAAGTCTTGCTATTTCTGTTGAAAATTTAGGCAAAGTTAGCTCTTTTAATCATATTGTTGATTGCCTTAACAATCCACCTGATCTTGGTGTGAACTTCTTTAAAGTGTAACATTTGCAATGATTGCTTGGTTCACTGAAATAGATTTTATACAATATTGCTTGTGTTTGACCTAATTACACCCCGGGAATTATAAAAGGAAAGCGATTGAGAGGCATAGTTTAATGGGATTTATCTTCAGGAGTGGCCATGATGCCCCTGGAGCCCCCTCAGCCCTTATCGATTTTGCTCTTTTGGGCAATCACCCCTTCATTCATCTGTCATGCCTTGATGTATTTATCCTTTAGATACAGGGAGGCTGTCCCAGGGCTTCCCAAGCTTGATCTCATGCTCTTGAGCTCAGCTATCTCCACCCTCCACTTTAAGGGTTTATTATATGGCTCTGGCCACCCCTTTCACCATCCCCAGGCCTGACAGATTATCAATAGTCATTCTGTCACAACATCCCCATGCCTCACTGTTCATTGCTGAGCTGTCTCTCTCTGTCCACATCCAGGTACTTTACCCATCTTGGCTACTCCCAGGTACAGCCCTCTCTACCCACACCCAGGCATGTCACCTATCTGGGCTACTCCTGGGTGCAGCCTTGGGTCCCTGACCCAGATCCTGCCTCTCCTGAGACACTGGGGCCCTGACCCTGACTCTTCCCTTCTCTGGTCTGCGGGTCCCTGACCCTGTCAGTCTCTGACAGTGGCCCTCCCTTGACCTTTGGCCTTTCTTGGGCCCTGGCTCTGCTCCTAGGCCAGTTGAAATCTCCAGGCTCCCTAGCCCCAACAGTCTCTGGCTGTGGCCTCTTCTTGACCTTTGACCTCTCCTAGGCCCTGACCCCACTCATAGGCCAGTTGAAACCACCAGGCTCAATAGCCTTTCCTAGGCTTGCACTTCCTAGGCTACAAGTCACTGATTGCCTCTTGCCCCTTGTGGGATATGGGTACTTGACTCTTCTTCCTCTTATGACCCATCGATAGTTGTGCTGCTCTTTGGCCTTGGCCCCTATCTTTTGGGCCCCAGACCCACTTTGGCCAGTTGAAACCATTTTACTTCCCCTTGTTTCAGTCCCCAGATCCTCAGCTCCCTCACCCCAGCTTATACGTTTGCCAGGAGCCAGGCTGCATGCGTTCTTCACATTTCATCTGCCAGGATCAAACTACTGCCCCAGCTGAGGCTCTGGGCTTATATCTCATAAATTCAGTTGCCTTTTGGGTCATATAACACTTGTTTTTCTCCTGCAGCACCTGTAGACTGCCCCTTCTATAGTCTACCTTCTCAAAGTAGCAGGAGCAACAAGCCTCCTGCTACACATACATTTTATTTTTAAGGGAACTTTTTGAATGAAAAGAATAATTTAACAGGCTATGGTAAGGGTCTGGATTATCCATAATACCTGAATTTAATTTCTATAACTATGCACCCTCAGAAATATATATTACATTCTTGATCTCTCTGAAATGGTGTCAGCACTGAAAGAGTAGAAAGCTGTTGTTGTCAAAAAAGTGAACATGTGCAATAAGGTGTCCCTGAAAACGTGCTACGTCTCACACCATCATTACTACAATATCAAAAATAATAAATCTTTGCACTCAACTTCCATTAGATCCAAACCTTAATTTGTAAAAATTATTAATTTATTGAACTGTCTGACACCTCTGTGATATGTGAACCATTAGGCTATGTGAACCATTAGGTACAGACATTCAAAAAGCGCAAGGTGGAATCAATCTAAATTACACCATTTTCTGTAAGCGGGATACTTTAGGTCAGCGGCAAACAGAAAACACATTCAGCCTCTGGTAAGGGAAGGAACCAAATCTTACTCCAGGTTCTACCATTTTAAGCCAGTCTGTGTGTGCTGAACTTCTGTTCTGTTATGAGTATAGACTGGTTTCAGATCACTGATACCAGTAAACATGCAGTGTCTGTACCTGGCCTTAGAGTCTCATTTGCCAGGGCACCCCCAATAAAACCAGTGCATTACAGCAGAGATAAAACCTAATTTTTGCTGAGCCTACTTAAGCAACTAGTGTTTCACAGGAAAAATGGAAGCACAGAGAGTCTTCTCTGCTTTCCTAAGGTAACAGTCCAAGCTAAGAAAAGCTTTAAAGCAAAATCCACTAGTCCCAACTTTCAGTCACTAATCTGTACTCCAGTACATGGACCCAGATGTCTTTCTTTATTCTAGAGGACAAAATTTGAATCCTGGTAAAATTTAATATTCTCACTACTAAACAGCAGAGGATAATGTCTATAATAATTAAATGCTTGCTTGTTTGTTTAATTTAACAGATTAATTGGTGAAATCAGATACTAAATTTCATTGAAAGCTTTTTCAGTATTTGTATCTTTTCACAGAATAACTCGGAACTGCAAGATAGGAACAAAGGAAGTTATTTGGGGAAAGCAGAACGAGACAAAAAACAAACAAACAATAGATAGACTGTTATCTGTCATCCAAAGGATCTTTCTGTCTAATGGAAAGATACCACCCACATCAACAGCAGAGTTTTGTGTCCCTCAGGATATTTGTAATGCTATCCACAGATATGAAGCACATGCACGTTTCAATAATGGCGTGGTGCTGATTTAATTTAATGTAGACTAGAAAGGATCTCTATATTAAAGTATAACACACTGGTAAGACAATCAATAATGCAGATTTGCTTCAAGGCAAGGCAATAGGATACTCTTCATACTACTCTACAAAGCTCCTGTGGCGGAAAAGCTTTCATAAGATTTTTTTTTTTTTAAATCTCTTATGAAATTGACACTTGACCAGCTCCTAAAGGCACTTCAGGGACACGGGCAATTCTCTTCAGGGATGTGTGCAATTCCCCTCCCACATCCCCATCACTTGAATACAATGGTTTCTTCTAACACTGACACAAATGGACTGTACAATTTTCCGTGATAAAAAGAAACTGAGGAAAATACAATCATGGCTTTTAATTTATGTTCACCATTTCAAACAAGCTTAACTTTCTATATTTTGGATATTTCTTCATTCTAACTTTCATTAAGTTTTAGAAAGGATTTTGCTCCAGTGATATAAGCATGGCACAGATAAATTTTAATTCTGTCTCTGACATTGATTTCCTGTACACCCTTAGGGCAAGTCACTTAACTTCTCCTTGGGGAAATGAGGATTACACTGGTTACTTACATCCCTATCACACGTGTTGAGAGAATTCATATTCATAATGTGCTTTGAATATTTAAATGTTGTTAATTTGATTGCTATTTCAGGTTTATGTTTTCATACACACTCCAAACAGACTACTCCCTAAAGCTCCCCCTCCTCCAGGGAAAGACTCTTTACTTCCACTTTTCAGGGCTACATCTTCCTTCAGTACAGAGTCAATCAGCCAGCAGCATCAAGGACTGGTTCAGGTGTGGCCAGCTTGCAGCACACATGCCGCAAGTGGTACAGGCAGCCTGTGTATGTGGCACATGGCAGACCAGGGAGGGACAGACATTATTAGAGCGGCAGACAGGGCAGAAAGCAGAACTGCAGACTGGGCAGGGGAAAAGGATCAAAGTGGCATGTTGGGAAGAGTGAGGGCATGCCTGCTGAAAAGGCTGGCCCCCCACTGAGCTGGTTTATCAGCCCTGTATTTAAACCTGTTCCAGCTGTAGAGCCAGAGCTAAAAGATTTTACTTTAATCGTATTGGGTAAACTAAGCATAGAGCAGAGAAAGTTACTTTCCAAACATTTATATACATTTTTACCCTGAACATAATCTCTCTTCCAAATCTTGTCTTGACACTTTTCATCAGATACTATCAATTATGTCAAATTTTGGTGTGGTTTTGGGGTTCAGACTTTGATAATACGGCTCTATTTTCCCTGTAGCGAAGCCAAGGGTTATACCCAGCATTTCAGAGTTGAAAGGCTAGTTCAGCAACTCACCATGCTAACTTGTCCCAACTTCCATGAGTTTATAAAAGTACATTTCCTCAATGTGCTATACTGTATGCCTTTTTACTCGGTTTGGATTATACCATGCTTTTCACTGAACAGTGCAAACAAAGAATCTAATAACATTAAATTGGCCGCCAGTATAACTAGTATAAAATAAAAAGACATCAGTTGAATATGAAAATAATTAAAATATGTGGAGCTTCACAGGTAAATCCACTATGTACCTTGTCCCTACTTCTTCCCTAAATGGTCCTTCAATCCTCTACCATCATTATCCTTGCAGGGGATAAAATAAACTGACATGAACTAAAAATGAGCCTACATACCAGCAAGCTACAGCAGTGTTTAACCACTTCTTCAATGAAAGAAGCTTTGATCACTTTCTAGGAAAGAGCTATGACCTGTCCTTTAAAGAGATTAATTTTCTCCTTTGATCTAATGAGTATTGCACTCATTAAAATTGATCCTTTGGTGTTGGTCTGTCTTATTTAATACTTAGTCATAAGGATATTGTACAAATGGGCAAAAATGAATGCTACTCCAAAAATACTACACACTTTATCCTGGTAGCTAGATTCATGAAGTGACTGGAAAATGTGTCATTTAATGGGTTCTGATGTAATGTGAAATATGCACAGACCTGACCATGTGTCTTGGCTGGAAAGAGCCATGCTGGTTTATATTATATGAGATTTGTTCCCTAAGAACTGAAATAAAATTATCAATATTCTACAAACAGTTTTATGAATGGCCTCCAGATAGTAACATTAAAAAAAAAAAAGGATCTGCACAAATTCAAATCAATTCCTAGTATATCTCCCCATATACTTTATATCTATCTAAGAGAATCAGAGAAGATTTAAAAGAAGATTTAACAGGGCACATGAAAACAGTGTTTAATAATACAAATAGCTAATCTTATCCACCAATAACAACATATGCCAGGTGTAGATGAAACAAGGGGAGCGTGTGCATGACACTTCAAAGCAGGCTAAATGCTTTTCCACCACTTCAATGGTGTTGGTGTTTGCATGCCTCAGCAACGTATTGTGCATTAATTCCAGCTGCTGTAGGGAATTTGGTGGCATAATGCACTTTTAATGACTTCGGGTGCAGCAAACTAAAACTCCTTTTAAGGAGGCATGCCCTCACTCTTCCCAACATACCACTTTGATCTTTTTCCTCTGCTGTTCTGCTTTCTGCTTCCTGCCCCGTCTGCCTCTAATAATGTCTATCCCCTCCCTGGTCTGCCATGTGCCACACACACAGGCTGCCTGTACCACTTGTGGCATGTGTGCTGCAAGCTGGCCACACCTGAAACTCCTTTAAGGAGCAAAGAACAGGGCTCCATGCAGCTCCACAGCTCTCCAGGAAGCCTTGCAAGTAGCCTGGCGGCAGCCCAGGAAAAGCAGGGTCCACCCAAGAAAAGCAGCGAGCCTGAACATCTCACCCCCCAGAGCCTGCCTGTCTGAGCTACACAGGGGCCTGGTGCTTCCCTCTGCAGCTACGGTGGTCCCCAGCACCTCCTGAGCTGGGTGCCTATGGGCAGGTGCCACCTGGAGGGGTGCAGCCACCGCTACCGCAGAGGGAAGCACCCCCCCACCACAACCCAGAGACTGCTCCATCCACTGGCAGCTCCCCCTCCCCCTTCCAACCCCCCCACTGGAGATGCAGGTAAGTCAGTGTGGCGTGTGCATGACACAGGGGTTTAATCAGCCTTAAATTGAAGCGGTGTTTTTTTTAAAACCCACCACTTCAATTTAGGGCCCGTTTCATCTACACATGCATTAATTTCTAAGAGCTATGGGTAAGACAAAGCACAAATCATGTTGTATTTAGATTTTCATATCTGTCTATTTTATCTTATTAAAATCGTTTAAGATAAAACAGTAGATTGATTTCTGCCTTATTTTGATTTGAAGCCTAATGTTTAAGTGTGTTTAGAGCTGGGATTTTAGTACTTCCTACTGCAGAACAAAAGTCTTATGTTCAAATTTAAATCTCATGCTGAAAACCTTCAATAAATTTGGGGTTGTCCAGCTACATCTCTGGCCTAAAGACCATACAAAAGTCCTAGTAAAAATGATGCCCTGGGATAGCTTGTATTTTGCCCCCCACCCTGAACCCTTAAGTCAGTGGCACTGTTGCACCCAGAGGCAGAGGCAAGTGGACAGGAGCATGGGGCGCAGTTTCGTGGGGAGGCAGAGTGCCAAGCAGGCACCACTGCTGCTGTGCAAGAGCAAGGTGGGTGGATTGGAGCAGTCACCACCTCACCTGCATGTGCCCAGCCTGGCTCGTCCTGAGCAATAGTTGGAGGCTGGGGGCAGGCTGAGCTGGGCACCACTCTTCCTGCTGGGGACAGGGATCAGCCAGCGTGGGACTGGGGGAGAGCACTGCTATGAATGTGGGCTGTTCACATGTGTGTCCATGTATGCATATGTGTTTGGCATCCCCCCAACCATTGTGCCCTGGATGGTTGCCCATGTCACCTACCCTTAAGGCTGGCTCTGCTCATGTGAATAATTTTTTTAGTATATAAAAGATCATCATATAAATTCATATTCAGACTTTGTTGAATAAAAAACATTTGGATTTACCCCTTCGCTTCCAGCAGGCATTTCTCATAGTCTAATTTCCTGCATCTGATTTTTTAACATTCTACAGTAAGGAAGACTTGTATGTAGATGTCTTTATTATTAAAGAATTCAAGACTCTCCTTACCCAAATGCTTGCACGTGCCTTTTCATGGTTTCAATTCTACCCTTGATTAAATAGCTATGGCCTGTTAAAATTGTATATACTTCTCTGTGTCTCTTTAAGATTAATATACAGGAAATATGAACATATCCATTTTTAAATCTGAAAGGTCCCAGAAGCTGAAGATACCTTCCTTGTTTGGATTTAGGGGCCCCAATCTGTAACTGGAACCTACTTCATGGCTATGGAGACAGAATGCCATATAAAGCTTTTGACATGATGAAAATGCACTGACTAGTATGTAATGAACTGCCAGAATAATTCAAAGTAGTTCAAGGAACGCAGAAAAAGATCTCAGAAGTGACAGCTAAGTGAAGGGTAGCATAAAAATGTGTCTGTCTCCCTATTTTAAGGTTTGTTTTAAGGGTTGTTTCCAATATGAAAACAAATTAAACAGGGAAAAAGACATTTATGCAAACAAACCAACATTCCATTAAAACATTTTCAGCCTAGTTCCTCAGCATGTGAATGTCTAATTGCAGATATACTTTCTCCTTTACCAATTACCTAGCTAAAAAAGTATGGCTGCTAGGCTCACTGTGGAGTGGTCTGAAGGCAAATAGAGGCAGTATGCAAAAGGCTTGTGCAAAGCTTCCAGGCCCGATTTGATTCGAGAGAATCCAAATCATATCAGAGCCCCCTTTAATATCTCCTAATCAGTTTGAAGCCCTCCAAATCAATTCAGAGAAATGTGGGGATTTGGACATAGACACAGCTTTAAATGTTTTTTCTATATACCTCTATAGCAGGTGGCTCATGAATGCTGTGACACTGGGGCACATGGAGTATCCCACAGAAGCACAGGGGCTCCCCAGCACATTTAGCAGCAGACCCAGAAGTGGGCCAGAAGCACTTCTGAGTCCACTAGGGAGCGTGCTGGTCCCCCAGCTCAGCAACTGGTGCCTCCTGGGTCTGGGGGG
>JAGPOW010002067.1:8258552-8269273 GCA_030014935.1 Caiman crocodilus
AACTGCTTCTGGGTTCATTGTCGAGTACAGGGGCCCTGCTTCATGATCATGAGTGCTCCCATGCTCCTGATATGCTCCACCATAACAGCATTCATGAGTTATGCCTGGTACCTTGAGGTATGTAGAAAAAACATTTAAAGCTGTGTCTATGTCCAAATCACTGATTCTCCGAATCAGCATCGAATCTTTAGATTCAATTCAGCTGAATCAAATTGAGGACAGTGATCTGAATCAACTAATCAAATTGCTGTCCCTAATTCGGGCCCAATCTGAACTGAATAGGGGCTATTTCACATACCCGTAGTATGCAAGTGCTTCCCTAACTTTTATTGCATTTGTAAAAAGTAAGTGGGTTCTGTGGCTCAGCTAAATATTACCACTATGCTGAGACAAAAGGGACCATCTGGTACAAAGAGAAGGCTCAAGCATCAAAAGCTTACACTAAGATACTACTCTGATCTTTTTTAGATGGCTAGAAAAAGGTGACTTGCAGGCATACCAAGGCACATGGGATTTACGATCAGTAACCGACTTCATTGAACGTCTGTATTTTTCAGATCTTTTACAAACTTGAGAGGAAGAGGACTTGCAACAGTGCTCTAAACTAAAATGTTTAAGTTTTGTTACAATTTATTACTTCTGAAATGAACTGCTCTGCTCATGGGTAACAATTATATTTTCTAAAACGCGTAGTAAAACTAACTCAACCTTCTCTCAAGGCTTGTCAATTGGTGGTTTTTTGAAGGACAATTATTATTTTTGGTTTGGGTTATTTCATAAGGAGATTTCTAAGTCAATGATGCTCCTCACTCATTCTGGAAATTATTAATTTCCTGGACTATACAGTTATATCATTATATTTACCAAGGCAAACACTGAAGGTGACCTAGATTTTGATGGATGTAGGTGAACTGACAGTGGCCACCCCTTATGCCCAAAACGGATAGAGAGGGAAACAAACAATTTAAATTTATAAATGTAAAAGGCTCTAAATCATATAATAGAGTCAAAGACTCTATTATATGTGAACAACTTATTTCCTATATTCTGCCTATAAACAGCTGATAGTATGACTTTAATATTCCTATCACAACAAGAACAGTTAGTTAATGTGTGGAAAATGCTTTAAAACTGTAAAGTGCTGTGTAAGTGGCAGATATTATTACGCTCCCTAATCTAAATTACTAGGCAATTCTCTTCCATAAAAGGATTTAAATTCTTGATTTTGACTATGATTGCCTCCTCCTGAGGCATGAATACATACCTTCTGATACAGCACAGTTCATCTTGTAAAAGAAGTTACTGATGTGAGGAGATAACTTTCCAAGATCCCTATGCACTATCTGCACGGTAGTGTTGTTGTATTACCCTTTCATTTTGAAAAGCAAGGGACATGGCTTTTGTTAATGTTAAAAGCTATGTGACTAACTCCCTATGCACTAGTTTAAAAAAATGCCAGTAAGAGTTGCAAAATGAGATTCCCTACACCATTAAATGGAAAATCATTCAACCATAAGAAATCAAAAATAGTCGTAAATTTAAAAATAAATTTTAAAAATTTCCTCCAAATTTAAAATTAATCAATAAAATTATAGCAGAATCACAAACTCACTACAGAAGATTACAGCTCTGCTATGTGAAAACAGGATAACGTACTTGAGGCACATAGCCCTTTGCCAAATCATGCTTAGGGATTTATAAATGAATGCCTTGTATCTATGTTTACAACTTTTCAGCAGAGTGCTCAGTGTTTACTCTGGAATTAATCCAGGTCCATAAAATTAGTGATACATCAATATAACAGATGTACTTGAGTGACTATACATTAAAAGGTTATTCACTTTAGTATGAAAATTCAGTAACCAGTTCTAAGTTGACAACCACAATCTGTATCTCATCAGCACAAAGTGTACAGTTATTGTTAAGGGACTGACCGTCCCTAATTTTAAAAGCTTTCTAATTCAACTAACCTAAAAAAAAATCTATACTAATAATTATTATCTTATAAAAGTACGTTCCAAAGTGTTCGCAGAACTCTAGCCATTTTCCGGGTACTAGCTCTATGCTGAGAATAATACATCATTTGACTTGCATCATTATCATTAGTACAGTGCCAGAACTTGGGTGGGGATAGGAAACGGGGAACAAAGACCACTAAGGCTGTGGGTGAACAGAACTGCTACACTGGGCTCCTGCAAAGAGACACCTCAATCTTGCAAACACTTAGAATTAAGGAATTGCAGGAGAAAGTTTCAGCCTTTGTTTTTAATGCCAATGATCATATTTAAGCCATGATCATTGCTACCCGTCTTCTTTTTTAAATTTGCAATTTCTTTATTACCAGTAACTTGATTATGAATATTTATATTTTTGAGGCTGGGGTAAGACATTTTCTCTGCATTTTTATCTGCTTCCACATCTGACCTAGCCAAGATTGCTTTAGAGGAACTGCTCTAAAGTATGTGATTAACTGCATATTAAATACCAGGAATACCATTTGAAGCCCTATTTTAGATCCATCCTAATATTTTGATGGCCTTCATTGTGAAACTTGCCCATTGCTATGGAGGGTCAACAAATCATTTCCTCAGGGTCTGAAGCCAAGAGCATTCAATGAATCACCTGGAGAAAGATGCAGTATTAGGGCTGCAGCCTGCAGAGTACTGAATGTCCACTGGAAGCTTTTAAGACTACCCTTCGCCTTGCATAAGCCAGGCTTTTATGATCCCCTATCATTGTCAGCATAGCCCCTGGCTGCACTTTTATATCAGACCCAGTCTAGAAAGCCTGACATGAAAGTAGACTTCCAATGTTACAGTACATAACATTATGACCAACTTATCCTACCTATTTTCCCTTGCAAAGAGGTATAGGTGGAAACTCTTATGGGTTTCATTAAGTACCTGGTGAGTATACATTAAATTGTTGAATCAAAAATGTCACAGATGAGGCAAATTTATGAGTCACTCAACCCAACTGGAGGTTTTACAAATTGTTAAGTTGTTTGAAATAAACCAAGGGGTAATATTTTAAATTAGACTTTTTTTTTTTAAAGATCACGCTGAAAATTGAGAATACAGAAACTCTAACGCAGACCTATTCATTTCAAAATGATATACATTTGTATTAAATTGTTGAGCTACATTGTTACCCTAAGTATAATATTACTGAAATGCCTTTGCAAAGCCAGCTGGAAACCTTGACATTTCATCCGTATTGTTATTTATATACATATTTACTGCTGCCACCTGCTTGTAACTTGGCTCATATCATAAAGCAGTACAGTTCCCCTGTTTCATTATACTTTGACATTTCACTATAACTACATCGCTGGCCATTTCTCAGTTTCCAATTGCTCTGCAGCCGCTCTTGAATTATATTGCCTTGGTAATAGAATAAAGATCTTTCTCCGTGGTAGTACTAGCCTCTTTTTTTCATACCCAGATGGTACAAATCGCTGCTGGCACATGTAACAATTATAGCACAGCTTCTGCTGCTTAAATGAACCCCCATAAACCCCACAGAGTTAGATTAGATTAGGGAATTGGGAGGTGAGCAGGAGGTCTGGCCAGTGGTCTCAGCTGAAGCAGATAAGTATTTGGTACTGGCTGTATATTGCTGTGATGGAATATACAGCACATTTCTGCAGAAATGATCACTGAGCCTGTTTCTAAAGCAGCAGCAGCAGCAGCAAAGGAAACAAACTGACGAAGTTATTAAGAACATTTTCACAATTACAATCTCAGCCATCTGAAGTAGCTTATGCATAATTTATTTTTATATTAAATATTTTAATATATGGTTAGGGCTTGAAATACAAATATTTCATAAAATCATAAAATACAGAGAGAGCCATTTCATTGCTGTACTGTTCAGGCCAAACATTCAAACAAGTTTGTATGCATTCCACTAAAACTGTCCAGTGAACCAATTCCTTTTAAGCTGCATTTTACCAGCATGAAAGATTAGTGGCCTCTGCTGCAAGTTTTCACACATACAAAAAACAACACATCCCAAGTGGCATTCTCTGAGCAGAAAAGGCAGTAGGTGAATGTGGTGAAAATGAATTAATTAAGTCAAGTCCCTGGAAACCAGAATGAGATGCACTGGCATAGAGATGAGGGTAACTTTGCCAGTAGTGCAATGTGGGACAGGGGGTAAGTGGTTCACTTGCTCTGGGTGCCAGTTGAGAAAGGGTGCCAGAATGACAGCCCCCACTGAGCCCCTACCACCACTGCCACATCAGCCCCTGGTCGGGGAGTTTGCACTGCACTGGGGGCAGCCCACGCTGCCACCACAACCTTCACAGCCTGTGTGCAAGTTGGTAGGCACTCATTTTCCTCGGGCCAGGGCCAGGGCCAGGGCCAGGGCAGTCAGGTGGCCAATGTTTCAAGTTACAACTCAGGACAATGACTGATATGATGGGTATCAGACCTAACCTGCTTTCAGTGTTGTCAGTCTTTTAAGACCTTGTCACAATGCACTTTAAAACTGTAAAAGAAAATTAACACAGACACAAGATACCTTTGTCCTGATGCTCTACACATTTACCCTGGAGTAAATCACATATAGGCCAACTGAAGTCAGTGAACAACACCTGTGTAAAATCAATGCATGTGAAAATAGAATCCAGCCCATCATTCATTGACTTTCATTTGTTTATAAAGTCCTACCCACACACCGCTTTAAGGCATTAAAATTAAGAATCAGAAACTATAATGAAGGAATTAAGTAATCTATAATGATATACCCATCATACGTAGGCATTTTATTCATTCTAAATACAGATTTTTCAATTAACACACCCATGTCCCACAGATTCAGGTCAGTTTATGAGAGGAAAATAGCCAAGACCTTGGCTGTCCTGAGGGGCAATATAGTTGGACACAATAAAACAAGGAAGAAACTGCAGAATCAATTCCCCTTCTATCTAGGCCTGTGATTCACCATCAGAAGAAATCAGTTTCTTTTTCTTTTAAAAGTGGTCTATTTTCCATTCTGACTGAAGTTCCCACAGGGTTGGGAAGATGTAAGGAAAGGTTCCCCACTTCTCATCAAAGCACAGATGAAAAAAAACCTAAGCCCACCAAAACTAAAGCATTTCCCTGAGTATTCAGGATCAGCTGAAACTGTAACATAACTTCCAGACTGCAGTGGTCCCTCTTATCGGAGCTAATCTCAGCAAACTAGCCCTCCACCAAAGACTCACTATCCGTCAGAGAGTAAGGACCAGGATTTTAAAAGAGCGCAATTCCCCATTTAGGCACCCAAAATAAGTTGTCAGATATTGTCAAAGCACCCAGCAGTTCTAGCTAGGATATTTATGGTCATACACTGAGCACTGAGATCTTTTGAGAATCTGGCCACCTATTCTGGTCCTTAAATCTAAACATGATTAAGCTGTTACCCTGTATTAATCAGGTCAAGGAGTCTAAGGCTGCTGACACATGTCCATTTAAAAGCACAGTGGGTTCTGATCCCAACAATCATACTTCTTGCCATACCACACATACAATTTAATGCGCAATGGAAAATGGTCATAAAAATATTACACTTTTTTTGGCTAATATTTTTGTGGTTGTTTTCCATCAGTGGTGCCATTAATTCACTGATTGGGTACTTGGGTTACTATTTGAGACAATAGTAGCAGACAAATTGCATCTTAAGTATAATGTCTGAGAGGGGCCTCAGAGAAATATAGCTGGGTCTCTTGCAAATACTGAGAACAACATCATCTTGCTAACCTTTTTCCTTTTTCTTTATTTTTAAAGAAAAAGACAGTGGCCTTATATACACATCAGATAGGGAAAAAGAAGGTAAACTCCTGTGTCTCACTGTATGAGAAAATCTCAGAGGTTGATAAACAATTACCCAGATAAAGCCACTGAAAGGAAAGGAAAGGAGAGAAGGGAGGCACCAGAGAGCCACCTATCTGAGCAGAAGACCACAAGCATGTCATTGGAACCAAAAGTTTTGAAATCAGATGACAGGCCTGACAAAATTCAAATGAAGTCTATCAGCAAAAGGAGAACACACACTAGTGTTACTTGATAGCAGATAGTGCCTTATCACAACCTTTTCAGGAACTATTCCTTCCCAAGAAGAAGTCTAAGCCAGGTCAAGAGATGCTTTGCTGAGTAGACTTCATGAGCCAGGCCTGTAAACTTTCCTTTCAAGTATGCTTGAACTTGCCTTGGCACCTGAAGACACTCAGAAAATGAGCCTTGCTTAAATTTTAGGAGAGAAAATTTTTTATTAGTTTCTCTGTTTAACCAATATCCTATCATGAAAACTGAATCTTCTTTAGACCATCAAATTCCTGTATTATAACGACACTTGTATGTAGAACATTTCTGTCCACAACTATAGCCCTGCTCAACACCTCTGGTAAGCTGTTCAATTTTTCTCCTGTACAGAATTTTATAGCTTTTTTATTTTTGATTTAAAGAATTTTCTTTTTTCTAATTACTTTACAGAAACCAAGAAACAGAAAACATAGATGAAAGGGGAAAGTATGAGATAAAGAGACAGAAAGGAAAAAAAGAGGGAATAAAATGTACGTGGAAAAATAATACTTAGGAAAACCAGAAGCAGCAATAAGAAAGTAGGTGCTAAAATACAGGGCTGCGGGAAATAAAAAATTAGATAGATTTGACATAATAGAGAGTGGCCTAAATTCTGCTCTCAGTTATGATCAGTGAAAATCCAGATTAAGTTAACAGGTTTCAATTAGAGACACGTGCATTTATGTGAATGTAACAGCAAAACAGAATTTGCTTCAGCATTTTTTTTAATGATCTATATGACAAAACTAATAACAAAAGTGTAAACTAAACATAAAAATAATACAATAATAGAAAGCTGCTTGAAGTTTAATGTAGTGGAAGAAAAGGGACGAATCGTCTATAAAGCCTAAACGAGCTCCTAAGACGATGGGAAAGCGCTAATTGACTTAAGAAGGGTCTAATCGGCATGTTCTCCTAGGGTAGGAAAAAAAAATAGCCTGATACCCAGTGCTGCTGTGGGATTTTCATATGTGTTATTAAATATGTCTATATACAATCTATTCTCATTCATATCTGTTTGTGTCTCCAGCTGATAAAGTGGCTTTTGTTATTTACAGTACTTCATCTGGTACTTAAATCTGTAGGCAGCTTTATAATTTTTTTTAAAGAAAGAGTTGTATGTTTCTACTTTCTCTTTATACAAATACACGTGTACTGGAAACAATGGGTATGGAGTAGTGACTGTAAACTGGTGGATTTTAGTTTTTTATCAGTCTAAAGGTTACAGCCTGACTGTGGAAGGCTGATGTGAAAACCTATAGAAGCTGTTCAAGAAGCTAAGGCCTATTAAATATGTTACATGATTAATGTGAGTGTGTGTGTCTCTATGTGTGGGAAAGAAGAGAACTTGGCAGTCTGCAATAAACACTGCTGAACATGCATTTTTTGTAACCTTCTAAGCCTCCAAGAAAATTGCATCTTCGTGGATGAGTCAAATCTAAGAAACACTTTTGTTGACAGCTTTTCATATTAAAAAAGATAGACATATATGAAATCGCACAGAGAATCTCTGCTACTGAATGTTAAGAAACAGAAAATTACTAAGGTAACAATTCTCTTACGTTTGTTTCCCAAAACAACTAATAAAACAAAACTATGCAATTAAAAATATAATTGAACCTTGCAGTGCAGATATCAGTAACATAAAAGTACCAAATGACAACTGGATGCTTGAACCAAGCTATATCCCATAAAGAACAAATGCAAAAAAAGATCTAAATTAAACCTTTCAGACAAGAGCTAAACTTAGCCAGTTGCTATAAACAACCATACCTTGTTAAAGGTAAAGACATACATTAATCACTTTAATAATGTCTTTAAAAAAATCATTGTTCATTGCACTATATAGCCCCTGTTTCCGACAAACCAGATACTACCACCTTATTTATTCAACTTTGTCAGTACCATGCGCATGTGCATATCCTCTATTAGCAATCAGGTCTTACAATCCCTATTGACAAGATGGACAACAATCCAGTCTTGTAAAAGATTCATGACACAACTTTGCACTCTCTACTGCTTGCTTTCTCATAAAACCAGTGCAAATCCTATCAAAAATTTAGCAGAACCCCTGCCTCATCTGTTTAGGCCTGAAGCTAGTTGCAGGGACAACTCATTAGGGACAAGCTCATTAAAACCAGCCCTGGAGCAAAAGCAGTTTGTGAGTCTCCTCATTTTTATTCACTTTCACCTAGCCATTCGAGTTTCTTGTGTCTCCCAGATGCAGAGCTTCTAATGATTTTGTACAATAAGCAAGGCTGTTTTCAAACTTACGTTAGACCCAGGGTCCTACAAATGCAGCTCCTTATGTCTGCCAAAGCTAATATAGCTTTGTTCATTTGTAACGGTACAAAGCTTGGATGGCTTTGTATTGGAAGAAGGATAATACCTGGTACCCTAATGGATACTTATTTTGATTGCATTAACCAAAAAGCCCATATGCATAGCAACTATCAAAGTTGTGATAAAATCCAGTACGAAGTAAGTATGCTCAGAATTAAAACTGAGATCCAGGTGCTTATACCTGAAGTTGGACCAGATGTGGCATATAATCTAGCAATGATGTAAGAACTCTGAAATACCTGAGCTCAAGAAAGCAAGCAAGAATTCCCTTTCTCCTTCAGGCTTATACCCAGATATATGTTGATTGTACAAGGGGCATTTGGGGGTGCTGTCACTGTTGCATTTACAAAATGAGGTAATCTTCCCTATGTGCCGTTCAAATCTCTCTAGGAAATAGTCAAGAGTCTGTAACCTGGGTGACCAAGGTTAAGTGCACATATAAGGAGCCTGACTTCCATACATTCTGTATATCTGCAGATCCTTTTAACTTGAAGGTAGGTGCTCAGCATTTAAACAGCTTTCACTTTGACACCTGTATTTAAAAACAAGGTGAAATCCACTGGAGACCCAGAAGGCCAAGCATACGATCATGTAATGGTCTGTGCCAGGGGGAAGAACTGGCAGAGCGACTGTCGAGGCTTCCTTAACCTTTTCAGACTACAAAGGGAACTGAAAAGGCAGCAAACAGAATAAGGCTGAAAGCACTTACTACTGGCTCTATGCTTACATGTAGCCAGTAATTCACAAGATACATGCAGGTAGAGTAAGCTCCAGAATGGCTATACTGCAGCCCCATGGTCCACTTAACAGTTTTGGGGGATGGGAATTCCATTTAGCTAGAGGCAAAAACAAAGCCCAGCCAGGTAGGCAGCTATGTCAGAGTTTCACTTGTCTTAACTTTGTTTTTACATGCATTATGCAACTGTTATTAGGGGCTGGGAAGGTGCTGTATATATTAAGTTCCAGGTAAAAAATAATGGGTTGGGCAAGAATTGCAAAGGAATCCAATCCTGTATTAATAAGAGTGCTGAAGAGAATCATCACATTACTCCCTGCCTCATAGGAACAGTAAAGGCAGCAAGAGGAATGATTAACTAGGTACCTAATCTGAATAGGAAGGATCAAACTTAAAGATGAGTCTATGATAATTCTTTCAATAAACCTTACTCCATGTGTTATGGTAATGAACAAGGTCTCACACACATCTGTTCTGCTTGTGCTTGATGTTCAGTCTGTTTACATTTATGCCGGAGCATAACTTCCTTCAATGTCCTGCACCAGATAATTATTTAAAAGATACACTTTAAATGATTCAACTGCCAAGCTATCAAATATTTTGAAGTCTGCCACATAAAACTTCCATAACATAGAGATTATTTTTCTGATATACATTCGCAACACATAACGAGTACACATGCACCCCCTGAGTGTGGCAGTGCACCCCTTGCAAAAAGGCACCACCAACACTGCTGGTGGTGCTTGTGGGCTGTTGTCACTCGCCACACCCTCCCCTTGCTGCCAACATTGCCAGCAGCATCTGCGGGTGGTCACCAACTGCTGGTCAGTGCTTGCCACCCCTCACCACCATCAACAGCTCTGTGGCTGCCTATGGGAGTTCCCCACTTGCCACCGCCACACTCCTGCTGCGAACAGTGCTGCCACCACTTGCGGGAACTCACCATGCCCCACCCCAGCCTCTGGGGACATGCGGTGTTCATGCTGATATACAATGCAGTTTCATCAACAACATGGAGTTGAGTCTCTGTCATCAAGCCTGGCACACCTCAAGCGTTTCAGATAAGTCCAAGGTGCAATTTTTTTTTCCACATACAGGTTATTGTCTGGTTGGATGGTTTATGTTGACACTGAGATGGATGCCAATGCAAAGTCAAGGCCAGAACACCCAAAATTAAAGTGGCATTCCAACAGGCTTTTAGAAAGTTTAAAACAGGTTTCTAATGCCATTAAAAACATGCTTTTGGTGTGTTTGCTAAAAAAAGCCACTGTACTTTTTCTTTCTTTTTATGAACATCACTCATTCAAAACATTGACATTTCTAAAACTTACAAATGGTTACATCTATTTTTCTATCTATTTCTTGTGCAAAAAAACTATTCCAAAACTAGGGATCTCTGTATCCATTGAAACACTTGACAGGCATGGGTGGATACAGAAGGGTATTCAGAAGCAGAGCCCCTCCCTCTTCTCCTCCCATTCCCGCCCCCCTCGGCCTGCTGCTGTTAGTTGGTAGTCGTCTATGGGAGAGGGGAAGCACTAGAGCTGCTTCAGGGCTGCAAGAGGGCTGGGCTCAAT
>JAGPOW010002067.1:8271263-8283763 GCA_030014935.1 Caiman crocodilus
GTGACCCCAGCACTCGTTCCTGCCATTGGCAGGGGGTCAGACTAGATGGCCTGCTCTAGGCCCCTTCTGACCCTAGATACTATGATACTATGATACTATTTGGCTCAAACCGGTTTATGCAATGTCTGTCCCAGACACCTTGCTGGTTTAAGTTAAACCAGCCTCCTCCAGCATCCTGGCATGCTCTCTAGGCTGGGCAGGGCTCTCTGCCCCACAGCAGAGCTGGGGTCTGCTGGTTTTTCCGTGCTGCCCTCTCTCCCTTCCCCACTCCACTACTCGCTGCTTAAGTAGAGATCCTTTCCTCCTTTCTGCCACAACAGGGACCGTACCAGCATGTGGTATGCTAACTAATGCTAAGAGGTGTTTGTGTGTCTCTCTGTCCAATTTCACTGGGATAGGCAGACAGAACAGTGACTGCTTAGGGCTTTTGGAGCTAATCAACAGGTAAGCAGGTAAGCTGTTTAAGAAGTTTGAAGTAATGTGGAGAGAAGCTAGAGTTTTGCTAATCAGGTGGTAAAGATTTTTATCAGCTCCTCCCTCCCCCCGGCCCCTGGCCACCCAGCTTGCTTGCCTGTCAGTTTGCTGCAGACAGTATGATGAAGCAAGGAGGGAGATTGAAAAACTCCTTTTCATCAACAGATGCATGCATTGCATACCTCCTCTTGCCTCAGAGAGCTAGCCCTGGGCTATGTACCTGATGCCTTTAACACTGATGTAGATTCAAGTACTGGTTCCCATATCAGTTACTTTCTGCAGCTGTATTAAATATACAAGCTAAGGTAATGTGCAACTGACACTTCCAGTTAGAAAGTATGAACATGAGTTATCTGTGTGATGAAATAATCAGCAAAGCTAACTGCACTTTACCATGTATTAGCAGATACATGACAAATAGAAAATGATCATAGACTTGAGAGGGTCCAGAGGAGGTCTACTCATATGGTTAGGGGCTTACAGGAGAAGCCTTATGAGGAGAGACTGAGGGACCTGGACCTCTTCAGCCTCCACAATCTCCCTAATGAATTTGTGGCCACCTACAAATTCATTAGTGGGATGCAGCAAGGGATCGGAGATGCTCTGTTCACCAGGGCACCTCTTGGGGTAACAAGGAACAATGGTCACAAACTGACAGAGCAGATTTAGGCTGGATATCAGGAAAAACTTCTTTGTGGTAAGGGTGGCCAAAATTTGGAATGGGCTTCCAAGGGAGGTGATGCTGTCTCCTACCTTGGGGGACTTTAAGAGAAGGCTTGATAGGCATCTGGCTGGGGTCATCTGACCCCAGCACTCTTTCCTACCTAGGCAGGGGATTGAACTTGATGACCTGTTGAGGTCCCTTCCGACCCTAATATCTATGAACAAATGCAGTTGACTATCTCCTCCTCTTATTTACCTTTTCTAACTAGGGACAGAAGTTACATATAAACTGGTTTAATTCATCAGGAACTGGTTTAAACCTATAACAAAATGGAAGTTCAATGCACCTAAACCAGTTTCAAAATTACTAAAACTTGTTTAAAATAAACCTTGTTGAATCTAGTATCAGACTTAACTGATTTGGGTCAAACCAGTTTATTAAGCTTCTGTTCTAGACCTCTTCCTGGTTTAAGTTAAATCAGAGTCCCCAGGCACCCCAGCTTGTTTTCCAGCCCTGGGCTGGGCTGGGCTGGGCTGTACTATCTGCTCCAGCAGAGAAGGGTTGGGAGAGGGGGAGATTCAGCCCCTCCCCCTCCACCCAAGGCAAACCCTGGCAGGAGGCTGGGGCCAGGAATGGGAGTTAAAGCCCACTCCCCTGAGTATGGAGCTACCCAGCCCTGCTAAACTTAAGCTGTCCTACCCTTGTAAACTGAAAGTGGCTGTGACTATGGACTACAAAACCCAGAGGCACCTGAAAGCAGGAAGAGGAAGTAATAAGCAACCTTTCAGAGTTCTGCTTCTGTGATTCTGGGCTGCAAATCCCAGAGACCTGAGGGGCAGCATGAAGAAGTAGTGAACACATAGCTCACAATGGCTGTGTCAGACAGCTGTGCTCTAGCACCCACAAGCTTCTGGCATGAGCTACTGCAGGTACGTGGCTGCATTTCCTGAATCAAAAGTGAATGTGTTTCCAGTTGTTTCTCAGTTTTATCCCTCCATCTTTGACTAACCTGAAAAGACTGAATTGATTCAGCCTTGGGTTTTTTTGACAGTTTGTACTTAGCCTCTAAGTGCAGCAAGGAGAGAGTGGAAGGTAAACCAGCTATATAATATCTATGCTTTATCAGAACTACTTTAGGGAAATGATAGCCACTATTCCATAGCTAACTGATTAGTATTAACAATTCTGATTTTCTTACATAATCTCTTTTCTTCTTCAAATTTATACCTGCCAAGATTTACTTGTATTTTAATAGCTGATGTCAGACAAGCAACATGCAAAAAGTTCCATCTCAGGACTATAATTTTAAATACAATGAGACTCACATCAACTGTCGCATTGACATGCAGAAAATTATTCCACGTGGACTTCTAAAGTGCATCCTAAAAGCTTTAAAGAACAAGTACATTTTTTAAAGAATTTAAATTGATGATCATGTTTTTTTTAAGTAATTTGTCTAATGTGACCCTATACTCATTTCTCCAACATCACTTCCAATGTGCTGCCTCCTGTCAAATCAACATAAAAAGCCTAACAGCACATCTAAATTTGTGTTCATTTGACTTCTGCAGGATTATCTTTGCCACGTCAAGCATTATAAGTAAATCAAAGATGCTTCTCAGGGGCTGTAAGAGTAGGACTAATCTCCAGACAAATATTTAGAAGGCAGCTTAGGCTGTTCTGCCTTTAATCGTTTCCAACTGATTTGACTTATTCTAATTACAGCCTTTATGTTATAAAAGCCATTTTTATGTTGCTGAGGAGCAGTTTCATTGCAAATACATGAATTTTTGCTGAGTTTCTGTTCCCATGTCGATTATGGAAATGGTACTCTCTAGCTTTCCTCTAATTAGAAAAACACACTGCACAGAGCATCAACCATTTTTAGCATTAATAACATAGTGACAGTGTCCTTTTGTGTGTCTTTCAATAATTTCTCAAAATATGACACCACAAAGCCACCATTTCCCACTTGGGTATCATATTAGGAGCAATTTTCACATTTTTACATATTACATTTATTCAAAAACTGAACTGCATCTTTGAAAAAGATGTTTTGTAATTTAATCCAACAGAATAAGATAATTAAGCTCTGGGAGAGTTTACGGTAAGGTGCATTTTGTGCCCATGAACTTGGAAAATTCAAACACTCATACTGCAAAGCAGATTAAACACATCCTTTGACAAAGCAGACATCATGGTTATTTGTTTCTTTTAGTGGTTGCTTACTATGCTATCATTTCCCATAATGAACAGACGGCCCAGACAATACAATTTTGCTCTGCATCAACTTGCAGACTTTTCTTGCTGTTTAATGGAAATCAAACTGTGTTACCCTAACAATGTGGACAATAGAAAAGGAGGTTGAGGAGTCATGAAACTAGTAGCATATGTGTACTCCAATGTCAATGAATCACTAAATAAGTAACAAATGTAACTGGTTCAAGAGACCAGGTCATTTATATATGGTCAAAGCTGATCAGTGCACAGGGAATAGTGATATGATACAAATCATGCATGTGGTAACATTTATTCCGTTTAGAAAGCTATGAGTGTGGAAGTTGGAAATGCATGCTCTATTGAAATTCTTTTCTGTGTTTTCATTTCTATTTTGGACAGAAATATTTCCTAAACATGCATCACCTAGTACACTATAGGGTATACTCTTCATTAGGGATAATGAAGAGATAATCTGTGAGGCTCATACTCTAGAAGACATTGAGACTGTGGCATTGTGGCACAGCCTCCAGGGTCCAGTATGTAGTTGTCTTTCAGTTTCTGGGGGCCTGCTAGGAGAAGAGGACAAAACCATAGTCCTGCTCTTGCTCATGTTCCCCATTTGGAAAATGAGAAACCTTGCTAGTAAGGAAGTAGGGGAGGCAGCTTCCACTTACCCTTTTATAATAGCTGCGGGGATTAGTGTAGTTTATTTTGCTGAATTGGTCTTTATAAAACCACCAACCTCATTCAATTTGCACCTTCCTTATAACTTGCCCATACCCGACTTTAGCCCCAGAATTGCTCTGCTGTTCATGAAAAGTTAAAGGCTGGTCAGCTCTGACTCAACCTGCACTTTGCACTCTCACATAGGGATTAGCACCATCTGCTTTTTATAAGTAATTAGGAAAGCACCTGTTTTTGCTCAGATGCATCACATTCCTCATACTTCTACCTAATGAACTGCAACATTTTACAACTAAATATCCTTGAAAAGAAGCATGTCAGCTAATATAGCTACTCCACATTGTCTTTAGTAAAATCCATTAGTCAAAATCCCTGTAGCCTGGGCCTCTCAGTACACAATGCAAGCAGACTATTTCCAGCATGTCCTACTACCCAAAAATTGCTGGGATGTAACAACAAAGAAGTACACATTGTTTTCCCCTCTCTTTTCCCTCGCCTATTATGGGAATTTTGATATTACAAGAGATTGTCAAGTACTGGGAAGGACTATATAGCTATACACACACATAAACACTTAGAGGTGCATACACACCTATATATGGTACAGGTTTATCTAGTTCTTCATGTATGCATGTGGAAAGGAGACAACCATGATGTTTGGGAATATTTGTGGATCAATGACTTAAAAGCAGTTGTGAGATACAAGGATTTCTGAGGTGATATCTTTTATTGGACCAGCTGCATGGTTGGGATAAAGTTAGCCAAGCTTTTAAATGCAATGCATTCTTCATCCAAAAGTAGTTAAGCTTCCAGCAAGTTACGCAGGTGAGCCTAGTCAAATATCAATAAAACCTTTATACTAAACCAAAGTATCAGGTATTCTGATTATTCCCCATATCTTTTTTTCAGAAAAGACCTTGAAGTATAATTTTAGAGAGTTATAAAATATTTTATTTGCAGGGGAAGGACGAGTATGGGGAAAGGGAAGAGGTATCTCTCTGCTTGGAGAAATCAGGTTGTTTTAGCTATCCCCAAATGTACAGACCTCAGAGCATGAAAATATAACAGATACATTGTAGAAACTTCTACAAATTATGCAATATAGTATTTCTACTCACAGTGTCATGCCCTTCAAGTCTGATATCTTGTCACATCTGACTAAGCTTAGACAGAAGGTTGGGAGGGGTGGAATCACCCCAGTTCCCTCGCTAAGACTATGTACAGAAATTACATTTGGATCAGCCTACCTGGTGGGCGCAATCTAAAGTAGTTCACATAAGTAGGTAGGAATGGATTAACCTGACTCAGTGAAAGTCTTCACGGGGTTGGAGCAAGCCCCGGAGCTGGGAAAGCCCAACCGTTCAACCCAGCTCTGTAGCTGTACTCTTCCTACTCTCCCAATCCTGACTGAGCTATTTTTATCCCTCTGACCTCACTCCCACCCCTGGATGGACAACCCTCCCCACCAGAGATGCACCAACCCTCCTGATCCTACAAAATGCCCCTGCAGACCTGCTTGCCTCCACCACTGCTCTTCTTCCCTCCCTGCCAAACTGGAGTCATTTTCACTGGGTTACCTGTACAGTGCCAGCACTGGCTCATGCCTATACATGCCACTCCTGGTCTATGATCATGCGGTTTAATTTGAGCTGTGTGATCATAGAATGAGTGCAGCAATGTCTGTATACACCCTGTCTCCCTGCAGCTTTGATGTGTGGGGAGGGGAGAAGCACAGTGTTGCAAATGTTGCCTTTGTTTCCCCATCTACTTCAGAAACCACTTTCTGCCCAGAGAGTTTCTTAGAGAGAAAAATGCTAATATCAGAGCCAAAATCTTCCTGACTTATATCACCTACAAATATATTGATTTCAGTAGGTCTTGAAGGGGTGAAGTCAAGGGAGAATTTTTCAGATAAGTAACAATTCTTCCATTTTTGGACATGTATACTTCTTCTATCCAGTGAAAAATATGAAGTGTCTGGAAAAAGCAAACCAGGGGAATTCTTTTATAGCAAAACAGATGGAAACCCCCTATGGAAACATCTGATAAAATTAAGCAAAAAAGTACCTATCATGGGGTGGTGGGGTTGGCGGTCATAATCTAAACAAGAATAATATCACTGCCAAAATTGTTATATATGAAAATTCTGTATAAAAACTAATTTTTAATTAAGTTATGTGGAAATTTAGACAACAGTTTATGAGGATAACTCCCACTTCATACTGTCAGATTATGTAGTATGGGATTGGGGAACCCAAAACTATTGCATCTGACTACAAGGAGCAAGGACTAGAAAACCGTCAGCCAGCCTCTATTTCCCCAGCATCAGACAATCTCTGCACACACATCATTTGCCCTACAATAAACCCCAAAGAAAAACCCAGGCAGAGATATTCAGTGCTTTGGAAAGTAGTCCTAAGCAGTTGGAGATCACTTTCCCATTGATACACAATACTGCTGGAGCGGGGTTTTTTTTTACACCAAACTACACAGGAAGCAAATGCTCCCAAAGCTTTAGGGATTGCCCCAGTGCTCTGATTAATGCTCCAGCAGAATCCCTACAAGGGATCAATGATCTTTTAGAGAAACAGAAATGAAGTATGCTGCAACCTGTCAGTATCATGGTTATGAATGTCTACACTTTCTGGGGAAACTCTAAAACTTGATTAGGCTGCTATTTTTCAAAGCAGGAAAAACTGTATCTCTGCACGAACATGTACGAAGTGATCACTGAGCACAAGTATATTCCTAAATGAGAAAATAAAGGATCACCACGCTAAAATTTTTCTCATGCCATCTCATCTTGTGACGATATTGCCATGGTGAAGCAATGCAAGTAAAAGCTTATTTTTTCCTCTCTGATCAGGAAATTTTCTTATAGCCTTCCCTTTAGCAATTCTCAAATGTCTGATAAAAGTCTCAGTCTCTGGAACTCACCTACAAGGTCAATCCTTAGTCTAAAAAACTTTATGTTTGTCTAGTCTGAATGTTTAGTGCTGGCATGACAAGGTTTCAAGCCCGGCTCACCACTGGGCTCTGACCTTCTCACCCTTGCTTCCAGACTCTCTGGGTCCTCCTCCCTCATGGGTATCTTGCCTGCTGCAACCTGATGTTCTAGCCTCGTAGGGAGCCTGGCACAGGAGGCAGATGCAGGTGCAATACAGATGCAGTGAGATTGCTTTAAAGTCAAATTCGGCTCTAAAAACTGACACTTCTAGTCAAAGGTTCTGCAGCTTGTTATTCAGTCATGTACACAGATTCACGACATTGTCAAAATAATCATATACTACTCTTTATTATTATAAGAAAGGAAGAATGCTGATTTTTACTAAGGCACAGAAAGCTGACGATTCAGAAGAAAAAGAATTGTTTAACAGGTCGGGAGTTTGAAATGCCTCATCAGAAATGGGACTTATGATCTGGATCACTAAAGGCTAGAGAGAGAAATTGCACATAAACTGGTGTAAGCGACTGGAAAGCTGTCCAAACCTGTGACAGAACAGAAGTTCAGTGCACATAGATGGTTTCAAATGGCACAACTCAGTTTAAGATAGATTTGGATGTACTATCAGATTTAATCAAATTAAGTTAGTCCGCTCTATCAAACTTTTGCCCCAGATCCACTCTGGACTCAAGTTAGGTGACAGTCTCCCAGCATCCTAGGATGTTTTGGGCCCCATTTGCAGGGTGGCCCAGTGGAACATGGCTCACGCTGCTGTTCCAGCCCAGCACCTAACCTTGGGCTGTCACAGAGCTCCTCTGGCCAGCCATAGCTCCCAGATCTGGGCAGGGGACAGGTCAGAGCAGGAGCGGAAAGTGGAGAGCCGACATGGATGCTTCTCTCAGGCTCTGCACAGCCCTGGCTTGGCCAGCATGCAGCCCACACCTAGCTGGGAGGGGGCACATGGGAAGGCGATGCAGAGCCTTCCCGCGGAGTCACAGCTCCAGATCAGCCAACATGCACCGCAGAGCTAGCAGGGGAGTGTGGGGGGAGCCAACATGGACGCTTCCCTCAGGGTCAATAAAAGGCCCGGCTCAGGCAGTATGCAGCCCAGAGCTGGCGGGGGGAAGCCAACATGGATGCTTTTCTCCAAGTCAGTGGCCAGGTCCAGGGGCTTGGCAGTTGCAGGGTGCAGTAGATGACTCTATGCTGGCTGCTGGGCCAGGGGGCAAGAAGGTGCCACACCATTTTATGACCAGCTGCAGAAGCACAGCCCACATGCAGCAGACATAGAAGCACCCGTGTTGCCTGCCCCCATGGCCCCCCACCAATGCCAGGCTGTGTGCTGGCTGAGCAAGGGCTCTTTTTGACTCTGAGGGAAGTGTCTGTGTTGACTCTCCCACACCCTCCCTGCTGGATCTGGGCTGTGTGCTGACCAAGCTGGGACTGGCAAGGCTTGTGCTAGCTCTCCCCATACCCCCCCTGCCAGCTCTGAGCTGTGTGCTGGCCGAGTTGGGGCTTTTTTTGATCCTGAATTATCCTTTTTTTCAATTTAAGTCATCTCATTACATTTTTTTTCCTCCATTACAACCTAAGATTAAAAATAAACAAACAGATGAGAGTAGGACCATATTAAAGAACATATTATTACTCACTAATATGCAGGGGTTCAAAGATTTTCATTTGTGTGTGAAATGGATAATAGAAATGGCCCATCAAATGGCCCAGCTCAGTAGCAAGTGAAATCTTCTGTTCAGTGTCCTCAGAGAAATAAATTGGCAGATTTTGCTCCCATTATTGGTGGACAGGTGTCTTTATTACAAGGACAATCAATCAAACTTTAAACCTTTGATTAGCTGGGAGACCAAGGACTGAATAGGCAGGGAGACCAATTTGCCCTATCACACTTACAAGATGTTCTTCTAGTCTAGACTATACTGCACATGCATTACATGTACTATGAAAACATGATTTAACTTTCTCTGGTTCAATCCCTAATTTTGCAGAAAAATTAGGCACAATTAATAAATAATTAAAAGGACCATTGTATTGGTTTTACAATGCATGCCCGCCAGTCGCATGGCTGTGATATATTCTATCAGCAGTTGGTTGCAATCCATGAGATTACAATGAAACATCTTTCATTCTTAATGTTTGCTTAAGGTACGCCAGGTAAAAATAAATAATATAGGCAATTAACAGGTTGCAAAAACTAGTTTATTCAGCTGTCTGACATTTCCAAGAACAGAAGACAACTGGCAAACGTCATTGTTTGCCTTCACTGTGACTCTATGCAAATTTAGCCAGTATTATCTGAAAAGTCATTAGGATGCATATTTTAGCCATATATAATCATATTATAGTCACGAACTGCAGGTGCTTCCTTAGCCCGACAAAGGGGTTTTAAACTTGAAAGCTTGCTAAGAATTTGTTTTTATTTTTTTCTAACTATTTAAGTTGGTCTAATGAAAGATATCAAATTCACCCAAAGGACCTTGTCTACCTATAGTCATGTTATGATTTGCTGAACCAGGATGGATGCCTGGTCTTCTCAAATTGAGGAATAGTGCCACAATAATATCATTCTTGATACGAAAACAAGTTTAATACAGAATCCAAATTCATGGTCTAAACCACATGATACAGAACGCAATCTACAATGCAATCCAGCTAAAAAATACATTTTCTATTGAGCCAGCCTGTTGCTTCCAAGGACTTAATAAAATAATCTTCTTTGTTTGGTTTTATTTCTTTTACTTGTATGTGCTGGATAAAAGCCTTCCCCCCAAATCCCTCTTCTGCTCACCTCCAGCAATATATATGAAGGTTGTGTGCGCCTGTTTAGTCAAAGAGAAAGACAGGAATAACTCCAATGAAAAGAGTGATTAGTAAGTGGTGTGCTAGAAGACTGAATTGAAGAGTGCTCTGTCACTGTTCTCCCTGGTTTACCAATAAAACAAGAAGTGGGATAAGAGCTGATATCAAGATTTCTTTTCAATACCTTCTAACTTACTTGGACATAAAACTGAAACTTGAAAATATCTTTGTGTCACAGATATGATGTAAATCTTTTCTGCTGTTTTTATCATTACATAATGGAATTTTGTGTTTGAAGATGTATCTGCAAATACATACTGGTATTTTGACAAATTCAGAATGTGTGATAGCATGTGTCTGTGTATTTTTTTTACACTTCCTGAATATATATAGGATACTGCCCATCAATCTTAAGGGGCATTAAGTTTTGTCTTCCCAAGAGTGGGAGGTGGGGGAGGGAAAGTGAGAAAGAGACTTACGTGATTTGCATTCAGTCTGAAGCTTCCAGTATTATAAGAAAGTGTATTTACAAGTGGAATTCTTGAGGCCTTTGTCTAAGCCTCAATGACAAGTGTAGGCTAAGTCACAGTGATCTTTCCTAGACTAGCATGAACGATAGATTTTTAAAAATCAGCATTCACCTTCATCAGCTAATGTATGTTATAATACAACTTGCCCTTATAGTACTAAAGACTTAAATTACGTTAGATAAAGAATTTTCATTAGTGCACTTTAACTTTACTTTTATCCTAGTTTAGACAAAGAGGGGTGAAGAAGGAAAGAAAGGAGGTAATAAATCATTTAACAAATAGAGATTTAGCCTTGATATCCCTGCAGATACTAACTCTCTAGTGTCTTAAAAGCATAGGCAATCATACTGAATTCATTGGGATGACTGGCGGTAACTTAGGTTATTTCTACAACACTGTTAACTGCAGCTTGCATGAACATATCCAAGATAGAATTGAACTAGCTAGCTTAGCTATTACTAGCAGCAATGCTATAAGTTGAACGCAGGCTGAAAAAGCTGCCTGGCAAGGTAGGTCAATATTTATATGGGTAGACCACACTGTGCTGTGCACGGTTGCTGCCACACTACCATCAATATCTAAGTTAGCTAGTGATTCAGTACAGACATACCCCTAACTTCTTTGGTAACATCTATAATGTTTGTATTTAAAATACTTAAATTATATATATTATTTCAGGTTGAAAATGTAAGCTGCAAATCTAAACAAGTGTATATTTCTACACTTAACGATGAAATCCAAGTCAAAATAGTGTTGGATATTGTTGAGGAAGTACATCATTAAACATCTTTTAAAACCCATATTGTAGGCTCTTTGAAAAAAATCAATTAAAAAAAATGAAATAGTAGGTGCCACCTAATCTTCAATATTTTTTGCCTAAGGATGAAGTACATTCTGCATTTTCACTTTGCTTTTCTTGGCTTAAATTAGACCCCTCATTGTAGCTGATATTTGCATGTGTTATCTCTTGATCCCCCCTTCCTCTTATTGATGTATTGTGTACACACACACACATATATGTGTGTGTGTGTGAATATAATATCTATATAAGGTTATTGCTTTTAATATTATTCTAGCTACCTGCCACAAGGCTTGTAATTAAGTAATTAAAGTTTACAGCATGAGGGACCTTGCCTCATATTGATGAATAAGGAAAATTCTCAGCAACATAAATGGGGGCTAGATACACACATTGATGAAAGAAGAGACCCTTATTTTGATTATGTTGCATTTGTCTTTTATTATTTTGCTTTTGACTTTTGTTCTCTAATTTTACAAATGCTGATTGTGACATTTTAAAAGCAATACCAGTTAACATTAAAATAGTGTTAGAAATTGAATACTGTTATTAGATAAAAGTGGGTCTAATGCATTAGGAGGTGTTGAGTTAATAGGAAAACAGCTTTGATTCACTAGCCTCTGTCTAACATGCCACTACAACAGAAGTAAAAAGGCAGTGGGCAACTCCCCTCTAATCACCTCCTGTTAGCTGCAACTATAGGCAAATTGCTAGTGAGGATTAAGTGGGGAGACTATCACAGGATCAGTGTCAAGCAGAAAAAAGACTCAATTTGTGAGCAATCATGGCTCTGTAATCACTTCCTTAAGAGCTTTAGAAATTGCTAACTGTAGTCTTTGGAAGTGTGGAGGCATCACAGGTAGAGTCAAAGAAAGAAGGAAATGTTATTTGCCACAAGCTCTCTTGGTAATTAAATAGTGTATGCATCATCATGCTCCTTTGCATGTATACAGCAAACAATACAAGAACAATCCTTACAAATGAATGTTATTGAAATAAATTATTCAAATACATAAATGCTGTGCCTTTATCAAAAACACTGAGAATTAAATATAAGACTTGTGGGGGAGGGAAAAAAAATGCCATTATTGCAGATACAAACTGAAGTGAGTTCAAACTTGGATGGGTTTTAGAGGCAACGTTACAAACAGATATCTGTCCCATCAGCATGGGAAGGAAACACCAGCACTGCAGCAATTCTGGTTTACATAAGCATAGTAAAAAAGTAGTTTGCTATTTCTTGTATAGTTTCAACTAATACTTGTATAATAAGCAGAATTAGATTCCACTTAATCCTATTATCTGTCCATGTTATTTCTCTCGCTGTGTTTTCCCTTTAGTTCAGGAAAAAAATCTAAGAACACAAACTAA
>JAGPOW010002067.1:8288763-8313228 GCA_030014935.1 Caiman crocodilus
GAAAAAAAGGGAAAAAATCATCAGAAAGAGAAGGAAAAAAGATACAAATAATAAATAATTCAATATTCCTGAGGAAAGCTCTTGCAGAAAAGGCCTGACTGATTCAAACATCAGACGTGAGGCTGACAAGAGATATATCGATTTAGACAATTCTATCATTATTATTCCAGCCTGAGTCCTTCACAAAAGCTGTTCTTTTTGCCCCTGTTTTTATTGCTGTAACTACCAACCTTCCTCTTATACCTTCTTCTCTTTGAACTGGTATTCATTATAGCTTAAATCTTAAGCCTAAGTATAAAATGATACCCAGAAATCTTAGTCTCATTTTCGTGGGACGCATGTTCAGCTTTCTTCACATATAATGCAGAGAGAATATTTACTTAATATACATGATTTCAGTACTGCCTTGAAATAAGTCATATGTTTTTTGCACTTTATAATTACAAGATTGGGCCTTCAACTTCTTGATTAAATATATGCAAAGGCAGACATCCTCATTTATTCCCTACCTAAGTTTCCTGTAATATACATAACCAGTGATTGTTTCTAACATTTCTTTATGACTATTGGTAAATTGTAGACCAATTATTAATTTTCTTTATTCTACTGAGATAGGACTGTACCATTGTAGAGTCTCTAAAAAAAATCCTGGTAGGTCAATGCAAATCACTAAAATGAAGCTGTATAATTACGGGAAGAAAGCATTCCTCCATTAGGCATCTGCAAGCAGAACTATTTCTTCACTGTTCGATGTGTTAATTACAACCAGATAGGATATGCCACAGAAAATTAACAGTCTTGCAAAGACATCAGAGGTAAACACACAAAACAGGAGCTGCTTAAGGGTCAGGAGAGCAAGTCAATTTTGAAGAAAGATAAAAGAACTGTCATGTATATGATTGCTTATGAAAGGGAAGAGGGCAATCCTGCCTTGTTATCATCAGTTAATTAGGCACTACAGTCAGGCATGCATACACTGCAACATTTGCCATGGTAATCAAATGTATTATTCAAATGTGAGACAAAACAAAAGCAATTGCAACTCTGACAAGGAAGAATACAATCTGCCTACACAAAGGTGCTGAATTAACTATACATAGGAGTTAAAAGGGAGCTCAGGAATATGTTATATTAACATTTACAAACAGAGCTGCCTCTTAATTCAGAATAAAATTTCACTCCTAAAGAAAATGCTGGCTGTTCCAGATTCGATTCACATGCAGGGTGATGACCTATGCAGGCAAAGATAAGGGTAATAAAAGGCAATTCATGGTGCAGTAGGATCCCCTTATGTCTTTAATATAAATATGACAGTTAGAGAGAGACTAGTAAATGTGCTCTAGACAAAGCACACCATCTTAGTAGATAAAGAAAAAAAGCAATGCAATATGCAACCTTTTCCCTGTCCTGGGTTATAATTGCAAGCAAAAATAAAACTAATAACAGCTTTGCAAATGATGTGATGACATTATGTGATAAGTGGTCTATCAGCCCCTGTATGGCTCTCAACACTTTGCAACACTGCCAGGCTTTTTCTTTTCTTTTCTTTTCTTTTTTTTTTTCAATTTATACAAAATGGATGATTTTAGTCTCATATTTTATGGAATAAATACAGAAGATATCTAGTATGAACTTCAATAACAAAATTAGGATAACATCAATCAGGGAGTGCATCATTAAAAAAAAACAATTATGTTGTCAAAGCTAAAATGTATGACTCAAAATTTTCCATTTTGCCGTTGAAATAAAACTGATCTACCATTTTGTTTGGTTAGGTTACTATGCTGCATTGCCAGGAGACACAAACAGGTGGCTTTAATACACAATGATTATTATTCTATTTCACCGTTTTGCCAATATCAAAACAAAAAAAATGGTGCACACAAGTACACCATTAGGTAGGTATGTTATACCAACCTTGTTTAATCTCAGTTAATGAAACCAAGCCAAACTTTTACACTGTAAAATTAGACTTCTAGAATATGTATCATAGGCCAGGAAGGGACCTCTTGGCTTTCCAAGTTTGATTCCTATGCCTGTACTGGAAATAAAAAAAATGACTAAGTAACTACATTCTTAGTTCAAAAGTACAAAGGAAATCCAGGAGCCCAATTGCACCTGATTTTCAAATAGGACTTGGTTAGATAAATCCCATTGATCAGGCACATAAGATATATAAGATGGTGCAGCAGTCAGTCAGAACTTTAATAATTGAACACACCAGAGGGATGCAATATGTCCAGGTTGCACTTTTACATGGCAGATATCCAAAAGGTTCTTGTGAGGGTTACAGGGCTCTCCCACATGAAACCAAACCAAGCCAGTCAGATAGAACAAGCCCTCATTAACACAGCTCATTAACTATGGCTCAGCTCAGGTATGAAATCACTATGCAAGGAATGTGGGAGGCAGAGGCCACACCATGAGGAGGAAAAGTGAGCTCAGTCCAAAAAGACTCCATGACACCCCTTCTCCGACAGGCACATTATCTACCAGACACATTCCAGGCCACCTACCTTAGGAAACTGGCCCTTTTAGTCTTTATCTGTACCAGTCCCTGGCCACACGTTGAGATAAGCTCTCGGACATTTTTTTAATATTTAGCTTTTAAAGCCTATTGCTTTCAATCCAACAGCACCTTCCTGTTGGTTAAAGCAGGGTGACCAAATCAAGCAAGCAGATTCTTGCCAGTTTGTCCTCAAAAAAAATACATCTTTTCTTGATTCCAGAAACAGGTAAGACCTGTTGGTCAGACCTACTGCATCATAAAACCATAGATTACAACTCAGGGCAATGAAAGGACCGGGGGAGCTTAAAAAGCTGCAGAGGAGGGAGGCACATTATAGCCACTTGCTTGGTTCTGTTTCCCATGTTTCAGTCAATTGGGAAATGGAAGTGATGCTTCTGTCTTGGTATGTATTATACAGCATTTCCTTCCTCACTTCGTGACCCCAGAGATGCAAAATTTTGACTGCTGCTGTGGCGTGGATTCCCCACACCTTGGCTACATGTACATATGAAGTGCAGGGTTCCCAAGGAGACTTCTAAATTCTTCTAGTGCCCTGGTTACCCACCCCTAAGTACACCACTGCCATTCCCCCCAGTCCTATTGAATGCAAGGTACTTCCAATATGGAATTCTGCAAAAGGGAAAGGCAAATTTGTGTGGTCCTGTGGTCCCATCCTTCAGTATAAATGGAAGGACCTATTATTCCATCTTACAGAACTACATTTATTTTGGGAACCTGGATAGTATGGTATTGTTACATAAAATAGTAGGCATTAATTACATTTTAGCTATTGATTTAGCACAATATCTATTTTAAATATTCAAACTTTACTTGCTTGTAATTCATACAAATCATATGTATTGTCCTCTGTCTACACCACATGATACATTTCTTGCATAAAGTTTACTAGTGTGTTGGCATTCCCTGCACTTACATCAGAGTTTCTCTATGCAAGACTAGTTATAGATCCAGACACTTTAAAGTGGGAGATCTGTGTGATTTTTTTTCCATTCAAAGGTGCCTACCTTCAGATGTACTTCTGAATACAATACAAGGATTTGGTCCTCAAACTGGGAGCACTTCACAGTAAAGGACTTTTCAGTACTGTTTTGCAAAGCATCAAACACAATGTGACTATTCAAAAATGTGTAAATAATTACAGGTTCAGAATGAAAACTGTGGGCTAAACTTATCCCAGAAGCCCACAGGGCTGGCTGGAATGTCCGGCAAGAGGAAAATGAACACGGGCATTTGCAGCCGAAGCTGCTTGCCTAGAAAGTCCCTATTTTACCACAGGTTTCTTGGATAACTGTGCAATTAAAAAAAATGCATTGTGCTGTCCAGGAGGGGCAGTGTGGGCAAGGAATGTGCTGATTTAACACGCCTTTCTCTCAAGGCTCTGTCAAGAGGCTCTTGAAGATGCCATAGCTTGTTTTTAAGTGCTCTTTGCCTGGCCTAAGCCTAAACCTCAAAGGCAGAAAGCACAGGCTCCAGTTGGTTGGAGCATGCCTGGCAGCACAAAGGGTTCTGCAAGGTCAGGGTGTAATTTATACTACCCTGTGCCTAAGTCTGCTTCTCTTCTGGTTCTAATCATCTTCATCAATTACTCTTGCTATCATGGGACATGAATATATTTTTGTGTACTACTAACCATATAAAAAGGCACCTTTTTAATACAATGACATTTTAACTTTAATGGTTAAGGGATTCTGCAAGTGCGACTAGTAAAAACAGAAGACGTGTTACACAGAGCACATAAAGATGTGTCTGTGATATTTTGGTGACAGCAATCTTCATCAGACATATCCAAAAGAAAATCAATGTGAGCAAAAACGTCAGCATGAGATCCAACGAATCTATATTATTCAATTTATCTTAATGCCTTCCTTTTTCAGTCTTCCCCAAAAAACGTTCTGGGTGCTTGACCACCTCTATTAAATACCATAGTAGAACAACATGATACAAAAGTCTCTATTCTGATCAAATTAGTTTGACATGGATCAATGTGAAAGTTTGCTGTGTCTGCAAGCTCACAGTCTTCAGTGTCCAGGCGTATAGTAATCTGTAAGAAAGAAGCAATATCTGTTTCTTTGGCACGGAGATTTTCTTTTAGTGAGTCTGTCACTTCCCATTTCAGTTAACAAACTGCTGAATGCAGCTCATCTCTGGACAAATATTACAGCTCTGCAGAATACAAAATGGAAGGATATGTTTCAGAGTAGAGGTCTAGTAAGAGAAAGAAGGGGAATTGCAAAGAAAAAAAAAAGATTCAGCATACTTAAGTATAGACAGATTTAATTTGTGAATTCTTAACAGAGGAAAAGTATAACATTTAAATGCCTCTGTTTTTACTGGTCCCTGTAAGAAATCTCTAAAAAGTATTTATTTAAACAACCAAACAAGCAAGCAAACAACAATAATCCTCAAAACAACCAAATCCTCTGTCCTTTCAAACAAATGCCAGGAGTCAATGGAAATTATATTTACAGACCTTGCGAAGTGCAGTCCCACCAGGATTATATCAATTAAATGCTGATTCCATAGTCCGAATGACTGTGCTATTCGCAATTTCTGATAAAACAAAGCAAAATAAACAAAACCACCACCACCAATAACAAAATACCCAGAACCCCATAGTAGCAAGAAAGGCATTTCTCTGCTCTATGAATTTCTTTAGTCAACTTGACCTTTTGGGTGCATACATTCATTTTCCATACGCAATCTATGTTCACGCAACTCCCTTGAAGCTACATGTACCTAGACCAGGAGCAGGTATTCACCAAGCTTGGCAGCTTCATGGGGAAACCAAAGTATCCCAGGGTGATGAAAAGTTGGGTTGGACTGGGTAGCCAGCATGGTGGCCAGGAGGGAGGGATTGGTCCAGGAGGGGTGGGAGAAGGTTGTCTATCCAGGAGTGGCAGTGCTGAAGAGATAAGAATAGGCCATTCAAGGTTGGAGAGGAGGATAGGAATAGTGCTGCCATCAAGCTGGGGTAAGTGGCCCTGGGGCTCCCCCTTTCTCAATCTAAGTTAGTTTACCTCAGGGGAACTGATTTGGACTCAGCCCACCATTTTTTGCTCAGTTTAACCTCCCCGAATGTCTGTTCATTTAGGCACTTTGATTGACCTGATGGTAGGAATGCCAATCTAAACCTAACTTTTGTATGTGCTCTCTATTACATTTACATGCTTCAAACTTATTTTCCTGGAAACCAAGCACAGACTGAAATCACTTCTAAACTTCTGAGATCAAATACTCATTGAAACTGTTACAAAACATGCAGACCTATGCCACCTACTGCTGTTTTCTATGGAAAGCTCTCTTTGAACTTGATAACGAGTTTTGTCTATGGATCAATTTCAGGATATTGCCACTTTTTTCTACTTATGCATACATTTATTGAAATATAAGGAAGATCACAGAGATTCTTTACACATCTAGCAGGACTAAGATTTTAAAAGCACGAGGAGTACAATGAAAAGAAAATGTATTTCTCTTTCATATTATTCTATTTAGCCAAGGTGGTGTTTTGGGAAGAAGATTGTTTAAATAATTTGCTTTAATTTCTCAGCCTGGGTACTTAACTGTCTCTATTAAATACTGTGGCAGAGCATTATATAAAAATCTTCATTCTGATCAGCTAATATTCTGGTACCACTGCCAATACTTCTGAAATCCACTAACGTACCTATTCTGGATTTTTTCTAATTTCCAGGGCCATATGATACCTGATAATAACAAGAGACACAAAAAAAATGAGAAGAAAATACAATGTTTTCTTCTCAGCTTTTGTTATATTTGATATATGCTCTGGTGTAATTGATTTCTTTTAAATTCTGATAATGGCAGCAGGCCTACATTTCAACCTCAATTAGGCTTGTTTTAAACTACTCTTGAAGCACAAAGCACCCCTAAATCTGTTTTAGGAGAATCCCTGAGCAATGAAAAAATAGGCAGTCAGCTCTCTGCTACTCAGTCTCAGCCTCTGAGGTGTGATAGGAGCGTGGCCAAAACACACTACAATATACTGGTCCCCAGCGGCCACAACCACCTTTTCTAGGCCACTGCAGGGTTTCATCCTACTGGCATGTAGGTGGCCCAGCCAGTGCTCAGCTGCATCAGGGAGCAGGGGATTGCATATGCAGCTTGAAACCACCTATTATTTCTTCTCTCAGTAGAGCACTGTTGCAAAATAGGATCTGAAAATTCAAACTGAGAAACTTTATATTTACTATCACATTTCAGTAGCATAGCAATAGGTATATGAGCGGGCGCTTTCTAAGGGGTAGCAGTTAGGGCACCAGCAGGGAGCTAGGGGGCACCTCCCCCTTTCACTATCCCCCTGCCCCCCCCACCTCTCACCTTGCCCCTGCTTCAGCTCCAGTTCCAGCAGCAGGGAAGGCAGAAAAGTGGTAGTAGCATATGATGGGGGAAAAGCCAGCGGTTTGCTGCCATGGGGAGGAGGGCTCACTGTTTTTTACCGCTGGAAACTGGTAATTTTCTGGCTGCAAAACACATCTCAGTGGCAAAAAATGAGGTGATATCCTCACCCAAGAATAGCAAGCCTCCACCAGCTCCCCTACTGTGTGCTGCCACTCATTCCTAACTAATCGTTGCAAAAGGCTCCCAATTCTACCATCGGAAGTCAATGGAGCTTCTGGGAGGTGAACAAACTTGCCTGCCATATCTGACTTCAGGACTGGACACATATGGGCCTTTTTTTTTTCATTTTGAAGGTACAAGCTGCTTTATAATCATCCTGAGTAGCTTATGATACCATACAAAATAAGCATAATTAAAGTTTTGTTTTGTTTTTAAGAAACATGGAATGAATTGATAAATAAGTCACAGGCATACTTTTTTTAAACATGATTTTTACTCAGAAAGGTCAAATAACTTTCATACCTCAATAATTTAAAGAGGCAGCATCAAGTGATATGTATATTTTTTTTCTTTAACACAGATAAAAATATGCATTTACATTTTCTAATATACAGCTGTGGGAAATTATTTTGGTTACAAACAAATCAGACATTCAATTTCTCAACTTCCTCATCACATACAATTCCTCTAAAAACTGAAGGTGAATTCAATGTGCTGCATTCTGATGGTAGAGTGTTACTATACATATTTTAAAAACATTACAACGTAGAGAGGATGCATTTTTGTGACACTCCTTCACGGTAATGGAATTGCACATACAGTGTAAGACTCTCCATTCCCACACAGAAAAGAGAAATATTGGAAATGCTATCCATTGAAAAGATGCACAAACATCTAGAAATAAAGCTGGAGTTCAATTTCTGTGTAATTCCAAAATTCCACTCAGATCCTCACAGTGGAACCTCATACCCTTGAACTTCATATAAGCAGGAACCTTGATGTTTCAACTGATTTTAAAGCCATCACTTTAGATAGTACATCTCTGCCTCACATGTTTCTGAAATCAGACATGCAATTTGAATAGAAGACACACAAGCAAATTCTCCAGAATAAGGGTCAACGTGGCTCCACAACGCTATTATCATAAACTCAATTTAATGTTTCAGCCCCTTAATTTTTAAGACACTGCAGTTTTATCATTTTTTCCACACTTTTAATTTTCTTGATTGCTAGGCAAGTACCATATCAAAGCAGTGGGACTAAAGAGAAATTTCATGCTCTTGAACTTCAGTAAGGAATGCCCACCAGCAAGACACTGAACACAACATAATCTTATGAATTTTGCAAGCTTAATCTAACCCCCAAAGAAAACAGGTAGGTGGTGAAGAAAAAAAAAATTGATTGGTGTGAGGACCAAATACATTATAGAGGGTTTGTATTTCACATAACTATCACTTCCTGAAGATAATAATGTCATATGATATTTTTTTATATCAGTAGGAAACAACACTTTGGGACTTTAAAAATCTCTATGAATGTGTGAAATGAATTAAACATACAGTATTTTGCATTATCTTTTCAATGAGATTGTGCAGAGAATGGGTATGGATATGCTTATGGTATTAGTTTTTCCTCTTTTGCATTTAGAACATTTTTTCCCTGCTCACATTGAAAGAATAATAAAAAAAAAGTATCCTCAATCTACTAAAAATAAATACTGCTGTTATATTCTGTTGCCTCAACAATGAATAAAACAAGCATGCAGGTTTATAATATCAATTCACAGAGCTCTTTCTGCTTCAGTGAACTGTTACTGAAAGGTTCAGAACAAAGCTACAGGCAGATCGGACAAAGCTGCTGTAACAGGATTTACATTAAACTCAGACTGATAAGACCACATCACAGAACTGCTCAATCTACAGCACCTTTGATTAGAACAGCACTATGACTGGGAGGTACTTTGCCTCTGAGCACCTGATCACAGCATCTCTATTATGCTTATCTAGCTAAAATTTGTATCTAATCTTTTATTAGTAGGATAATTTAGGTTGTTTTTCCTCCCTAGTATATTTGGCCATTTCTAAAGTAGGAGCCCAAGAATGGCATAGTAGTATACATCTAATTAAATATACATAACAGTGAATACTAGAAAAATATTAAAGCCCAACAATTTTCTTGATCCCCAGTTTACAATGAATAGTTCTCAAGCCTCACAGTATAACAGCTACCCTAAAAATCAATTACCACTTTGTTTTTGGAAGGCTACTTAAATCAGCCAATAAAGTGCCCAGTAGATAATTAATTAAATCATTACAGCTGAAGTGAGCAATCACACATTTATTAGAGGTGGGGATTTTGCAGTAGTTTAGTTACAGAGACTTTTCTGAAAGACTTACTTCCACTTAAAGTGATAGATACCTGGAAAGAGTTACATTTTCCTTCATTTTTCTTTCATCAGATTTTCCTTTTCAATACATGTTGTTTGATACTCAAGCTACTTTCAACAAATAATCTTTTTATTTTACTTTTGCTGTCAGGCATTCAGTTCTGAAAGTCATTTGTGTTTGACAATTAATTCAATTTAATTATGTGAAGTAGAACAGAAAACAAACACAGCACTTTAGACTATTTAATCCTAGTGTTTTGATAATATCTTACATTAACTGTCACTAGGTTTTTCTTCTTTAAAAGCTGCTTGTCCAATTTAGTAGTTGTTACTTTTAGTGCCACTACCATTAACAGAGCTTGATTAAATCTTAGGTGGTTTCTTCACAGGGCAATCAATATTCTATGTTCACAGACCAAAATCCTGATTGGTTAAATACTTTGTCAACAGTTTAAAAATAAGTTTGTCAATTAAAATGCACATTGCTTCTTATGTCATGAGCACAATGGCTGAACTCACCAGGAGGGCAGGATACAGACTTCTCTGCTTCAAGTCTCTGAATTGATTCCTGCTGCTCCTAGTGATGTTTGCTTGCGCATTTTGTACTGCACTTTTGTGATCACAAGTTTGAGACTCTTACTACCTCAAACAAAGCTTGGCTTTTGGAAGCATGTTTTTCTTCCAGAATGAGACAAAAATTGGAACAAAACTACCTGGTACACAAACCCTTGACTCAGCGTCATCAAAGACAAGAAAAGAAAAATCTGTAAGGAAGTCTGTAATACTAAGTGCTAGAATAGCTTACATTTTTGGCAGGAAAAATTAGAGAAAGAAGCTGTGCTGGAATAATGGAAAGATATTATGAGATGCAATAAAAACAATAAAATGGAAAGCTTAGCTACTGTAAATACTGAATAAACTTTATGTGGAAAGTCAGTACATATCATTTTGGTACAACATGTTAATGAGTATATTTACGTAACAGGAAAATGTGTGGTTTTAAAAACATGCTAAAGGATTCGAATCTTTGCGCTATTAAAACATGTAATTACTCATTGGTTTATGCACAATGTATTGGAGGAAATTATTTAAGTGATCAGTGGTGATTGTGTTTATAGTAGCATACATGCATGTTATACAGCAACTTTCAGACTAGTTGGAAGTTTGCTTTTGCTGAATGTTCTTTGGCAGCACCTGGTGGAATTTGAACAAAACTACAATAATATTGTGAAAGAAGTTACAGTAAAGACAGTGCTTCCGCAGAAGCTTGTGCTCTGATGAGATTTCTCTGGCTAAGGTACAGAATCTTTATTCTAGATTTTGCTCACTGGCCATACTTTTTTCTGATTAATATGTATACTGCTTATAAGTTCCTTATGCCTTATAAAATCACCAGTCAGTATTTGTGTAATAGCATATGCCCAGTATACTAAGAAGATGACAATACCTGATACTCTTGACACTTAAATGGCTGTCTTGTATAATACTCTACAGGGGTCAAGAATCTCCTGCATAGTACATAAATTCACATGCCGCACATGCATTAATCTATCCTATAATATTCATGTATTATATCAAGAACCAAGAAAGTCACCCTATATAGTATAATATTCCACATAAAATGGAACAATGACATTTTGGGCAGATGGAAATAAAAATAAACAAGAAACCAATGATGTTAAACTGAGATACTGTATATTTTAAAAGAAACTATGAGGAAAGCATGTTGTCAACATTTAGACCTCACCTCTTTGTCAATGACTGGAAAACCTTTCCCATTTAGTCATTAGCAGAGTGCAATCAGTCAAACTAAACAGGGGACTGCTAGGTAATTAGATATTATCTGCTTTTGGTGCAAAGCTTCTAAATTATAATGTCCTATCAAAAGGTAGTCACAGGGTTGGGGTGGGGGGCTTCTCAAAGTAATACTATAGGAAGCAGTTAGCATATTATGTGCCAGTGGCTGTCAAATTAGTCTCATTTGAAATACTGTAATTAACAGAAGGGAACCTAACATACTTATCACAGTAAGCCACTTGTATTCAAATCATGCCAAAGAGTTTAAGCCAAGGCACATCATTTTTTCACTCCCAGAGCGCTACCAAATAAAACCCAACAGCATTTTACCCCCAACAATAACCTTTAAAAAGCATTTGAGATTGGATTTATTTTTCTCTTCAGAGGTTGGAATACATTAATGAAATAAAGTATTTGCAGAGGTGAGACCACTTTTTTCCCCAATCTGAAAACTTGTAATTTCACATTATATTTCAATTTCTTTTGAAAACATACTATTACAACATTATAGTTTGTGCAATCAAGCTTCGCAGACTTCAAATTAATATTATATAACTTGATTGAAGATTTTATCTCCAAATGTGAATAATTTAGGCAGTTTAAACTTCTTAATCAACTTCTAGGAGAATTGGCAAAAACAGGTTTCTCAAATCAGTCCTTTCACAGTTTGATTTCAGATTAATACAACCGCTTTTGTCCAATACTGTCCAAAACTCCAGTGCAGGCTGCCTTTAGGCCACAAAGACTCCAAAGTTCTATGCCGTCCATTATTTAACACCCCAATCAATCTCCAGGCTATTCCTTTTACAATCACTTTATACTGTCTGTTAGAGTCTAGTCACAACTATGTGAAGTATGTCACTGGACATTTATGAAAATCCATGAATATCTGCAACAGCAGAATTTTTTAGACAAGCCTTAATTTAAAACCACCCCTTTAAAATGATAAGCTACACCTGAAATGAGTTATACTTGGTGTTTCCATAGCAGGTTTCATTTAGGCCTGAAAAAGCTCCTTTCAGGTTTTAACAAACTGAATCAGTCAGTACCACTGGTAGAGGTTTGAAAGAGGATATTCATATCAATTTATAAACCACTTAAAATCATCCATCTTTAATGTGGAGGACAGAAGCTATGTAATTATATACAAAGACTCTATACAACACTTTCTTATGTAGTGAAGGAGAGTCGTGTATACAGTTGAAAATGTAGAGAGAATTTAGACTGGTAGGGCTCACCTAAAATGCCATGTTCAATACCTTTATTCCTACAGTAAATACCATCAACCCCTAATAACTGATAGTGGTTATAACGTCAATTAAGGGTCATAACTACAACAAATTTAGCCCAAATCTACCCTTTTTTCTACTCTAAGATATTTTTTTCAGTTGCAAGCTTTATTTTGCACATAATATTATGACTATTAAATGTGTTAATAACTTATTGGAAATCCTGACATCTCAGATGCATGAGCATGTATAGCTGTCTCTCCTAAATCTCTGTATTAATATTTTTTTGTCTGAGAAAAATGGCCATATTTGTATACATTTATATTTATATAATTAACCATAGCCATTCTATTTTTAAAATTATAATTGGGGCCTTCTACTTTAAATTATGTAAATCATTATATTACTGAACATCTAGTGCAAATGAATGTTTTTTAATATAGCAATTTAGATGAATAATTAGTTTTCATACTCTTCAATCATGTTGCTTTAAAAAAGTTGCCGTTGACCTTAGAGTGACATTGGCTTAATTCTTTATTATTTCTTATAACAAACTTGTTAGGCACCAATAAAACCACAGAATTGTCTTCATTTGATTCAGAACTGCTCAAGTCAGCTTGAAGAAAGAGTGCCCAGTGATTTGGCTTCAAGATGCTATTTATTTGAATGCATTTACTTGAGAGTCCTAAATTCTGTGTTTTAGTTTAATCTTCCCCAAACCAGCTGGTTTCTGCAATATTTAACACTTTTGTCCCTTTGTATTCACAGACTTCACATAGCTTCTCCCAGGCTGGCAGGCCAACATATTAGAAATAAAATGCAATTCTGGTATCTGACACTTCAATTTAGCTTCCTCAGCAGCAAAGATCATCAACTGCACTGCTTTCTCCCATGACAGAAGATCACCTAAATATCACTTAACTGATGTGAGCTCTGTTGGTAATGCATACACTATCTCCCCACTACATTACCACCATGCTGCCTAGAACAAAAATCAATTTTTAATTGACTGGATTATTTGAGGAATACGGCTCATCCGTTGTGCAGTGCTGATGGATTTTCCTAGTTCTCCTGTCACCCAGAGGTGTAAAATTTCAAAATTCTTGAATACAGTAGTTAAAAGATTTATTCAGGAGCCTGAAGAACAAAAAAAACCATAGCAGCTTCTTTCACCACTGACTCCAATATTTCACCATGGTGCTAACACCTATGAACAATGGTGCAACTGAGGAAGCAACACTGTTATGAGAAGCATGTTCACAATGGCTGAGCACAGCCATTCGCTACACCCAGTCTATGTTCACACACTTTGCTTTAAGCTGTGTGAATGTAGACCAGGAACAGCACGTGCAACCATTTGCTGCAGTTAGGAACTCCCCAGAAAACTTGTGTAAGTAACTCAGGGTGGCAGAAGAGGCAGTTTGGAAGGGGCAGGGGGACTAGCAGGTCCACAGTAGGCTGATGGATGTACAAGTGAGGGTTTGGGGGCCTAAAAATAGTCCAGTCAGGGTTGGGGAGGTGGAAATAGTGCTGCTGAAGTGAGAAGCTGAGCTTTCCAACATGTAAAGGCATTTGCAAGATAGAGTTAACCCCTTCATAGATGAGGTTAACCTGATCTTGATCTAAGTTAGTGCACCAACTCAGGTGAACTAACTTAGATCAAGCATCCCATTTTGGGGAGGATTTAAGCCCTCTGCCTGACTGTATGATTGGGCATTTAGATCAACGTAACCCTTTTTAAGTTGATCTAAATGTAATGCCTGTTCATACCTCTTGGGACTAAAACAAATCTTAGATCAAGGTGCAAAGAAGACAGGAATACCAAAGTCTATAAGGAAAATAAATGTTTCTTGCAATAGGCTCAGTAATGGGAAGAACTGTAAATGGCATCTTTTAGGTATGTAGCGAACAGAAGACACATTCAACCTTTGGTTGGTGGGGGCGCAGCAAATCTTAGACCTGGTTTTGCCATTTTTAAAACAGTCTATGTGCACCAAACTTCTGTTTTGTTATGGGTATATAGATCAGTTTTGTGTGCTGAACTTCTGTTATGGGTGCAGACCAGTTTCTGATCACTTATACTAATAAAAGTGTAATGTCTGTACCTGGTCTCAGGTGCCACCTCATTTGGTAAACTCTTATTAGTAAACTATTTTAAAAAATGAAGAAGAAGCAGCAAAATACTTCAACAGATATATTTTCATTTTTAATCTATATGGACACCTTTGAAACCTATTTTGGCACTTGTAAGTTGGACACCCAGAATGTTTCCAGGATATTCTATATGAGGCTTAGAGAAACTTCCTCTAAGCTACTGTGCTATTAATCTGACTTGAAGATATACTATGAATTTTGTGCATCACAAGCAGTACTCTTTAATGTCTAAACTATGCTGGCATTTCAGATAAACTTGCATTTGAAATAAGACCTTTAGGATTAATCTTAGAGACAGGATCAGGACCATGGACCTATTGAAAAAGTATATCTATTGTTTCATGCTAGTAGCGTATCCTTATGAGACAGTTTTTTTCTTGCTATCTGTAGTGAGAATGGTGAAATTCATGTTGTAATATCTTTTGGTTCCCTGAAAATACAGGACCAGAAAGGTTAGGTGTTCAGAGTCAGAAGTTTTAACCTCTGAAAAGGAGCACTGTAAACTTGCATACCTTTAAAAAGTAGATGGTTGAGGGAGGAGTTGTCATAATCAGAGTTTACGAATTGCATGGAAATTGTCTGGGTTCTGCTTTCCAGTTTGATAGTAAAAATAAGATGATATGGGCTTGTTATAAGGTAAGGTCAAGGTTAAAGTCAATGGACTAAATTCACCTAGGGTATATTTACATAGACCTTCATGGAGTTATGCCAGAAATGAATGTGGCTTTTATCTTCAAATGCAAGGGTAACACAGCAACTGAAATTTACAGTTTGTTTCTGGCCTGCATTCATAAAAAAAAGTGTTTCCCCTCACCAAGGGCATGCAGCCAATTTTCCAATATTATCTGGATATTTGTGCCTCTGCACTTTGCCATCCTGCCTCTACTCACCTAGTTTTTAAGGCTGATATTTTTGATAAGAATGAGCATTTTTCTGCTGCTTTCCTAAGAACAAGCCTTAATTATACATTCATTTCTTTCACCTTTTTTAGAAGAGAAAATATTTCAGAATAAAACCACAATAAATAAAATCCTGCAATCAGTCCTTAACTGAAGTCATTTTCTAGAGATTTTCCATAATCTTAAGAATTGTTATACAAACTTACTTTTACAACAGGCCTTTTACTCTCACTTGCATGTAGAATACTTCTAGAGTAAGCTGCTTAGGGAAAAGATATATGAAAAAGAGTTGCCAAAAATCATCCAGTTCACATGAAGATCAATGACCAGATGCTTTGCTTAGTATGAATGCACTGTACATCAATGTTTCATTTAGTATTTTGAAATAAGGTGTTTTTTTGCACCAGCTTTAATCTGGTGAGTACAATATTTTATTATAAACTGGATCACTGCACTAAATCTGGGCCAGAACAAATAGCATCCCAGTGTAAAGTGGTATCATTTGAATCCTCTTTGGTTCTTTCCATACAGAAATAACAAAGTACTGTAACACAACATTTGAACAAAGGTTACAGAAGAGGCCAGGACCAGAATAGCAGGTGCTCTGAGAAGTCAGATTTGGTGAACACTGCATGACATTACATATTTGACTGCAACCAGTGGTTTAGCTGGTTCCTTATTCTAATAATAATCAGCATAAACTAATAATATATTCAGTACCCCCATGCCATCAAAGCTGAAGTTTACATTCTTTCATTATTTTCTTACCGCCTATAAAGCAACCATAGATAATGTTAAATTTTTTATAGCTAACAACAGAGCCTTGGGCTGGTAAAATAAAATGCATGAGTGAAAAAAAAAATTCCTTTAATACCTTCTACCTGAAATGCATACAATTATCCCAAATGAAGAACAGCAACCTCATTAACTTAAGCATCCTGATGATAATAAACAATACCTGGTACTTCTATTATCGCTTTCATTCCTCCAGAGTGCAAACCATGTTACACAGGTGGGTCTCCATTATGCATATCTTACAAATGAGGAAACTAGAACTAACAGATTGTAAATGATTTGGCCAGTATTAAACAATGAGCCTGAGACTGACACCACATTTGAAACAACTTTTTCGGTTACGATACATCCAAGGGCAGAAACGCCACTGCAGCTTGTTACAGCTTAGCCTACAGAAACCCTTAATTAACAAGGACCATATATTTTGGCAAATAATCAATTTAATGAAATTGTAGAAGTTACAAAACTTTTTAAAATCTTCCTATTCTGGAAGTGCCAAGTATTCTGTAAAATGTGAGATGAGTTGAACAGAAGGACTAAGTATAGATAGTAAAAAAAACCCAAACTAAGTCTATTCAATCTTTGCAGGTTAGTGTGCAGACTAAACTGAAAAGCAAGTGAACAGACATCCATTTTTCATCCCAGAAATGCAGCCCCATGCCTACAGTGGCCAGGCCAGAAGATGGGGGGCACTAGAGCATGCCTTCCTGCTTGGCTGGAACAGACAGCTTGAGCCAAAGATAACCCACCCACCCAATGAGAGGAGGCTTGTGGAGGAAGTGCTGGGAGATGTAGGGGACTGTGTTTTAATTTGAATCTGGAGGGGATCTGGGACAGAAATTCTATAAACTGATTTAACTTAAATCAGTTAAGCCTGCTACTACATCCATCCAGGTTCATCTCAGACCAGTTTCAGCCATTTTGAAAGTGGTTTATGCGCACTGAGCTTCTGTTACATTTCTGATTTTAATTGATTTCCAATCATTTATACCAATCTATGTGGAATTCCTGTTCCTAGCCCTTTTGTGTTACAGATTTAAACCAGTTTCTTAACACTTATACCATTTTTTGTGTAATTTCTATTCCTAACCAAGGTGTCTTTACTTCTGCCACTTTAGAATCCCAGACAGGACTGCAGAGGGAAACTTAAATACATTTTACACCTGCAGCTAAGAGAGATTCAAATTTTTGTGCCTGAAGAACCATTTAAAATAATATTTTCTAAGTATATTCTTCTTCGTCTTTATAATACATTCAAGTTCTTTTTTGTTTCCTCAGCTTTCTAGCAGTGCTATATCAACTTACTAATATTAGACAGCAGCATCACTACATGTTTACCTGAAAAAATGCTCTATATTGCTATAATTGCAAACAGCAATTTGGCCTCTTTATTCAGATGCATGGACCCCTATCCACCATTGTTTTTTATCTGCCTCCTTTACCACAGTTTCTTGCAGGTAAGGTTACCCCTGTTCTAGGCATGCTGAGCTGTAACTCTCACATCTCAACAGAAATGTGAGTCTTTGCCTAACTGCATTTTCTTACAACAATAATATAAGTCTTCTCTTACCCAATTTTACTAATCTATATTTAAAACCCTTTATGATTTAATTAGGTGCATATCTTGGTGTAAATATTTTGGATAATATAGACACTCCATTATGCAAACATTTATTTAATAATAGTATCCTATTAACCTGATGGATGTGTAGTACAGGCAAAGTATAGAAACCAAATTTGACCTACTGGAAAGGAAACCACCATCTCCAAGAAACCCATCATTTACTGCAGATCTCTACTGATAGTTCAGAAATGTATTCATCCCTTGGTATATTGAGAAACCATTCTACAAGTCTATAGACACAGCTATTTAATAACTGTAACACATAATTCTTCATTGCTACACAGAGATGAGAAAGTGCAAATGCTTCATCTATCCCCACAACAAAGGTAATAAGCCTTTGTCTTGGCTTTATTTTGTCTGCTTTAAGCATTTACCTTAATGAGCTTTGCTTCTTTGTACCTCTGGAGATTAGTATTCTGTCCAACAAAACAATTTATTGCCCAAAATGTTACTACTGCTGATAAAAATCTTAGCTTCCCCAATACTTCTGGCTTGACAGCTAATACCCTAATGTTTCATTTACAGCTGAACAAAGCAGCTTATCTCTACTAAAAGGGGAATTAGTAGTAAGAAATAATTTCAATCATCTGTTCAGCTCCAAAGTAAAGTGATGACTTGTGCATTCCTGCTTCTATCTGATGACAGGTATGTTGCAGTTCTTGGAATACAGAACAGTTCTGTCACATAAGCTTTGTAGTTCGTACAATGCAGCTACATGGATCAGGGAAGAGTTAGGTCTTTGCTGTCAAAAAATCTGCAATCAGCAGTGTGCTGCAGTCAGCACTTCTGCTTTACAGATAGGGCACTGACTCAAGTAAAAGAATCAGTTGTGATCAATAAATGGCTTCAATCTTGTGGCTGCAGCAAACTTGCAATATTATAGCGTGGGTGTGGGGGGGTGGAGGTGGGGGTGTATGAATGATAGAACAGCTTTGTGTTGACAGAGTTATATGATAAAGAATCAGGGTAACTAAAGATGGTAAAACTGCTAAGGATGGTTTTGCTTATCCATTTACTATGCAGTGATCTGATTATTTACATCTCAAGAAAGAACACTCATTTGACATCCAATATATTATCTGGAAATTAGAAGTAGGAAGGCAGGTGTGAAATGTTTATGTAGAACACTGTAGTAGCCTCTGGAAATAGCATATTTTTTGCTAAGAAAAACAATTATAATTTAAGAATATACTGAAAATTAATATTGCAACACTGTGGGTTTAACCTAAAGCTAACTCACAGATTAGGTAAATCAAGCATTACACTAACCTCAGCTCTTTCTCCCTATTCTAGATTTTTTTAGCCCTTTCAAAATCAATGCAAAATGAATTTGGCACTTATGAAACATTAGCAACAATGGAACATTAAGGTCTCTACCTGCAGGAGAAACATAATGTGGGAAGAGTTATGCAAGTTTTCCTGCAGTTTCCAGCCACTGGGCTTTTGTCACAATAAAAAAAAACAACCAACCCCTCCCCCCGCCTCCTACCCCCAAAAAACAACCCACCCAGAATCTAGGAGAAGAAGGTTATTCCATCACCAGGCTTATTTAATCTCAAATCTTTGGCAGAGATTTCTAGCAACAGGGAAAATGCTGATATCAGATTTTGTAACATATACACCTATGTGCCAGGAAAAGGCCTTAAATCAAATTCATTTCACACAGTTCAGACAAAAGTCATCAGATGATAATGACTTCTGGTCATCAGTAACTTGATCTTAATTCAGACTGGTGACCCTGGTGATCATATACCCTTACTACTAATCCATCTTCTACTTTTATCCCTGGAGCTCTCCAGCCTGCATGAAACATTATACTTAATTTATGTTTCATATAGTTGCATGTACTGTACACCAAATTCATCTTGCTATCCTAAAGTATTGCACATACATGCCAGAAAAATAAGAACAAGCTATAAATAAAATGAGTATGGGTTGAGTTAAGGATAATATAAATGTAAGTGTGTCCCTTTAGCCTGTTGGCTTTTGTAGGACAATTTGCTCCCTGAAAAGCTCTTCAGCAAATACTACAAAGCAAAGTTCAGTCTTTAAATAAACAAGCAATAAAAACCTAAATCCCTCTGCCCTGTCCTGAACACTAGGAAGGGAGCCCATTTTTGCTCCAGCCCCTCTACAGCAAGCTCTTCCCTTTACAGCTTGCTTCCTCCTAGTAGGACACTTCCTGCTTACCCAAATGCCCTACAAAGAGGCTTCCTTAACTGAGTAGACTGTTCTTACTTAAAAGGGGCAAACTCAGGTGCAGCTGGTGAACTCAGACTGGTGGGGTAGGTGAAGCGGCACGCCGGAGCTGTGGGGGCAAGGGAGACATTGCAACCAGCCAGGAGCAGGGTTGAGGGAAGTTGCAGCTGGCCAAGAGCAGGAGGGTTTGCAGCCCCCCTGCTCTCACCTGGAGTACCTGGTCAGCTGCAAATCCCCTAATATTGCTTCCTGCTCCTGGCCAGTTGCAAACCACCCCTGCCTCCCCACTCCTATGTGATGCTCTACCTGCCCCACCAGTCTGAGTTTACCAGCCACCCCTGGGCAAACTGCCACTGTAACATGCTAATAAAGCAAGGCATTCTGTCAACAGGACTGTGTGATCTTGTTTCCTGGACTCAATCGCTAAAGAATTAGGATATCCTTGCCTTGGACCTGCATGAAAACATGCAAATAAATTGGGCAGCAAAATAAATGTTGTGGCAGGGCACTTCTTCAGAAAATACCTGGATACAACTTGTGCCTGCAATGAGTGTCCCCCTGCCCTCCCTGGCTATTCTCCCAGAAACCAGCTTCTTTCAGTAGAAGTGGTAGAACATTCCAACTGGTAGAAAATTAACTTTTCACAGATTGATCAACAACTGCATGATTAGGACAGACACAAATATTTTATGTTTCCTTGTATAGACAGAAAATTATGTTTCACCTGAAGTGCTGCCATTTTGCCATTCTGGAATTAGAATTTCATTTAGAAGTTTCCTTAGAACGGCATCTTGGTTGCACTATATTCTAGATTCATCTGAATGCATTTGACTGTGTCTATTCTGTGGCAAACTTTTTAAAAAAGTGTGGGTCTTTTCCGTTTCAAACAATTTACTGTTCCTCACTTTTAGTTTTCAACCACATTTGAAATCATACCTCTGTCTATGTATCTAGGGATTTCTTTAACTGAAGAGTTACATAATGTTATATTACATTATCAACATTTACTCCAATGCAACACCTGTTTTCATCAAAAACTAAAACCTATAAGGGAACTGCTAGAAGGATATCCCAATCTTCTTGGAACATTTTACTGACCACAGTACCTGAAATTTTAGAGTTGGTTCTTTTTATTTATGAGATGAAAGACTATTTTAGCTACTTTGTGCTTCACTGTGATTAAGAGACATAGACTGGTATAAAGATCAGAAACCAGTGCAAATATGTAACACAACAGAAGTTCAGTGCACAAAAACTTTCAAAATGGCTAAAACCAGTTTAATATAAATCTGCATGGATGTAGTATCAGACCCAACTGATTTAGGTTAAATTAAACTTAAGGTTTAAGTTAATGCACAGTCCTCCAGCATCCTAGGATGCTTTTCACCCCCCTAAAACCTCCCCAGTTTGGAGGGTGGGCAGGCTAGTCTCATTGCAAGCTGTCTGATCCAGCCAAGCAGGCAGACATGCTCTAGTGCCCTCCATCTTTGACCTGGGCTATTGCAGGCATGTGGCTGCATTTCTAGGATCAAAAGCAAATATCTGTTCGCTTGCTTATCAGTTCAATCTATACATCTTAGACTAACCTGCAAAGATTGAATCAATTCAACTTCAGGCTTTTTGACTGTCTGTACTTAGCCTATGAGTTGAAGACTATGACGACTTTATCTGTCTTAAAGCTTGACTTATTTCACTGCTTTTGAACACTAGTTTAATTCTCCCTCTATATATCCTATACTACTGAAGTAGTAAAAGTCTAAATTATACTGAGGAACTACTTTAAGTAAAAGTATCTAGCTGAAAAGTATACATGTGAAAGGTTAGTGGATAAAATGGGGATATCTGAAATAATGAGTTATTGTACCAGCATTACATCTATAGAAACCTGAGTTCATAACCTGACTGAGGTGACAAGTGAAAATGAGTTTATTACTGTTATCCAACAATAAGCATGCTTATATGTTCTGTATACAACATGGCAAATTTTGCATTTTGCAGGTCAAGAATGAAAGCACAACAACAACAAATTCTTACATAGCACCTTTCATCTAAGAATCCCTAAGTGCCAATAAACTAACTGATTACAAACTAAAGAAACATAGATTGCTTCACTCATCACCTTTGGGATGGAAACTATAAACATACACATAGTGAACAACAACTACATAAAAAGAAAAGAACACTTGAAGAAAAGCATACCTTAGCTATGCAGAAATTAACTACCGTTTGAAATCAGTAGATTACTTAAAGAAGGGAATTACAACATATGGTAGACAACCAAAATTTTCTAAGACTTTAATTTTTTCTCTCTCACAAAATCTAGTATCCCATAGCACAAACCTATAACATCATTCTAGGATATAAATTACATACACCTGCAGAGAAATAAAACTATTTCCTATGACAATTGGCACACATACCTTTTGACCTGTTGTGAAATGGGAATATTTAAAGAGGACAGTATCTATCATGTTCTCATTGTTACTTGTGGACAATCTGGGAGCCATGCAATTGTAGAAACAAAAAACCACTTCAACTGTAGAACTGCTTCATCCAGTGCTAAAGTTGGAACAGTTATGCTACATTTATCATTCTACTGAGTAATAGAGAAGGATATGGTTCCCATACTGCTTAGTGTGCATTAAAAATAGTGCCCAGTGAAGTCAATTTTCTACAAAAATACATTTCTTTTCTGCAACAACAATGGTGGCATTTAAACAAATGCCTTAACTAGTTTTGTATTGTGTCCCACTTGATCTACCAATAAACACAAAGAGGACCAGTAATAAGAACCTCATGAAACGATTAGTTGTTGGCTTTCCACATATCTGTTATGTTTTTATTATCTATTTAAAACAATATAACAGTAGAATGTTCTCAGCATCATTAGAAAAGTACACATAGATATACTAGATTTACCAGCCATGATGTAGAAAGCAAAGTGAAGCTTCTATGCTACATGCAGGAAGATAGCACACAAATATTTGTTCGCTTTAACAATGAAAAGTAAAATTGGGAGAAGGTATATCATAAAGTGAGAAGGCATCCTTGCAACTATTATAACCAATTCTTCACACATGGACTGTTATTTAAATTAACTTTTAAGCCCACACCTTCCATTTAAAATGTAGTGCACTGCTGTGGAGCTCCAATAACATCAGAGGAACTCTGAATGGGTGCAACTATCTGCCCCCACAATGTCAATTGCAGAATCAGGGCCCTCGTTTTAATTTCTATAACCTAAATCAGGAATGGCAGAGGGAACAGGGAACATCATACAAAATAGCAATTAGCAACTCTTAGGTGCTGAATGTGACAAAGAAAAAATATATATTTAGCATCCACAATAAGACAAAAGCTTGGCTGGTTCTTTCTATTAACTTCAGGGATGCTAGAAGTTTAAAGGTCCTCACGTCACTCTCTCTCTTCCCCCCACCAGTCCTTTCCACCCTTTTTCCCACTTCATTTCCTTCTCTCTCCCCTCCAAGAAAGCAACATGGGAAACCATCCTAGAAAGTACCTCTTGGATCAGTACAGTATGTAGTCCCCTGCAATTGCAGACAACCATGTCAAATTAAAGATAGAGCTTGTTCAGTTAAAGTACCTGTAGTTCTCTGACTTACTACTCCTACTCGAAGGCTGTTCCCAGACCTGATTCCTATGACGCTTAGAAAGCATCTTCTAGTTCCAACCAAAATGTATTTATGACTAGCTTATGTTGTGCCAAAGTGTGCCAATGCTGCCCTTTCACTGACATATCTTTTACCCTTCTCTGTTATTGATATATTCATAAAGAGAAATCATATCCCTTCTTGTGTTTTACATGTAAAACAAGCCAAGATGTTCTAATCGCCACTTCTAAAATATACTCTTCATTACTATTGCCCTGGTAACCATCCTCCTTATCTGTTCTAGTTTGAGTTCCTCTTTTTTGTACATGGGAGATCAGAACTGTACACAGAATTCCAAATAAAGGGGTGCCTTGTGCAACAACATCAATACGTTCTTATTTCAAGTGGAAATACTTGCTATAATCTAGCATTGTGTTTACCTGTTTCACACCATCATATCCACAGTTTACTGCTGATCCTGAAATCAACTAACATACAAATGTCATCCTTCCTCGTTTGTTTTTATCTGATGTTTTCCCAGATAAAAGCAGAAATTGATATTTTTGTTCAAGTACAGGATCTTGAATTTTCCACTGCTTAAATTCCCATTTATCCCATATATATTACTCAAGCCCTCATGGTCTCCAAGTCTAAGTGAAGACATTCAGGGATGTTAGGGGAAAGATAGATCAGGTTCAAAAGGGCCACCCAATCTCAGGTAAATCAGGATGAGGGGCCACAGGAGAGGCAAGCAGGCTGGGGTGGGTACAATCAGTGGAGTGATGGGACAGTCACGATCTGCAGGGGAGTGGGTGGGCAGGCATGTATGATCCACAGGAGGGTAGGGGAGGCTGGCTGGTCCATAAAGGTGGGGGGGGG
>JAGPOW010002067.1:8316361-8341709 GCA_030014935.1 Caiman crocodilus
GTCTTAAATTTAAATTGTAAAAGTAAAATACTGGAGTGACTATAGTACCTTTCTAAGTAGCTACTTCTCCTTTCAAATTACTGGAGTTTATAAAAAAAAAATTATAATCCAGAAATCACTCAAATCTGGCTGACTCACAAAAGATTATAATACAAATTATAGCTAAGGATGCACAAAGTGAGTCAAGGTAAATTATAAAGGGTTGAAACAGCAAATATATTTTTGAAGTTTTGGATAATTAAGTTAAATTGTGAAACATTTAAAGGTTTATTTTGTGGTTGCCTGTGACTGCAGGAAACTGGACTCTGTGGGTGCATCTATACAACCACATATGTACCTCTTGCAATATCTCAAACCCTTTTTAAGCAGGAACTAAAAAATGCTCCCCATGCTGCAAATTTGCAGTATAGGGGCAAAATTAGATACCTGGATATCCAGGGGTCAAAAAATACCCCGGGGCAAAAAAGCAGAGCAGGGCATGGCCCTGGACAGAGGTTTGGTCCTCCATAGAAACACTCTGGTAGCCAGCCAGAGTGTCTCTATGGCTGGCCCCTTCCCTGGTGCTAAAGCACACTGCCTATCTGTGCAGGGCAAGCAGAGGTGCAGGCTGCAGAGACCAGGACCCGGCTTCATAGCAGGTAAGAAGGGGGTTAAAGGTGCTCAAGAAGAGTAAGAGAGGACCATGGGAGGTGTTCACCTGGCCCCAGCCCCCCGTTCATTCCCCTAACCCCCTGTTCATTCCCCCCACTTGGCCCCATCCCTCACCTGCAGAAGTAGCAGCAGTTGGGGCCACTCAGGGCCTTATGGGACAGCCCCCCCCGTGTGGGAGGCAGCGCAGCTCAGTCCCAGTCATTTGGCACCTGTGCTGCTGCTGATGATCAGTCCCCTGCTCATTCTTCTGCTCATCTCCAGACTCAGGAGGACTGGAGGCAGAGCAAGAGAATGAGCAGGAGACTGGAGATAAGCTGGAGATGTTCCCCTGCTTAATCTCCAGTGTCCTGCTCATTCCCCTGCTCATTTCCTGCCTCCCCAGGAAATCAGCTCGAGCTGATTGGAGCTGATTGGAGCTCCAAACTTATCTCCAGCTCCTCATGGTGAGGTGTCTTATTCCCATGATTATACTCCCCTACATGGAGGGCGAGTTTGTGGGTTCCAAATGCTTCTCCAAGGACTGTATGTATACTTTAACTAGAAAGTATTTAAAAACATAGAAATAGTCCAAAGAACTATGGAACAGCCTTCTCCCAAGTAAGTGCCCTAATCTACTTACAGAATTATCCTTGCTTATGCTTCCTTATCCTTAGGCCAATAAATCTTGACTATTTTCTTTATGACGCAAGAGCTTCAAGTGGAGAGGTATAAATTGCCTCCAGTTCGGTTTGTCCTGCTGTGACCAGTCCAAGTGACAATCCTACTAATTACTAATCTCATTAAATTTCTTAAATATCTACCATATTAGTGAAGTCTCAGATGATTTCACAGTTTCTTGTCAGGGTAGTTTTCACCATATATTCTTGGGTTGCTTACAGTCAGAGACATCCCTGCTAAAAATTCCTGCTTAAACTGTAAGAGGACTCTGAAGTAGGCAAATTCTAAAAGCAAAAGACCAGAGTACCCAGAGTAATGCCAGAGTACCTCAGAGAAGGAAGTCTTCTGTTAAATGAGACTTAGGTTTATACCCTTCTTCATAGATAAGTTTATGTTTCTCACTGGAAAAGTACCCTTCAATCCTCCATACACTTTTTCATGGTGATGGTACTACAATTATTATTCCCCTCACAGTAAGTATGGAGAAATATAAAAAGGAACAGTAATAATGATCGTTTTAACTATTTTTGTAGGTAAAGAATTAACAGATGAACACATGGTATGAACCATTATGTAAATAAAAACATATTCCTATGTTGCTCACAGGAATCTCAGGAAATAGTATAATTGTAAAAGTTCATAAGCAGTGACACTAGTGATCAAATAAAGGCAGCAGCAATGTCCGTAAAAAAACCCCTGGAAAATATTTCTCTTTGTAAAGTGGTTATCAAGCTGCAGAATATAATTTTGCATATCATACTATGCAACATGTCCATTACAGCATCCAAACAAGTGCACAATTTAGTTCTATAGTGTAGCCCTTGACTTCAGGAGGGCCAGAAGAGTTACAAATTGGTTAGGGGACTGCACCCAGAGAGTGGTGTCGGATGGGTTATAGTCAACCTGGAGGGATGTGGGCAGTGGAGCCCTCAAAGGCTTGGTCCTCGGGCCTGTACTGTTCAATTTCTTTATCAGTGACTTGGACAAGGGGGTGAAAAGCACGTTGTTCAAATTCATTGACAACACCAAGAGTTTGGGGCAAGGTGGGCACACTAGAAGGGAGCAACAGGATACAACTGGACCTGGACAGGTTACAGAGGTGGGCATATCATGGTGGGAGGCAGGGGAAAGCCAGGGCTGTGCTCTGAGCAGCTCTGCAGGCCCATGTTGCCCACCCTTGCAGGGAGGGCAGCCCTGGATCTCCCCGCCTTTCACTGCTGGCTTTGTTCCATAGGGCTGGTGGAGCCGATCAGGGCTCAACCCTGGCTCTCCCCATCTCCTGCCACCGGGTTGCACCCCGATTGGCTCCACAGCCCCATGGAGCTGAGCTCGGTCACGGGAGGAGTGCAGTCCCAGCTCTGCCCACCTCCCACCACCAGGCTGAGCTCTGAGTGGTTTCACAGCCCCATGGAGCTCAGCCTGGTGGTGGGTGGTGGAGTGTAGCACCGGTTCTGCCTGCCTCCCACCGATGGGTTGAGCTCTGAACTCCAAGCTCCCCAGGAAGATGTGTACCACAGTGTTTCATAACATGAAATTAGGGACTCTGCAGCATTGGTGCCAGGTCACAGCACCCAACTGCAGAGCCCTTAGGATTTCTGGTTTTGGTGAACAGACCAAATTAAGTGGCCTAGTAAGTAACCACATTAAGATGTGTGCATGTGATGGGTTTGGGAAACAGGAATATGCAGACAGATCAGAACATGGACAGTATAATGACCACAGGGAAACTAATTGATGATACCTGGGAATGAAGAGTCATCAGAGGAGAAAAAGGACACAAAATGAGGGATTTCAGAGCAGCAAAGGGTACATGAAGGAGGAACCTGAGGCCACCATGGAGAGAATCCACACCACCAACCCATCTCACCCACACCATTGGGGAGTGGGGTGGTGGGCCTTGGCCCTCAACCTCCAGGCTGCTAATATCTGGCATTCAAGAGAGAACCACAGGGTGAAGCTTGCGTACTGGCCAGAAGTACCTTCCCTCTGTGATAGCCTTTGAACTGGTACGTATAGAATTGTTTGCATTATTCTTATCTCCCACCACTAAGTATCAATAAAATTTGTCTCTTGTCAAATGGAGAGACTGTAGTCCATCTGGGAACAAGGTATTTGGGTCATAAATCCAGTGCCAATGTCACCACTACAATAGTAAGAATTATCATTTTAATAATTCATAGAATCATAGAGAAGTAGGGCTGGAAGGGACCTCAAAGGTCATCTAGTCCAACCTCCTGTCTGAGGCAGGATTTAGTCACCAGCACCCAGACTACATCCCCTACTGTGGCTAGAGGAGGTCAAGAAAAGGGGAGGCAGAGCTTCAGTACAAGAATGGGGAGAGTTGGAAAGCAGGGGTTTTTTTTCCTGCTTGAGTGTTGTCCTTTAACAATAACTACATGTCATTTAGTTTCTATTAAAAGTCAGCCTCTTTAATGGAAGCTATTTTGTATGTAAATGCAAAGTTTATATAAGGTAGTTTGTTTTAGGCCTAAACTGACTAAGAATGTCTCTAAAGCAATTTATCCATACCTGGATTTGCAGTTCATTGAGTCTTATATAGGATGTATGCAAGGGAACAGCTTGTGTGGTTCAGCTGATTTCCATCTCTGAATACATCTCCATGTACAGTGATGATGAACAATAATTATTGAATAATTTTTCATTAATGAATATGCTGGAGCTCCTGTGGGAATTTGCCTTCTTATACTCTTCTGGAAGACATTTTACCAGAACTGTGGCATTCTCACAGGCTGCATCAGTCAACACTCCCCAAAATGAAACCAATACAATCCTCAGACCTTTTGTATATCTGTCCAAGAACAATGTATACTTTATTTAGTGCATCAAATGCCCTCCTGGAAACTATGTGGGTGAAATTAGGCAAAAACTATGCTCCAGAATGTATCACAGAAAAAGATAAAGAAAAGAGTCAGTAAAACACAGGTGGTAAAACAGTTATCACAGAAAAAAAACCTCACTCCCTTCCTGATCTCACAGCCCTTGTACTGAAGAGAAAATTATGAAATACCTTCAAAAGAAGGCTGTGGGACCAAAAATTTATTATTTAACTGGACACTAAGAACCTGGGACTTAACACAGATATTGACTACTTGGCGGTACTGATTCAGCCCACAGTAAAGATCTGAATAAATCATAAGTTCCTTTCATTTCAGTTGTGTTACAATGATTTATCTTCCTTAAGATTCGGTCTTTGGGATACAGAAGAACTTGCCTCTTGACAGAACACTAAGTGCTGGTGTTCATTTTTGGTCTATCACTTCCTTCAGCAAACTGCAATTTGCAACAATTGAACAGATGTAAATTTCAGGTATTATCAAATTATATGTTACAAACCTCTTGCAGTCAACTAAAACATTTGATTTAGTTGGGTCTAAAACAATAAATAATGTGCAAGCTTATGTACCATAAATGCATCTCTAGGCTCAATATGAAAACTTTGGCTTACTGCACTATTCAAGATTAATCCATATGAGTTTTCATAACATATGCCATTTCTTACCAGTGAAGATATAATTCCAAGTTAATAAAACATGAGATGAGGAAGGATACAAAACCATCATTATTATGCAGATAGTAAGTGCCTAAGACCAAAGTCTAGAACCCTAACAGACTGAACAATAACAAATGCCCTTTAAAAGACTTTTCTGTTTGATAAGCAGGAATCACCACCACTTGGCATTCTCTACTTAACATAATTACAAATAAAAAGTGAATAGCCATGAACAAGCCTATTAGTGCTAAAGGTTAAGAGTTAAATAATGTCCTTTCCACAATATATTTATACTGTACACAAAAATATTACAAATGCCCACATACATGTATGCCTACACGCACACACACACACTTTAAAATACAGGATGATTTGAAATGTTCAATCTAGAGGAAAAAAAGAAACTATTATTAGAAAAAAAGTTCATGCTTATCTTCCTCAAATTACAAACAGTTTATTTGCGCTCTAGACCACAGTGTAAATATATTTGTTATGAGCAATATACAGATATGTAAACTAAGGCATAGCTATCATCCAAAGTCATATGGCTAATGATCAGCAATAGTAGAATTATATATATACATTACTTATCCATGTAATATTTTAAGTACCACTGATGGGTATGAGATACTACCAAGTTTTCCTTGAGAAGCCTCTTAATTAAAAAAAAAAATCCTGCTGAAGCTAACTTTGTCTAACAAGAACCTCCCTATGATATGCAGAAGGAACTGTGAAATGCTTATTTGTAAGCACTGCATCATGTTAGTGAGGACACACATACAAATAATAAAGGAAACACTGTTTTCCTCTGACCACTACTGATATTTATTACATGGGTTACTTTATTATGATAAAAGTTGATATCCTCCTGGTAATCTTGTAAACATGCTTCATATCATTACTAATATTTCCTATCTTAGCTGTACGTCGTTTTAACAAAATAACCACTTGCTCCTTTTTAAACTTAGAGGCTTTGGTCAAAGAGCGTTAACAGCACCTAGATACCATACGCTTTTCTTTCATTGAGGCAATGCACCTCTACATACCAGTCCTTAAATGCTCAATCCTAAACAGTACTGAGTATTCTTATAAAATGCTGAATACCTCAGCACCCCCTGAATTCAACAGAAATCACTTTGCATCTTTCAACAGTGCTCCAAGATCCAACATAACCAGGGCCTAAATACAAAACAGAACATCACATTCTTTATATGAATTTCATACTGAGAACATGTACAAAGCAGCCCTGGAGTGCACTCTTTTATTTATCTGCTGAACAAATACAGCACAGACAATCATTCAGACTTCTTAAGACTGCCTTGCTAAGGTTCCTCAGCTGTAACCTGGGTGGAATATGTGAACAGGCAACCACAGTACTTCAGTTTCCAGCCCCATTTAATCCTGCTGGAACATAAAATCAAAGGCAGTTTTGATTTTTAGAGACATGACCATTGAAGCTCATTTCATACAGCCTACTACTCAACATTGAGCAGGGTAATAACTTACTGCTACTTCCAATGGGGCTTGGATTTGAAGAATCAACCAAGATGTAAAAAAGCCTCTGTACTTCCATTTCTCATCATTTTTTCACCATGAGTCTATTTAAAAAGTGTTGTATGATAATCTTCAGGCATACCTCACAGGCTGCCTATATCAAGTACCTTTACTTAAGGATTTTTGAATGTTTAAAATGTTTTGTCCACATGTTCCATAACCACTCACCTCCTCCCCACAAAAAAGCTACTGAATGCTAGATGTTAATTAGAAAGAGAAACTAATATTTTCTTCTTAAAACAAACAAACAAACAAAAAGATTCACAAGATACTTCAAGCCAAAACATAAAAGACCTGTGTTAGTTCAGAACTCTTCTAGACAAATCTTTTCCAACCAAATCATTGTTGGACAAGGTTAGAGGAAAAGGTTAGAGATCCTTAACAATTTTCCTGCCAACTTCAAAGTTTTCTATGATATTTTTAAAATGTATGTATATTATAGTATACATTTTAAATATATTAAGTGGTATTTCTACATGATTATATCCTGTAATCATGTTTTAAAATAGTTAGCAGGTAAGCATTTTTCAAATGTGTTGATAGGCAAAGATGAACTTAGTTTTAAGACTCAGAAAGCCAAAAACTTTGCAAATTATTCAACAAATACTTCAGAAATTCTTGAGACATTTTCAGGCCCGCCTAGAGGCCTTGAAATGTTAAGAAATGTTAAGTTTAACACTTGAAATGTTAAGAAGATAGAAGTTATATAAAAGAACAAAACAAGGTGCCAAATAAATTAACCAAAAAAAGGACATCAAATTCTTAAAAGAAATCATAATATAAAAATAGTTTGCACTGCTGTATACAAGCTGCAATGGATGTAGAAGCCAGGCTAAGTTGTCAGTGAAATGTATTTATTGATGTTTGGTTGATGCCCAGAAGATGAATTACAGCCCTATTAATTCAAGTTGGCAGATTGGACTTGGCAAGCATAATATTGAGATAACTCTCAAGATAAGTCTAATGTTAAGGGACTGTGACCTACAGCACTTAGGATGAAACAATTTACAAATGTTCTGTCAGTCGTCTCTCTCTCTCTCTTTTCTTTCAAAAAGGCAACTGGATCCATCAGATGGAACGGCAATTAATTCCCTGAGTGTGTGAATTTCCTGAAAAACACCTTCTGATTTGCAAACCTCAGCACTCTAAATTGCCAGCAGCAGCGACAGACATTAAATACATTCAAGATAATTGTATGGAAAGTGGCATTAAAATTAGAACACCATTATTTCAATGCTATGAACGGTTTAACAAAATCAATAAAATTATGAATTCTCTATACGGTTCATGTGAATCACATACAGTAAATTCATTCCAATGAATTATTTATTACCTGCATTGCCTTTGTTTTATCACCATGGAAAGCTTTGCTGCAGATATCTTAAGTACAAATACCTAAACTAAACTTACCAGATTTAGGAGGCTTACAGCTTCTTGATTTAATTGCATTACATGTCTATAAGTAGGGAGCAATTTAGTCTGAAGTGGTACTTATGTATTATTCCTTTTTAGCTTCCCAGCAATACTTCTGTTACATTCCTAGCATCTAATGTATTCTGGATTTCTAATTTAAATACAAAGGTAGATATTACATATTAAAGTATTAATTATATGGTTAAACTCTATTTCAGACACTCCCAGCATATATATGACCTTTTACTATCAGCAAGCTTAACCATTAAAAACCAAGGTTTATTTCCCCACTGAAGTATAAATTAATTTGTTCCTTAACTTCATGGAAATGTAGATCGTAGATGGTGAAAAGTGTTGCTATTTCACATGTATATTATCTATAGCAGTCACATGTATATTATCTATTGTCAGTGTTTAATATTTGTTAACAAGAATGCCAACCACTTTCATTTAAAGTGATATATCATCCTAAATAATTTGTAATAATTAAGATGAATTACCAGCCCAGATAACAGAAAGAAAATTATTTCATCTGAAACTTGAAGTCTGATGTCAAAATTCCAAAATAAACTCTTGGGAATCCAAATACCATGCTATACAAACTGTTTCCTTTAAGTATGATATAATTTATGTAATGAAATAAATCTACACTGTTAAAATATTTAGTAGAACTGAGAGTAATGAGAGGAGATAGGATTAGTTTAATTAGTTTACTGAAATGGAGTTCTCATAGTGACTAAGTGTGATATATTGGTTTTTGTCACTTGGAATAAAAAAAGAGGTAATTAGTCCCCATTCAAATATATTGTTTCTTTTGAAGAGAGAGAATTATAATATTTTAGCTTGTATCACTCTAAGTAACCCTTTCCACTGATACAAAATAATTCATGGAGCATAACATTTATTCTCTTTACTAAACATTATATCTACGATAATTACCAGGAACCTGTAAACCTGGTAACAAATTAAATCCAATTATTTAAACTGTTTTTATGCAAGGGCTACTCCACTCCTTTAGGTTCAACAGAATTACCCCAGTGTCAAACTGCAGGAGCACCATGGTGATGGAGACGCACTGCAATCTAATCCCAGGCTTTTAAACAAGTTTAGTGTTTTTATTTTAAAATGTTTTGTTATTCTGAAATTCCTGGATGTCACTGCAATTTAATGCCCTCATTTTACAAAAGATTTCTCGTCAGATTAACTGTAAGCAGGTGAAAAAGTAGATCCCTTTTTTGGCTCTGAGATTAATTACTTTCTAAGAGTTGAGCATGTGTTTGCACAGTCAAGGCCCAATATATTTCCCTAAAAATAAGAGCAATAATACCTCAATATCACTAATGTGATACCTAGGGATATTCCATATGGAAACAGCCAGAAAGCTATTTAATGGTAAGTAAATATTTCCAAATGCACTTATAGGAGTGAGGACCATAATTGACATGGAAGTAAAACAGAACAGTCCTAACTACCTCTTCCAAGTATTTGACACCAAAGTTACAGGCATACAGGATTTCATCTTAGAAATGGCCATATCATTAGAACCAAATCACAGGAATGAATGTAAACTAGCAACCTATGTGACAAAAGTCTTTCTAATCCATGATAAAATTACCCTTAAATTAAAGCAAAACAAAACAACCCAACACAATGAGAAGGGACACGGGGATGAGACAGAAAAACTCTTAGCAAAGCAACGGATTAAAAAAAAAAAAAATCTAGGAAAGGGTGCGAGTGACTGTGGCCAAACGCCACTTTATTTTATGCTAATTATCGGAAACTGGTAAGGAAAGAATAAGGAGTTTCCTTTTGACCTAATGCAGTGGGGTGGACCTGCGCTTATCTGCTTATCCCTCATATCTCACTTATCTCTTCACCTCTTAGCACCCTTTAAGGATTTGGCAGCACCCTGGTTGAGAATCACTGACCTAATATATTTGTTTTGTAATCCTACCATACTTAGTCAAAGCCTAATGGCTGTGTGTGAGGTCAGAACACATTAGTTAGCATGTGATTTTTCCTCCCTTTCCAGAGTAGCATTATTGTATCCTTTGCAATAATTCTGGCACTCTGAACTATAGTTAGGATGCCTCAGCCATGCATGCTCTCAGAAATATCCATTCAACTGGGTCTTGAATTGGCTGCATGGCTCTTGGATAATGAACATAGAAGAGAAGAACTTATTAGACAAGGAAGACATTCTAACTGTATTTTCAATATTCTTAGAAAAAATATATTTAAAAAGGATTTCCTGAAGAAGAAGACATTACATGTTAACCATAAGTAAATCATAAAAAAAAAGAGTCACCTGTGGTTCAATTAGATGAGGTATTTATGCTGACAGCTTTTAAGTTGAACAGCAAAGGCTGTTGTGGTTTGAAGCAACAAGGGACTTAAGATGATGTAAATTTTCTATCGGCCACATACTCATCAACATTTTCTAAATGAAGCTCACAAATCACAGGACTGTTTCCTCCCAGAAAAATATACTGTAATTGGTGATTTAGAAAAATGGCATCCAAGCAGACATTTAAATGCCACAGTGCTTTTTCATTTTATAGTGTTATTACAATGTCAAGTGAGTTGTCCTATCCCTACTATGAAAGTGAGGAGTGTTGTAACTTATAGGCTGCGTACAGATATTCAGAGAGCTTAGAGGGAGGCTAGATAAGGTTAAAAATAGCCACCCAATCTAAGGTAATTCAGGATGGGGGCTAAGAGATAGGGTTAGGAGGGTATGGGGCTAAGCAGGCTCTGGGAAAGAATCAAGGTCATGGGGGAGCAGGAGAAGTCTGTGGGGGGGATTGGGAGATGGGGGGGTAAATGGGGTCTGCAGAGGGTTGCTGGGGTTCAGGTGGGTTTGACAGGATCATGGAAGCTTGTGGAGTCTACTGGAGGCTTTGGGGGAATGGGCAAGGGGCTCTCTCACTAACCCCCAGGATCAGGGGCTATTTTTAGTGACCCAGCACCCCCCACACCCAGTAAAACAACTCCCCACCACCAAACCTACGTTCCCATATCCTCCCCGCTCCCTTCCCTATATCCTGACTTATTTCCTTAGCTCCAAAATCAGCAAACTCTGATAAAACTGGTGCTGGGAGATTGTAGAATATGGGCTAGAGGACAGTAGGTAGTCCGGGGGGGAATGTCCATCTGGGGGGGGGAGGGTCCAGGGGGTTAAAAATAGCTCAGTGCCAGAGAGGGGGATAGGAAAAGCACAGTTCCAGGGTTGGGGTCAGCAGCTGGGCTTTTTTAGCTCTGGGGCTGCACTAGTAACTCTACATAAGTTCAGTTAGGTGAGTCTTGCCAGACTCAAGCTAAGTTAGACTATGTTGAAGGTACAATTGATTGGGTTGGCCATTTATAGAATTAACTGTCCTGAACTTCTGCACAGTTCATACATAGATCCACCTAACTAGTGTAAAGTCTGCACTTGGGTGAACTAAGTTAGATCAAGTGGCCATTTTTAACGTGATCTAACCTCCTTGAATGTCTTTCTGCAGCCATAGTTATGCAACTTAAAAGACTATTATGGAATGTCACAAAAACTACGGAGGAATTGAAGTAAATAAAATATCTTAAAGCCATAGGTGCTTTCACCATTCAATTCTACAATAAACTTTTCTCAGAATGAGTAACACTGAGTTCAATAACTGGGGTAAGGAGGCATTCCTATAATGTAATATGGCTTAATTGTAAATCGCACACAACTCTGAAAATTAGTACTTTGCTTTCATATCCTAGGATCTTATTAGATGATATGAGTGGCTCTATATTTCTTTTTCTTTTTGAAAAAGGTCAGATTAAAGTCTCCGAAGATCTGGATTCAAACTACTGCACACATAAAACAAAGAGAGTCAAATTAGAGATGATTTAATAAAAACCAATGCACAGTTAGTACTTGAGAGATCAATACATAAATAATGCATGAAATTACCATATTAGGTCATTAGGTCAAATATATTAACTGAGCAGGTAGCACAGTTTTTCTGAGGACCAGTAGTATCTGGTAGAGAAGTTACAAAGTTCTTAGACAGGGGCAATAAATTAGAAGGAAAGTTTATAGATATGGCTATCCTCTAATCACCATAATTAACTGTTTAGTTACCTCCTTTAGTAACCTGTTTAGTTTAGGTTCATAAAGTGTGTATGAAATTGCAGTCTAAATTAGGGACTTTGATTCTGTATGTATATCTTCTGACACACATCACCCTCACTCAGAAGGAGAGACTATGGAACAATTAAATCTTCTAAGCAGAAATGCTGAAGTCTCTAGAAAGCTCACATGATGGTGGAATTCCCTCTAACATGTCACTAGTTATGGAGATAATGTCAAGCTGTGGACCCATAAATTACGTTTCTAGCAATAAAGTTAATGCACAGGTACTACTATAAGTAATAGCACTACTGATAACAAATGCTTGTTATTAGTAAAGAAAGAATGCATTCCTCCCTCTATGTGATGGTTATAGAGGCTAGTGAACAGTGGAACAGGATCAGACTTCATAGATTCTCAGAGAATAATGACTTAGGAGGAGGTGACATTCTGATGGGTACATTTACTTCTCTACTAAAGGGCAACAGTACAAGAACCCCAGGTTACACTCACTCTGGAACATAGGTTGAATAAAAAAGATAGCACAAACTTGGGATCATGGTATACACATAAGAGGTCTAGTCAAGTGCCCAATTAATCTGCTTGTATAGAGTCCTGTGACCATCACACCAAGACCTTCAATGCATATGCCTAGGCAAAAGTATGGAGGATTGGAGGCTGTGCAAGACGTACTGTTCCTGCTTTAGACCACTGAGTCAGAATCGAAAGGCCAGACTGACTCCAGATGTTCAGGGGCTCAATAGTTGTTGTTTCTACCAGAGAGCAACAGATTAGACCTACTGTTGACTGCCAAATGCCTCAGTGAGGATGCATTTTTATCAGGGTAATGTTTTTTAGCCTTTCTTCAACCAAGAACCACCCACAAAGCAGTGGGGCTGAGAGTTTTGAGGCACCCTCTGCTCACCTTACTCTGGAAGTTGCAACATTGTGGTATTTTATAGGAGCTACCCCACCACAAGAAGCTCCCCCAAATTGCCACCAGGCCTCCAGTAAGATGCAGTGTATGGTCATACCCAAGACCAACAAGAAGGATAGCACTAGTACTACATAGGTTACTAACACTGTTTCAGTGCTCTCCCCTGAAGGTACCACCACAAGATAAGATAATTTTACATTTAAGTAGAAAGGTCTAAAGTTGGCCCTCCACTAGAACTAGGAGAATAATGGACAGAGTCTTTCAGAAAGAGTCAAAGATGCAGAAGACGCAAAAATTTCAAATCTAAAGGCACATAGGCAATGCGGGGGGTGGGGACACAGGCCCCACCTGAGAGCACTGGTGCCCCCCTGAGAGTAAGAGCTCTGGCTGGTAGTGGGGTACAGAGAGCCCTAGCACCCCCGTAAGATTGAGTCCGCTGGTGGCACGTCAGCAGCAGAAGTGTTGGTGGAGGAAGTGAAAAGCATCCATCCCCCTCCCCCTGGTCACTGGCTGGTTGCTGGGGACCCCACCCCAGTCATGCCCCATTAGTTACCCCCAGACTCAGAAGGCACCAGTCACCCATGCAAAGGCTAAACAATATGCCTGAATGAACAAGAGTTTATCAGACAATAATCCTCTTTAGAAAGATTCTTGTTATGAACAATAAAAGCAACATTTGTCAGAGAAATTGCTTACTGTGATTAATAAGGTAAATTCTACCTATACTGCAAGAGAAACAAGGCTGTCATGCTTATTTCTCCTGAGGATAATTTTTGCATACTGATTAGAATAAATCACATTACATGAGCTTTCCTTAGACATTTTGTCAATAGAAAGCTTGCATGGACATGTCCATGTCTCACCTATCTCAGCCAAATCCAAAATCTAACAACACAAGGACTAGTCATGATTCTTTCAGGCATTTTTGATGCATGCATATATGAATTATTACAAGTTGTTTTTTATAAACTTCATCAGATAGAATATGGGTCTAACTAACAAGCGGAGCATAATTGAATACAAATTACAAATACTAAACTGAATAAAATGTTACCAAAAAGCTACATACAGTATGGTTAAATTCAATTGAATAAAAAAATAGTTTGAACAAAGAGATAAGGAATTAAACACTTTGTATCTCACTAGTAAAACATAGGCCCATTTAATTCCTTCCCCTGCACACAAACCAGTTTTGGTAAATGGGAAAATGATATAGTTAGGTTAACCATGATACAGGTTATCTAGTAATTCACAGAGAAAAAGCCAACTAGAGTAATTACAATTTATATACAAATTATTCTAGAATATCATGTACAGCATGTTGAAAGGTCTCTGCGCAGTATGAACTTTGGGGTTCTAGATCATATGATAGTACTCAAATTTATTATTATGATGATGATGATATAGCAATTAAATGAATTGGGTGCCCTTTCTGAGTTGAGCAATCCAATTCAATCTTATGTTAGATTACAAAATAGGTGCATAAAAATACCTATATGAAAATAACCATTGGCAAAACACCAGCCTTACATGCATTAGCCCATTCAGTGAATATGCACATTCAGTTCAGCCAAGCCATACCAGAGCTGTACATAATATAAGTTATATGTCTCAAATCTACATTTATGTGTATTTTATTATGGTATATTTATGGTTAGGAACCTGGAAATATGCCCATTAAGAATTAAACCAAACTGAGCTATTAGGAGAATCAGAAACCACAGTGGGCTTTCTATTTTGCAGTGGGCCCGCATCTTGCAGAAGGTTGGAGTAGATGATCAGAGCAATATTTTCTGGCCCTAAAAATCTATGGATATTGGGGTCCCAGAAAAATTTAGCAGCACCAACATCACAGTTTATAACATGGAAATGATTTCCTGCTCCCTTTTTTTCTTAACAACATTACAAAAGGAACCCACTTAACTATTTTAATGACTGTTAAAATTGAATTGCTTAAAGATTCCAGTTTTCTATGAACTGAATGATACAATGAAATGCAGCATAATGTAAAATGTGCCATAGCATTGCTGAAAGTCTTGAATAAATAACAAGGAGATAATAGAAATGTTATGTCTGATTCTCTTTTCTCCTGTTAATACCCTCCCCGAGCCCCACACATACACACACACACACACACATGGATTTAAAAGGGATACACAGATGAAATTTAAAGCAAATGTTGGGTTGGGGTTTTTTTGAATAGTGAAATCATATATGTATAATGGAGGAAGCAACGTAATTATTTGAAAAGGTTTTCTTTTACATGGAGTGTAAGTTTTCCACTCTAGATTTATCATCCACTGGGCATGGACACAACAACAAAGTAAAATGATTTAAATGTAGGGAGAGGGGCTTTACTACCCTTTAGCCTCTTTGTGGTAACTCTTTCATGTGTCTACCGAATTTTCTGTCAGTGGACATGAAATCAAGTTAATTTAGTAGTTGTTTCATTCTGGTGGAAACTCACCGATTTCTCTTATATATACACAACAGTACAAAGATGACACAGGAAATAGTTAATGCAGTTAATGATTTATGATAAACTCCGCTCCACTCTTTAATTTGGTATAATCTGTTCATCTGGCCACACTTTTTGATACCTTGTTCTCATCCTCTTTTTCCTAGAGTTTTCAAATCAGCAGACCTGGGTGGCTGATTCTACCCCTGACTGATGAACATGAATCATTTTCTAGCCTTTTGTGTGGGGCCACTGCACCTACCTACCTATAGTCTTTGATCGAGTATGATCGAGATGCTTTTCTGCAGCAGTTGAAGAGGAAGTTTCAAGGCCTTTTAACTTTATCACATATTTGCCTTTGTGCCAGTAGTATGTATTTTTGGCCCCTGCACTACTTACTTGATGGTCCACAACATGTACTGACATTTTAAATCAAACTACTGTACATACTCTAAAAATATTTACTGCATTTTTTTCAGTCTCCATATTGGTAAAACATTTATTAGCTTTATAAATATTTTGTAGACCCAGACTCCAAATTTTAAGCCTGTTTATATGTTTACAGCCAATTCACATACCTCTACAAAATGGGATTTATGGGAAGGCCGTACAATTTTAGTTACAATACAGTCATGCAAATAGCACTGATATAATATTTCTTGTCCCACCTGCAGTTGTTACTTTAAACTGTTTCTGGTAAAAAACTGCTACATGATTCAAATGACTGATTTGCAAATAAAGCTATAATCCTCAAAATAACTAAATGATTAAAATGATTGTTACAAAACTTTTAATATCTGTGACTAATAGTGACATATTAAGAATGCAAACCATGCCTGGCTGCCTAACTACAGACTTAGTTGTCTGCTAATTTGTTCAGATTGCAAATACACATCTCCAACATGCTATTAAATTACTCCATGTTATTCAGTATTAAAATGCTTTCCTTGAAGCAATTTGCTGTAATCATGAAACAAGAGTAAAGAAAAGGAAGTTTAATTTAGGTTGGATTAACAAATGCTAATGTTTAAACTATGACAAAGGTACAGCGCTCACTGCACTGAATTTTGTTCTTGTCAATTGCCAAGACACAAATTAAACAACAAATAAGAAAAATATATATATACATTTCTATAAAACCATGTTTCCCAGGATGCTATCTTCATCTGCTATGAACAGCCACTATATTAGAGAAACATATTTTACAGCAACCATGTTCTAGATGTTAATTTTCATCCAGATTGCTGAAGTGAATGGAGTTACTTAAGGGTTTACCTAGGCTCAGTTAATCAGAGTTACACCAAGAAGAATATTGGCCAGGCATTTCTCATGTTAGATGAACTACGTATTTTGGATTGTGATACAGATATCTCTAGAGAAAAGCTGCAGGGTATAACCTTTATTTTAATGAGTTTCCCATGTGCTCTCAGGATCACTCTAGAGTGTTCTAGGTCAATGTATTAGTCTTACACAGCTGCACAACCAGGGAAGAGCTGGATTAGTGATGTGAACAAAACCCTTAAGTACAGGCACAGCAACTCAAAACAGACAGATTTTTCAACACTCCCAGCTGGGACCATTGCCCCTAACATGTGCACATGTTAGTCTGTACACATACCCATCTGTTGGAATGGCATGATGCCCATTCTCAAATTGGTGTGACCCCAACTGTACAATATTTTTGATGGAATTATGTGAGAAGACAGCAGAAAACTGCAGGTGATATCTACATTTATGCAGTCATTCCTTAAACAATATTTCCATAATGGTAGACCACTGCCTCATACTGGAAATCACAACTATTCAAAATTTACATGGAAAAAAATACTATAACAGCTGCCACATTTTAGAAAGGACCTGGAGAAGTTAGGTCCAGAGATGCATGACAAAAATGATTAAGGGCTTAGGAGGCAAGTCATACAAGGAAAGGCTGAAGGAGCTTGGCATATTCAGTTTGCAGAAAAGGTGTGTAAGAGGGAACATGATAGCAGTCTTCAATTTGTTGAAGGGCTGCTGTAAAGAGGAGGGAAAGCCCCTTTGTTCTCTTGCTGCAGAGAGTAAGATGTACAAAAGGCTTGAAGTTGCGGCATAGTTGGTTTAGATTGGGTATCAGCCTAAAACTGTATAATTGATGCCTTGGAAATATCATGAAATGTCTTAATTTTTTCTTTGCCTGCATTAGACATGGCAAAGATGAGAGAAAAGTGGCTGAGTCTTGGTTGAGTCATGAGAGGAAGAGTATGTAACTTCTCTCTTTCTGTTAATCCCATCTGGTTCAAAGAGGAGCAAAGTTTAGAAACATTAGCATATTTTTAGGTGCTGGTCCTGCTGTGTTTTAGCATTTACATTTCTCAGGAGAATGAAGCACTCTTTCCTCTCAGAAGTTAGCCATTGGGGCTTTGTGAAGCTTCGGTCACTTATTTGATTTGGAGGAGATTTGGCCTGATTTGGTAACTGAATCTCCAAATTCAAATCAAATCGGGAGACCCATTAATCTCTCTGAATTGAACTAGAAACCTCCAATTTGATTCAAAGAGATTCAATGATTTGGCCATAGACACAGCTTTATAAGTTTTTTCTACATACCTCAAGGTACCAGGAGGCTCGTGAACACTGAGATGGTGGGGTGGATGGAGCATCCCATGGGAATGTTGAGTCCCCAGCAGCACTCAGCGGCAGACCTGCAACTGGACCAGAAGCGCTTCCACCCCTACCCCCTCATCCCCTGGCTCAGCAACTGGTGCCTTCTGGGCCTGAGGCAGGGCACTCGGGGAGCCCCCATGGCAGACTGCTGAGCCAGAAGTGGACCAGAAGTCCACCACCAAGCATGCGGAGGGGCGGGGGGCACACTCCTGTGGGATGCTCCATCCACCCCACCATCTCAGCGTTCACGAGCCTCCTGGTACCTTGACGTATGTAGAAAAAACATATAAAGCTGTGTCTATGGCCAAATTCCTGATTCTCCAAATCAGAACAGGATCTTCAGATTCTGATTCAGTCAGATCAAATTGTGGCAGTGATCTGAATCAGCCAATTGATTCACTGTCCCTCTTAATTGGGCCTATTCTGAATCCGAATCTTAACTGAATATGGCTCCCTTCATACACCCCTATTAGCCATGTTTTACAGATTCCCTAATGGGATTATTATCATGTCTGTACTTGAAGGCCACAGTTGCAGAACACTGATAAACATTTGTCTAGCGATTCTAAAGCATTTTTACCTTATCATACCTATTGCCTACATATTATGCTGGCTTGTAATTTTCTTGCAGGTACAGCCCAAGATGTACAGGTCTAAAATAGTTGGCACTGCCATTCTCTCTGCAGCTTTTTCTTGAAAACTGGGATGCTGTTGTTGACAATCTCTAGATTTGAGCATGAGAGGATTAGAGACTTATTTTTGGTAGATGAACTTAAAGTTTGAAGATGTCCATAAAGTCCTAATTAGCCCAATATCAAGTCATACAAAATATAAAATATTACCTTGGCTGGAAGATATATATTCAAGCTACCCGGACCCATTTGTGTGGTGAAAAAGAATTCAGAAAAGGTAATGTTATCAGAACCGAAACAAATCAGAGAAGGGGACCCCCTCCCCCCCAAAAAAACCCAATATGTGATAGATTTTGTATACAGTAATGTGTACCCAGGAAACAAAGGTGACTAAAACATAAATGATAACTTATTGTGCTAGGGGATAAGAAATTAATTCTCCAATAATTCAGAGGACAATGAAAGCTATCACCTTCCACACTGTATAAAGTGAGATAGTTTAAATTTATCCAGAAATAATACATATCAACATGCATTTATGATTGATTCGAAAGCACAGTGATTTTCTAGGATGCCACAAGGCCCTGCCAAGGGTGCCACACTGCCAACCACAGTGGCACCACCTACCACAGTACAACTGGGTAAAGATGCCCCATTTGCTTCTGGTGGAGCCTGGATCAAAAGCAGCCTTCCCCTGTTTCAGCCCTTCCTGGTCTAACCTCACATTCTCCTCCTGGAAACAAAAGCACATGGGTGGCACAGTTCCGCCTGGCTGTGTTGTGGCAGCCTGGAGATTTATCTGCTTTTCTGCTGATGTGGCAGCCAAGTAAAACTGTCCCTAGTACCACTTGAGAGACAGGGACTTTGGCTCTTGTTGGGTACAACCCCATGTTCTAAGCAGCAAAGCAGACAGTCTCTCTAGCAAAGGCATTACTAGGGGCAAAGAACACCCAGCCAAAAGGATAAAGCCATTTCTCTGTCCCTAATCCAGTCCAAACAGCCCAGGCTCCCCTCCAGAGATACTTAGCCATTCTTTTTCAGTCTTTCCCAGCCACTGAGCCCAAAGGTCCTTTGCTGGTTTGTGCCTCAGGATTCCCTTGCAAGAACCTGACAATCCTTCATTCACACTACCTTCTCCACTGTTATGCTCATCTTTGTTATGCACACCCAGCCTCCTAGGTGTGGACCATCCCACCTTTGTTGATATGTCAGCAAAGCTTTTCAAGACTGTTGAATAGTATAGATCCATCTAGTATCCTCCCACAAATCCCCACAGGTAAGCAACTGTGGGTGCATCTACACATGCATTTACTGTGGCCCAAATTTACTCTAGTTTAAACTACTCCAAAATAAGGATTTTTGGGCAGACATCTACACATGCAGAGATTAGGGCACAGATTTGCACCCAGTTCCCTGGAATCCTGCACTGGGCCCCGGCTGCCACTGGGAGGGAGCTCTAGGATCCCCCTGGTGCTAGATCAGGGGCTAGCAGGGAGCACCAGGCCAGGAAACAGCTATTTTCTTTCCTGAGTGGTGGAGGGTTGCCTGCTACAGGGGCAGGGACAATGTCCCTCTGGCCCAGTAGCAGGGAGCTCCTGGCCCTGACTCCCCAGTCAGTGGCACAGGAAGACTTGTCACCCAGCCTGAGTTCCACAGTCATGGGCCTCAGATTGAAAGACTTATCTCCCAATCTGAGCACCCCCAACTGTGAAGCTCAGGGTGGGAGATGAGTCTCTCAGTGCCAGCCCTGAGGCCACAAAGCTGGCTCCTGCTCCCTGATCACAATCTTGGAGCTCCTTGATGCCAGGGAAGTGGGACATAGTCCCCACCCAGGCTCCTGTGGTGGAGCTCGCCCCAGCAGCAGGCTGTTTCTAGGAGCAGAGAGTAATTTCCTGCCCCAGATGTCTGGCTGACTGGGAGCAGATTTTGTTCTGCACTATGACACCATTACTAATCCCATGTAAATTTGCTACTTGCATTTGCAGTTAGCAAATTTACTCAGGCTAGGGAGATTTATTGTCAAATAAGCATGTACACATGTAGACACATATGCTTACTTTGCAGCAAACTATGCTAATGCGAAGTTAAGCATCTCATGTAGCTGTACCCTCTGGCACTTAGCAGGGACTCTATTAACCCTTCATTCCTGTGTACCAATATAAGTAAACTGAGTCATGCACCTTTATCACAAGATGAACAGAAATATTGTAGTAATCCCATAATCCCAGAATAGCCAACCTTTTTCTGGTTGTGGGCTGGAATGACCCAACCTGAGTTAGAAAAGGAGAGAAGGTGGGTGCTAGGGACCATACTATTGCTTGTCTCTCCAGATGCACAGGGAAAGTGGCCACAGCCAGCACTTCTCCCTGGGATGGAATGGGGAAAATGCCCACAGAAGGTACCACCAAAACCCCACATCTGTATGCAAGATCCAAAGGTTCCACAGGCCATATCTGGCCTATGAGCTGTAGGTTGCCAGCCTCTACCCTAGTCTGTTGCAGTTGAGAATTACCAGAGTAGCATACCTGGAAAAGTTTTACTTTTCATTCTCAGTATATAAAAACTCAGTGAAAACAAAATGCAACAGCAACAAAGAATACAGGAACTAAGATATATGGATATGTACAAAGTACCATCCCATGGCAAATACAATTCCAGTATCCTAAGGAATGTTTGAATAAAATAGTAATTAAAATACACGAATTTTCATTTCCACAGAATCAGAAGTACAAGAGAAGCTTGTTGATGGGAACACCTTTGACTTCATGTAATAACAGAACAGCCAGGACAGAAGTCTTATCCCAAAAGCTTAGCCTTTTGTCCACACAGATTCCTTGAGCCTTCCATCAATAATATCAACTTGCTTACATCATTCTCAAAAACTTCTTCAGAACCTGCAAAAAAGAGCTAAAAACCTTGGCATTTAATGGAACCTCATCCATATTTACTGCAAAATAACATGATTTATCATATTCAGTTTAGGATGGTAGCTTATTTTCAGAACTACTGAGAAAGGTGTTATGCAAACACATTGTTTTATTGGCAGAAAGACAACAGTTCACAGTTACCAGATAAGGTAGGCCAGCTTGTGCTAGGGAGTTTGCCTTGTTTAATGAGTCTTGGATGAGTTATAATTTTGTTTAGAAATCAAAACAAGATTCACTGGTTTTGCGCAGGTTCTCAAGTGAAACGTCACCATATCAACCAAAATTTGCTCTGGGGTTAGGAAGTTATTCACAATTTAAAGATAAAGGTACAAAAGTTATGCCATTGCCCATAACTGCACATATCCAGCTTCACATAAACTGGAATCAAATCTGACAAATTACACCAAACTCTAGTGATATGTCACCGCTGATTTTAATGAGCACTCGATATCTATTTTAATTCCTTTATCAACCTGTCATTATGTCATTTATGAACCTATCTAGACTATACCTTTTTTAAAAAAAGATGAAGTGGTGACATTTACATCAACATCATTTTAACATTAAAGAATTTTTTAATTGCTGGAACTACTTTGGAATTTTCTCATTTTAATATGTGTCTGTGTGCGTGTGTGCACGCATGTGCACATGCGTGTGTATGCATATTGGAGTGCACGTGCATATGCATAACACACTGATCCATCTAAATTATTTTCCAATACTTATGGAAAGGTAAGTCTTATTATTTTTCTTCATATACCCAATTGGGTTGTGCAAAGCTTCAGGGGCTGATTTGATTCAGAGGAGATTTGGCCCGATTCAGTGGCCAAATCCCCAAATCCGAATTGAATCAGGGGACCAATAAAAAGGTGTGAATCAATTTGAAGCTCACCAAATTGATTCAGAAAAGGTTCAGAGAGCTTCAATGATTCAAGCAGTGCCCACATGCTGCAGCAGGGAGATGGAGCCGGACTCTATGCCAGTAAGTAGGGAGCAGGGGAGGGGAGGCTAGAGAAGAGGGGAGGAGACCATGAGGGGACCCCTCCCATGTCCCATCCCCTGCCTGCTTTCCCATCACTCATGACCCTCGCCAGCTGCCCCAGGCTCCCCATGGCTGCCCCACCCTCACCAGCTCCCGGTGCTTTAAAAAAAAGCCCTACTCTCTGGGTGCTGCCAGGAGAGGGGATGATCCCTGCTGCGCCCCCCCCCCACTGCACAGGAGGATCTGTCGTTAGCTCCCCACGCCCCGCAGAGCCTCAGGTCCCTGCCACCCTTCCCCATGGCTGCCCTACCTGCCAATTTAGGTACCTGCCTACCTACCACCCACTGGGTGCTGCTGAGCAGAGGGGAGATCCCTGCTGCCCCATGCCACACGGGAGGCTTTGACACTAATCAGATTCAGCTGAATCAATTTGGGACAAATTGAAATCACCTAATAGAATTACTGTCCCCCAAAATTGGCCCAATCTGAATCTGAAGTGAATACAGGCCTAATGCACAATTTGTTTTTAGGACAAATTTGTTCTTCACCTACAACATTTTTTTTGTCTAATCTTATTAATAGGCAAGTCTGTTCTATTTGTCAGAAGCTTAAGAGCTTATCAAAATTTTGCATAAAATAAAATTTTGCATCTTTCAACTTTTACAACTTCTACCTCCAGTACAATACAAGACTATCCAGGCTATGTATGTATTACAGATGATCCAGGATTGTAATGGAGACTGAAAGGTTTTGGGTGGAGGCTTGTTAAGTAGAGTGAGAAAAATAATTTTCAAGAATTTCCTCAGTTTTGAGAAGTCTAAGATTTGTTAAGAGCAGCAAACCTAGAAAGGAAACTGAGCACATGAGAATTTCCCCTGGTTTCCAATTTTTTTTTATAAAGAGCTGGGAAAAGGTTGCCTGGGGACAAGAAGCAGCAAACATCTTCATGAACTGAGAGACCTGAACCTGGAGAGGTATCCAAATCACACACCTAGGGCAGTAGAAGCTGAATTTGTCACAATTATGACAAAACAGTTGCTGCTCTGGGGAATTATATCTCTTTATCATTCTCTTGTCTATAGGACTGGTGGCATGCAGCCACCACTGAAAATACAGCTACTGAAATATGTCAATTCACTAACTGAGACTTGGGAAATCATTCACAACAAACAGCAGAAAAGGTATTAAGGATTTTGGAAACAAATTACTGATTCAAAGAATTAAAAATGAACGACAACCAATGTAATGTCCAAGTACATGTTAATTTACAGACTTTTGAGACAGTTGCATCCTCTGTTTATATTTATCCACAATAATGATTACAAGTTTAAGTTATTTCAATGAAAGAAAAATTTCTATGGTGCATCTACATGTCTGCTTTATTGAGGAATAGACTGATTAGCTCCACAGAAACGTGTCACTGTCTACACACATGCTGGTCTTAGGGTTCAGTAAATTAATTAAATCTGCTGTAAGAGAGTACTGTCCAGGACAAAACTATCTTATAGCAAGGTAATTAACTGCTCTGAATTACACATGTAGACGGTGACCAGGCAAGGGTCAGAGTCCAACCTGCTACTTAGCTACACAGATTCAGCACCCTTGTGCCCCAGCCAACCCATCCACTGTCCAACACCACCACCCAGAGCCCAGGGATGATGCCTTGTGTCCCACCCTGCCACCCTAGGCCTGATTTGCCTGAGATCAAATTGTTGTTGTCCTGGACAGATGTGCAGATGCTGTGTTCAGGAACAGGTTCCTTTGGCTCGAACAGCTCTGAAGTTTATTGCTACACCTTAATTTATAGACACACCCTACATGACTAAAACAGTCATCATTATTCCCATGTGCTCAACTTCAAGCATATCATTGCTTCCAACTATAAGAATAAGGGTCAGCAAAACTCTATTTCTAACACAAAATGAACATGGACATAAAAATACAATTTGAAATGGATTTGTAATAACCACACTTCCTTTTGCCACAACAAGTCACAAATATCAAAGAATTAAATAATAGTTTAATAATGGCATAGTAGTAGCTCCCCAAACCAATAAAGAGTAAAGTAGCCTTTCCTGTCTGCCTAAAAACCCCATTTTCTATTCTGAGCAGGCAAGCAGAAAGCACTGCTCTTCTGTCATTCCTTGACAGTTATAGACTAGCTCTGCACCTTATTAAAGATTAAGGTTTGCCCAGGCACTCTTTTGGCCATCTCCTGTCCACAGTTCAGCATTTATTACAAGAGAACTAGAGATTAATACCATCTATTCTGCTTTGAGAGAATGCCATATCAGTTAGTGAGTCCACATAACCAAATAGGACAGAAGAATTCTATGTAAGAACATATTGTATTCTACTTGATAATTGTCTTCCCAAAATGACTATCTTCTCTGTTTACTTCTAAGAGGCTTTTCAGAATATGTAATAGAGTTTTTAAACATAAAAGAGACTAATTTTTAAATAGATGCCTTTATTAATAATGAAATCATTTAAACTTGACTTATTCATGAAAACAGATATTTTAACTACAGAAATATTCAAGATAATATAAAACTCCATTCTGTGCAAACAGAATCTATTCTTTGTTTATTCTTGTTTGAATAGTAAATAAAAAGTACATTATAGCAAAATTTAGCTGCAGAAACTATAGCAGGAAGAACCTGTAGCTATTAAACTGCTTGGGCATGCAGGGATGAAGTCAGGAAGACCAAAGTGCAATTGGAATTGCAGCTAGCAAGAGATATGAAGGGTACCAAGAAGGGTTTCTACAAGTATGTCAGCAGCAAGAGGAGGACCAGGGAAAGTGTGGGTCCCTTACTGAATGGGGGAAGCAACCTTGTGATAGAGGATGCAGAAAAGGCTGGAGTGCTCGATGCCTTTTTTGCTT